>JAVQMG010000099.1:4915000-5515000 GCA_032878915.1 Castanopsis chinensis | reverse complement strand
TCCACTTGGCCGACCATCAGCTGCGAGTCCGAGAATGCCTGCACCGCCTTTCCCCCCAGTTTCCAAACCATATCCATTCCCACCAGCAAGGCTTCGTATTCGGCCTCATTATTGGTAGCTGGGAATGCTATCCTCAGAGATTTTTCTATCACGATCACGTCCGAAGATATCAAGACTATCCCAGCTCCTGAACCTCTCTGGTTGGACGCTCCGTCCACATAGGCCTCCCACACCGGAGGCTTTTCGGGCGAGACTATGCCGACTTGCTTCCCCCCCAAGCTACGTCCCCCTAGGCTTTCCTCCAGGGAAGGCTCAGTGAACTCCGCCACAAGGTCGGCCAGGACTTGCCCCTTCACAGATGTACGCGGGAAGTACTTGATGTCGAAGGCTCCCAGGAAAGTTCCCCATTTAGCGATCTTGCTAGAGTAATCTGCACTCCGCAGCACAGACTTAAGTGGGAGTTGGGTTAGCACGATGACCGTGTGAGACTGAAAATAGTGTGGGAGCCGGCGGGTCGCATGCACTACAGCCAGGACCACCTTTTCCAACGGTAAATACCGGATCTCGGCCTCCTGCAGAGAGTTGCTTACGTAGTAGACTGGCCTCTGTATGCCGTCATCGTCTCGTACCAGAACTAGGCTAACTGCGTGGGCGGCCACCACGAGGTACGCAAAGAGGACCTCATCCGGATCGGGGCGGGACATAACTGGTGGCCGAGATAGGTATTCTTTCTGCTGCTGGAAGGCCAAAGAGCACTCCTCGGTCCATTCAAATCCCTTCCATTTGTTCAGCAGTTGGAAGAAGGGTCGGCATCTGTTTGCAAATCGGGAGATGAACCTGCTGAGGGCAGCCGTCATTCCGGCCAGCTTCTGGACCTCCTTCGGGTTCCGAGGCTGTTGCAGGTTGCAGATTGCGGAGATCTGTTCGGGGTTGGCCTCAATACCCTTGTGAGTAAGCATGTAGCCTAGGAATTTACCAGACCCTACGCCGAAGGAGCATTTGGAGGCATTCAGTCGTAACTTATGTCTTCGCAAAGTCTGGAACATGCTATCCAGGTCGGCCACATGTCCGATACAGCCTTTCTCTTCACAACCATGTCGTCTACGTATACCTCGACGGTTTTTCCCAACTGTGCCTTGAACATCCGGGTCATCATCCTCTGATAGGTAGCCCCTGCGTTTTTCAAGCCGAAGGGCATCACCTTGTAATGGTAGTTGTCGGTGGGGGTTACGAAGGCGGTTTTCTCCTGGTCCTCTAAAGCCAAAGGTATCTGGTGGTACCCCTGAAAGGCGTCCAGGAAACTCATTCGGGGGTGACCGACCGTCGCATCTACCAGTTGATCTATGCGTGGCATCGGGAAAGGGTCCTTGGGGCAGGCCTTGTTGAGGTCCGTGAAGTCTATGCACACTCTCCACTTCCTGTTTTTCTTCTTCACCACGACTGTGTGCGCCAACCATTCGGGATAGAACACTTCCTTGATAGCCCCAGCCCTCTTGAACTTGATGACCTCCTCCTTCACGGCCTCGGAGTGTTCTGCGAAAGAGCGCCGAAGGGGTTGCTTCTTTGGTACTGCCGCCGGGTTAACGTTCAGGCGGTGGCATATGAAGTTTGGGTCGATTCCAGGCATCTCATGCTCGTCCCATGCAAACACATCGAGGTTCCTTCTCAATAGCGCGACCAACTCTTCCCTTTCTTTGGTCGGCAGTTGAGCCCCAATCTGGAAGAACCTCTCTGGGTCGTTGTCTACGAGGACCCTGTCTAAACCCTCGCACGCGGGCTCCTCTGCCACCGTCCTTCCAGTGGTGGCAGAAGAGGCTGATTGCTATGAGGTCGGAGCAACCGGAGCCGACGGTTCGGGGTCTAGCCTGCACAGAATTGCGGTGGTCAAGCACTGCCTTGCTGCGGACTGGCTCTTGATAATTTCCTTGACTTGGCCGCCAAAGGGGAACTTCACCTTGACATGGAGGGTAGAGGAGACAGGCCCTAGGGCGTGCAGCCAAGGTCTCCCCACAATGGCCGTGTAAGGGAAGTAGGCGTCCACCACGATGAAATCTACTTCTACCACTGCCGGGCCCGACGATACAGGCAACCTGATCTGCCCCTTAGGGACCACTACCTCTCCCTCGAAACTTATGAGTGGCGAGTCATATGCCGAGAGGTCCTCTTCCCTCAGGTTCAGCCCCTTGTATAGGTTGGGGTACATGATGTTGGCGCCACTTCCTTGGTCCACCATTACCCTCTTTACATCGTATCCTCCAATCCTCAGCATTATGACTAGCGCATCGTTGTGGGGTTAGATGGTCCCTTCCTTGTCCGCCTCCGAGAAGGCCAGCGTGGGCGGCTCACTACCCTTGATCTTCTTCAGCTCGGAGCCAGAGCCCCCGGCATGGGCTCGTGCCACATTCATCACCCTGGAAGGGCGCGAGCCAGTCCTTCCGGGAGCAGCAAGAACGACATTGATGGTCCCCAAAGGAGGCCTCAGGGCATGGTGGCCCTGGCTTGTCAGCCCAGGGCGTTCCCTCTGCCCCTCATGCTCGTCTACGAACTGTCTCAACTTTCCCTCCTTCATTAGCTGTTCTAGGTAGTACCGTAAGCTCTTGCAGTTCTCGGTCGTATGGCCGTGCTCTTGATGGTACTGGCAGTGGAGGTTCTGGTTCCGCTTCGCGGGATCACCTATCATTTTGCTGAGCCACTTGAAATAGGGCTCGTGGCGGATTTTCTCAAACACCCGCTGTATGGGTTCGCGAAACACAAAGCCGACCACTTGAGTTGGCGTCCGACAAGGTTGCCCGACGAACTCTCTCCTCGGCCTACTGTTGCTGCACCCGTCCAACCTGAAATCCCTCCTTTCTTGAGGGATAACCTTCGTCCTGGCCTTTGCTTGCAACTGATCCTCCTCCACCCGCGTGTACTCATCAATGCGGTCCATGAGGCGACACACGCTCTTAACAGGCCTCCTGGTTAGTGACTTCCTCAGGTCGTGCTCGTTTGGAAGGCCGACCTTGAAGGTACTTATGGCAACTTCGTCGAAGTCCCCATCAATCGCGTTGTACATCTCCCAATATCTGTCGGTATACGCCCTGAGGGTCTCTCCCTCTCTCATGGCCATGGACAACAGCGAATCTAGAGGTCGAGGGATCCTGCTGCACGTGATGAACCGCGAGCCGAACGCCCTGGTGAGCTCCTCGAAGGAGTTGACAGAGCCCGCCTTTAGGCCATTGAACCATCTCATCGCGACGGGTCCCAAGCTGGAAGGGAAGACCTTGCACATCAGGGTCTCATTCTTCGAGTGCACCGCCATCCTCTGGCTGAAGTGGCTCACGTGTTTCACTGGGTCCGTTCTCCCGTTGTAAATTGTGAAGTTTAGCTGAGTGAACCGCCTTGGAAGTTTCCCCTCCTCAATCCTCCGGGTGAAGGGTGACTTGGAAATCTGGTAGAGCGCCCTGCTCAGCGCATTGTTGGCCAGGCCTCTGGAGGACGTCCTCTTATCCTTCGGCTGGCGACGGTGTTCGTCCTCTTGGGAAGAGGACTCGCAAGGGGGGGTCCTCGACGTGAAGCTGTTGGAGCTATTGCTAGCATCCGCTGAGGGCTGGTCTGAAGGGGATGGTGTGCGCCTTCGTTTCTCCCGGCGTAGCTTCTTTCTCAGATGGTCGACCTCCCTTTGCAGGGTCTCGACGCTTTTCTTGCGGGAGGCTCTACTTCCATCGCGTGCATGGCTCCTCCCGCGCTTGTGTTCAGTGCGCACGCTGGCTTCGCGCTCTCCCTCCCGCTCTAATCGTGCAAATTAGTCCTCGCGCTGGGACCCCCTGGACTCTGCATGACGAGAACCTGAACCTTCCATGATACTTCTAGTCCCTTTCGTCAAGGCTTCCCACAGACGGCGCCAATTGTAAGGACACAAAGTTGGCCTTTGGCCCAAATGCGCAACTAGGCCGACCCAAGTGGCCTTTACAATAGAATTTGTAGAGAATGGGTTTAAAGCCTAGACTTCTTGGTGCTTTAAAAGGCTATGGGGTGAGGTACAAGTCCGCTTCTTGCATGTAGCTAGCCAATGGAGTGGTCTATTTCCCTCGTCGGACGTGAGCCGAGGGGCTTCTGAGCTGGCTGACGTTCTGTTCTTTTGGGAGAGAGAGAGGGTGTGCCTTACTCTTTCCTTGGAGAAAATCTGGATCCCCTTCCTATGGTTCATCCTTCCCTATTTATACTCCCCATCCCTGGTTCCCATCTTTCTTTTCCCTGAAAACGCTCCCCAAGGCTCAGAAAGCTGTCCACCGTCCCCTCAGGAGTCATGTCCCCATTAATGCGGCCAGGCAGGTAGGTGTAAGGTCTTTAATGCGGTGGCAGCAGCTTTATGCAGTACACGTCACCCTCGCCTCCCTCCTCGGCGCCTCATTAAGGCCTGGGATGGCTCGCTGAGCTTTAGGAGCCTTTCCATGGACGTCGTGCTAGCCTCTCTTGTTCCTGACCCTTATGTCCGAGGAGACATTCTCCTCGGATTCTCGTCCAATGGGTTGGCGGTCTGGTCGGTGGGCCTCTGGGCCCCAGTTCCTGGAGTCCACGTTCTCGGACCAGGCCCTAGGCCCATATGGTGCCTTGACACTTTTACCCCCCACATACGTTCTTCCAAATAATGATGCAGACTATGCTAATTGATATCTAAGACTAGGTGCTCCTTGTTTTTCTGGTATTATAATTCATTAGTTGATAGCAACGCAGAAAGCAAGTCACCAGGTTCACCTTAAACTCTTGTGTTCTATTGAAAGTACGTGCAAGGTTGAGCAAGAACACTGGCGGCGCCAAGTGTTATAACAATTGAGCCCTTTAAAAATAAAATTCAACATTTCCAAAATTTGTCCATTGAATGTTGAAAAAAAAAATGCAAAAATACTATGTTCACAACATTTTTGCAATATTTCTGTAACAAATCCTAAATAATAGGTTGTTACTAATAAATAGAAAATAATTTCAGTGATAAGTTCAAATTAGAACCAGTAAAAAATTACAACTTTAGTTTTGTTGTGAAAGTGTTGCAAAAATATTGTGAACAACACTTTTCAAAAATTGTTCAAACATTCATATTAGTCTAAAATCTCAAATCAAACGTTTAATTGCGATTTTTTTAAAATTGTGTTTCAATTGGCATATTTTAAAATTACTATTTTTTAATATAAATAAATGCATACTTTTCAAATAGCTAATCTGTTAGTATTTGCTTTAGTCTTTAGCTGAATTTGTTAGGTTTATGTAATATATTTTTTCAAAAATATAACGTATTTTGTTTATATTAGTACTTATTTAGGCAATATGTTAGTAATTGAATAGGAAATCAGTAGCTTAATAATTGCTTGGTTGTGTATATTAAAAAATATGTAGCTAAGAATATTAATAATGAAACTATCATATTACACAACAATTTTAAAATCTGAAAACTTGTGAAATAAAATTTTAAAACTTTATGTATTTAAATATGTTTTATTCTTTGATGTTAGTATATCCAAGTTTTATTATTAATAAATTTTTTAAAGTTAAGTGTTTTTAATGATCATCCTGAAAAAACTTTCTGGAGCCACCACTAAGCAAGAACGGCCTTTTTTTCATTTTTTTTTTTCCATCTTTAATTTGTAAAAAATAATGAAGTTAAGTTAAACATTAATTATGTTTGGAGAACATATGGGGACAAAACATAGGTTCTTCCATTGATTGATTCTTAAGAATAATGCAGATCGTATATGTTATGTTTGACAGAATGAAGTAGTGATTAATTGATATCTAGGAGATTAATTTTCTTAGTATTTTAATTAATATTTTGATAGAAAGGCAGAGAGTAAGTCATTATATATGTTCATCTTCAACTTTTTGTATTTTCTTGAAAGTATGTGGTTGAGCAAGAACGGTCCAAATCGTTCTTTTTCCCAGTTTGGTTTCAATCTTTATTAAGAATATTAAAGTCAAAAGTTAAAGCCTAGCTTTATTATTTGGATCGGAGAACATATGGAGACAAGACATACGTTCTTCCAAATAGTGCTGAAGCTTAACATGGTCTATGATAATAAGTTTGACAAAAACAAACTAGTGGTTATTAGTTTTTTTTTTTTTTTCCTGAGGATAACTAGTAGTTTTTAGGTTAGTCATGCTTTTTCATGCATGTGCCCAAGCTGTTCACTCTAAAAACTTATAATTAACAATGGAAAAGAGTAAGCCTAGTGAGCACCTCATTTAAATCAGTTCTTTCTCTAATCACAATTTTTGTCACAACATTTATCACAACTTATTGATGTTGTGACTTAAAAGTTTCTCGGCCCAAAAGTTGTGTCTTAACCTTCTCCATTTCAATTAAGCTAACTCGGATTATGCTAATTAGTTTGATAATGATTTACTTCCCTATAAATGTATCAACACATCAATGCATCCTAGGCTTCTAGATGACGTTGTCACCTGTCAAAATCGCAAGCCATTCCAGCGGAGAAAAAAATATATTTAAAAAAAAAAAAACGCTTGTAAGTACTCTTGAACATCTCTACGTTGGATTTCTAATGTGTTTATTCAATAATCTTTATTGTACAAAAGTACATTGCTGTAACTTAATCAACTGACATCTTATAAAAAAAATAATCAACCGATATTCTTTTATATTTTCAAGGAAGACATTTTAATTGATTTTGGTTTGATGTCAAAGGCCCAAAAATTACCCATTTATTTGAGAAGTTTATGGCAATTTGAGACAAATTTAAGAGTAAGTCTAGTATCACAAATTTTTCCACAACTTTGCTATGTGATGACTTATGAGTGGTGAAATCATGGACATATATATATATATATATATATATATATATATATATATCTATAAGTCCACATGGTCTTAGAAAAAGGCTTTCAAGACAGATTACCATGTCAAGACTATAAAGTAAGTTTATGGCATAAACAAGGAATACGAGACGTGCTACTTGTTAACCCCATCCGCCATAGTAGCCCATAGAAAGAAAGGTCATAACTTCCTACACATCGGTTTAGTCCAAGTCGGAGTTAAACCACTCATCAGAAGAGGGTTGAACAACTTAATCCTTATGGCCCTCAAAGACACTCGTCATATCAGGTTTAATGACAGCCTCTTAGGAACCATAGAAACCAGTCTTAGCAGCGGACCAGTTCATTTCAATTGTTTCCCTGACTTCACTATCCATATTCATGATGATAATGCCATCAAAGCCCTCACACTCAATATCAAGACCCATGGAACCCTCATGACGTAGGAAACCAGTCAGATAGCCTTGATATACAGAGTTTATTATAAGTGCACGAGAACAAATCTATATATATATATATATATATATATATAGTCATTATTTTATTTCCGCCATTCACGAGTCGTCATGTAACAAAATTATGAAAAAGTTTGTGACTCCTAATTAAATGCATCTATGTAAATGCATGGGTTACAAGCTGGTATACTTTATATAGCAAAAATTACCCCATCCCCCCACCTTTTGTATTTTAAATTACACACAGTGAAAGCTAATCTCACAATCTCCTGGGTTTGGATATCCTAATCTAAGTTTCTTGATGGTTTGATTAGTCGACTTTTGACAGACTCAAGTTTTTAAATTTGAGAAGGCCCAATTTAAAGAAATGTGGACAGCCGAAATTCGAGGCCCAATTGTAAATTTGGAAGAACTGGAAAATGCATGTGCAGATGTGCTAAGTTGAGAGGTGAAAAGAAAATAACCGGCACAACTACAAAACCAAAAACCAAAGAAAGGACAAAAGAGAAATGGTTGTTAAAAAGAGTAGAAGTGAAAAAAGTGAGGGTAAATTCCATTAATTTAGGCTTTAGATATGGTTAATTGCTAGGCCCATTGCAAGCAGTGCAGTCAGCAAGCTGGTCATTGTTGTGCAAATGATTTTTTTTTTCTTTCTCCTTGCCATTGTTGTGCAAATGATTCCGTTGACAAAGACTTCTTTTATATTAAGCTTATTAAGCTTTTCCCTACTCCAATCCTCCACACACACACACACACAAAATTAAAATTAAAATTAAAGTTAAAATAAAAAAAAAAAATTTAAAAGAAAAAAGGAAGGTATGCTAGACTTATGACTTATGAGACGACCCAAGTGGGCAAGTGGGGATCCACAAATGCTCCCTCATGCTAGTTAAATCATAGCCTTACTTTAATCCCACACAAGAAGTTAGCAAAAATAATTTTTTATAAGCAACACTTTTATTAACAAAAGAACCATAAATATCAGGTAAGAAACTAAAATTCTAGCTTGCTCAAGAATTAATGTATTGCAAAAAACAGGAGCAGAGTCAAGAACAAAACAACCTGAGTACTTGCTTTTTATAGACCATGAAACCAAAATATTGACAACTTGATTTGTCTCTCTAAGGTTCCATTTGAACTAAATAAACTGACAAAGAGCAGTATAAGTGCAAACTTGATAGAGTTATCAACAATAATAATATTAAGTGTGCGCTTTGACTATAAATTAAAAAACTAACTTATATTTCTATTTAACTTATTTTTACTATTATTCATGGTCTCACTGCACTTTTTAGTACTCTATATGGTTCTCATTGTACTATTTCAGCTAACTTTTACTTTTATTTACAATACTTTCAATAAAAAAATTTCAGTTTCAACAAAATAAGCAGATTCTAGATAAATCTCTAAACCAAACAAATGTTACATTCTGCTTTCCAGATCACACAATATGACTTTAAGCACTGAACTACAAATTTAGATGGTGTTTTATTAAGCTTCATGTAATCATGTTGAATCATTTCCAAAATTGAGATTATATTATGTGAATATAATTCTAGTCATTATATCATGGGTCATTCACAGACTCTCTAAAGCTAAAATAATTTAAATAGTGAGTGCAAAATTCGCGACACCATCTTTCGTGACATCACCTCACTAAAAAGTTGACAAATTTCTTTTATGCTTTAATATTTTATCACATTAACCTTTAACAAAGTTAACTTTGTATATTACAAAAAACCGAAAGAGTCAAAATTACCTTTTCATGTAGCAAAAGTAAAAGCAAAATACGACAAAAATGGCCTCCACCTATTGGATTCTTGTTCTTGTAGTCAGCAATGCAGTCAGCAAGCTGGTCATTGTTGTGCAAATGATTTTATTTTTTTTCTTTGTCCTTGCCATTGTTGTGCAAATGATTCCGTTGACAAAGACTTCTTTTGTATTAAGCTTATTAAGTGCCGGTTTGGATACAGATTAATTGACCGTTGCGTTTCTTCAGTGCGTTTTCTCTCTGTTTTTTTTTTTTTTTCAACGTGTATGAATAGTAACCGGTACTGTTCATGCACGTTTTTTCACTGTAGCAACACTGTGCAGGAGACAAAAATCACTGTTTGGCACTGTTCACGCACTGTTCACGTACTGTTCTTGCACTGTTTATGTACTTTTTTAGCAATTTTTTTATAAAAAATGGGTCTCGCAGTACTATTCACACATTAAAAAATTATTTTGCTACAGTATTTTCAGTTTCAGTTTTCAGTTCAGCAAAAATAAGCTCTATCCAAACGGACCCTAAGCTTTTCCCTCCTACAATCCTCCACGCGCGTGCACAAACAAACAAACAATATATATATATATATATGAGCAAGACTCAGATATAATAATTGGGTGCTGTTGTTTAAATTCTCTTTTTAAGATCTTGTCAAGTGAATTTTTTTTCATGAAATAAAAGTATATTTTTTAGTTAAGTAAGTACATAGCTGAATCTTTAAAGGAGAACTTAAAGAACAACATCTAAGGTATTGTATCTAAATTTTGTCATATATATATATATATATACACACACACACATACTCTCCCTCTCTTAGTATTGTCAAATTCAAAATTTTTCTTAAAAAAAAAAATCGAACAGTTTTTTTTCCTATCAGAGGTTGGTCAAGGTCCAAACGTTAGCGTTACCACTTCTCATAGGATACTTACCCTTCCCCTTAAATAGGAGAAATTATTTCTCCTTAATTACTATAGTTAAAAAATCCTACCAAAATGTGTTACTTATTTTTATTCAAAGATAACCCCTTATATATATCCCTTATAATTAGGAACTTTCATCTCTCTTTATTCATTTTGAATGGCAAGCTAGTTGCTAAAATCAAACATAAATAAATTTCTCTCTTCTTCATGTTTAATTTATAAAAATTAAAAAACTAATAATAATAATAATAATAATAATATATAATAAAAATAAAAACCCTCTCTTTTTCTCTCTCAAAGGAAGGAGCAATCATTTTATCACGACCCAAATCCATGGTACATGGATTTAGATGCATGACTAACTTGCTAACCTTACCTAGCTCGATAAACATAATGTATTTAAACATAGTTCAATAAAACTCCAATTTAAAAATGCTACTGATAAATCTCTTACAATGACTAAAATCCCCAATTTATAATAATCTCCAAAATATTGTGAAGTCTAAACGGAAATAAAAATAACTAATTATCTTTTCAAAACTCCACAAATTGGAAATAATCTCTACTATATAAAACGTGAATTACAAAACAAAGATAACTAAAATTCTATGAGTCTTTAAGTAATACTGAAGTCGCCTACAACGTCCACGCTTTACCTTACACCTTACAAAGCGATCCAAATGTTCTATATTCCCCAGCTACACATTAATCTGAAAAATAATAATTGATGGGGTGAGCCACACATCTAATAAGTAATTATACAAAATACACAACGGAATAGAGTCAAGCAAAGCACGAGTTTGATTTCACAATTTCACTCAAAATATTCAATGTAGTTTTCAACATGCAAAAAAATAAATCACTTAATACACATATAATCAAATCTTAAAGTCTTTCGGTAACACATACAAATAATTGATCAGAGCACAGTATCACATATACACATCACATATTCTCACATACACTCCTGTGAGCGGATACCAACATCTAACCCCCTGCTGATGAGGGATCAACACATATTCTCACATATAATCTTGTGAACGAATTTACACATATATCTGATCAATTCTAAAAACACTCATTTTGAGTCACATATCACCAAAAAAAATATATATATATATATATATATATATAGAGTTTATACAACATAAAATAATTTTCTCAATATTAACAATTATTCTAACAATAAAAGCATATCGAATAACACAGTATCAAATTGAAACATAAATCAAAAGATGCTTGACTCTCTTAGGGAACGAATAGGAACTGAAGAGTTATATAAATATATTTCTTTTTTATTTAAATTCTTGAGTAAGTTTGAAAATCCAATTTGCTAAAAGAAACGTCTTAAATGTCGTTTGAAAAACAAGAATATGACTTCGAAATCACTTGATTTGAAACAAATTTAAAGAAACAAGAATCTTTTTAGAAAACTTAATTTGGAACTCAAGTATTTTCGGAAAATAGTTTAGTTTAAAAATCATCTTCAAATGGGATTTGGACATTCAAAACGTTATTTAAAATTCGAAATTTCTCTTAAAACATTATTTAAAAGCCAATTAAAATTTCTCTTTCAATAGTGTAAAAATGATTTTTGATAAATTTTTAAAACATAAGCTAAAAAAAAATATAATTTTTGAAAACCTTCAACTTCTAAGAACTTAAAAAACAAAACTTGAACATATTCTGCATAATTACTTACCGCACTTGAATCACTCTGAAAGTCTAGCTAAAATAACCTCCAAAGAGCCTCAAGACACTCTTAAATAGGACCTATAATCAATCATGAAAATATACTCAATATTCTCTACAACCATAAAGCTTATAGAACTATACAACCAACTCACTATGATTATACTTTGTTGAACTTATTAATAACACCAATGTAAGGAATCTCTGCCCGAAATGTTTTCTTGAATTTATCAAACCTTAGAGGTAGTAACCAATGTATTGTAAACTCAGGATTTGATATATGTCCCTACAAAAATAAACCCTTATACATTATTTAAGCTTTAAAATCTTGATTTTTGTTCTAGAATACAAGCTATAGGGACCCTAGGATTTAATATATGTAGATATATAAAACCCAAAGAAACTTAAAAACCAATTTCAACTTTAATATATAACCTCAAAGGCATAGCCTAATCGCAAAGAAAGGGCCCCAAAGGCAATGAAAGCAATGGCCAAAATCTTTGACTTATTATATTTCTATAATATATATATATATATATATATATATATATATATATATATATGTACAATCCGACGGAAGACTTAAACCAAAATCATTGATTCTTGAAATTCCATGGCTCAATCTAGAATTATATATATATATATATATATATATATATATATATATATACAAATCTACCGGAAAAGTGTATGTAAAATTTTCGGACCAAAATCAACCTTTTGAACAATCTAACATCACAAACTAATTCCAAGATAACCCTATAAACTTTTAATTTTTTGTTTCTAATGGTAAGAAATCATACCTTGAACAATCTGATTGTCTCTTCAATTGTATGTGCTCTAATTATAAGGAAAACACCTCTTAGCCTCTTTGATAAAATCCTGACTATCTCTTCCTCTATCTTTTAGTTTGTTTTATAAGATGTGGGCTTAGTGGGCAGTGGGCTGCAGTTATAAATAATAATAATAATAATAATAAAACCTATGGCCCATCAATTTTATTTTAAAGAAAACTCTTAAATAAAATTATGTGAGGGTATTACACATTTCCTACAAGGCAAATCTCTTAGTTATATTTCTTTATTTTATTGTTTTATTACTAATATGATTTTGATTCATTTGTTGTATTATAACTATTTTTAGGGTTATTTGAGCACAATTATTGTATATGTAGTTTTAAGGGGGCAAAAGTTAGGAACTAAGGGCCAAATGAGATTGAAGTCATACAATGAAAAATGTTCAAAGAATATATAGCACTGTTTTCTTACCCTATCGTTTTTTTCTTTTCTTTTTTTTCTTTCAATACTCCTTTAAAGTTATTGTATGTTGTATATGAGTGAATTACACGTGTAAATATATATATATATATATATATATATATATATATCATATATATATATTCTTTTTTGCATTCTTTTTTATATAATTTTGTAACTGTGAAACTATAAAATTCCAGATAAAAAATGTAATTAATTACTTTATTTTATTGTAATTGGATTATCCGTGGTGATAGGTTCTGGAATGGAAGAACATGAAAATAAGAGAGATAAAGTAGAATGAAATTCCCTTGAAAAACGAGGCCATGAGTCAATGCTTAGTGTTACTAGCAAAACGTGTAAATGCTAGTTTACATTATTGATCTTTGAATCTACCTTTGACGTATTCACCATGTTCAAGAATGTGATGTCGATTTCACTATAATCTATTGGTTTCCACCTTTCATTAACTTAGATAACCTTTTCTTTAAAAAATAAAAGAAGAAGAAGAAGTAGGGAGGTTGACATATACCATTATACCTTCCAAACATGAAAAACATATTTACTTTTTCTTCATAGCACTCAGCTTCTATTGTCTCAGAACTTCCATTCAACTGTAATTAAGTTCCGTAACCTTTTCTTTAAAAAAAAATAGAAGAAGAAGAATGGAAGTTGACATCATCTAGTATACAATCATGACTCTTACAATTTGTTTATGATTTATCATCCACAAAATAAAGCTAGCTTTTCTCTTTTTGCAATTCCACATTAATCAGTGAAAAAAGATCCGCACACTGAATCATAATCATACAAAAAGGGCATCCATAATAATTTGTTAAATATATATAATAAATTTATATATGATACACACACATATCTCTTCTTTTTCTCTTCCATTAATGTCTGTTTATTTTTTAATTAAGCGCATGGGCGATAAAGAGGGACCCACGTGGCACTCATCTATGGGGTGAGTTTGGCTACAATTTTTTTGTTTTTACTTTTTGCTCTGTCTTAGATTTTTTTTTTTTCAAAATTTCTAACTTTTAACTCTTTATAAATAAACTAGTTTTTAACTTTTTGTTACACTTTTAACATAAAACTTAACAACAACTATATCTTTTGATAAATACTATACAAATAAGCTATTAGAAATAAGCAAATGCCAAATGCACTCATGATTTCATCTAATATTTATGCCACCTCTTTTCTTTTGCGTTTTTTGTGCTTTTTTTTTTTTTTTTTTTTTGGGGGCTAAATACCTGTCTTTTTATTGAATCCATAAATTATCTTCATATGTATATCTTCAATCCACCATACCATCCATTAATGGGATTTCTAGAGTGTCTAATGGGTAGGAAGTATAATAGTCTAACCAAAGGTTAGAAGATAGGACACTACTTTTGTGTATCAAAAACTAAAATAATATGCATATATATTCCCTTAGCTCATATATAATTATATATTGCTCTTTTTTAAAGGGAACGACATATATTTCTTCCCTTTTATAACATGTGCATCCTACAATCATAGACAAATAATATTAAAAGTACTATAAATTTTGTTATATAAAATTTTACAAACTGACACGTCACAAATTATAAAAGAAATATATAACTTAGCATGTGTTTACTATATTGTTAAAATGATACCAATAAAAATTGTAAGTTATTTGCATTAAAATTTGTAATAGTTTGAATATTTTCTTATAAAAAAAAAAAGTCTCTCAACACAAAAAGTTGCAAAGATTCTTTTCACACCCACCCCTATGTTTTGTGTTTTGGTTGGTTGAAGGCTAGAGTATGAAGTATGATATTTTTATTTATCAATTTTGATATTTTCATGTAATTTTCAGAATTTTAGGTTTAGGGTTATTATTTCCTTTATTTTATGTGCTTTTAATGCTTTTCTAGTCAATTAAGATTTGTTTTAGAATATTTGATCTTGTCAATCAAGTTCTATTGAAACTTTCATTAGGTCTCAAAGTTTGTAAACAAATTTTCAATGCATAATGCAAATTTCTCATCAATATAATTTCATAGAGTTTTCTTCTTTATTTTTAGTGGATTCATGAATGAATCTCTTGTGGATTTAGGGGTTATCATCTTGAAGCAAATGTGTTATGTTTCTTGTGGCATTCTGCTTATGTCATTGTTCTGATGGAGTACTATCTCAAATGTTATGTGATTAAGATAAATTCAATTATTTATCCCTTGTCCATAGCAAACTATTATTTTATAACAAATGCATAAGATAATTTCCCCTCGAGAATACAAAATCTTTTAATTTTTTTACAAGGCCTTTGTTAATGGGTGCTCTTGTGCACTTATCAAGGAAGTTTCAAAATGGCCTCACATGTATTGGAAAATAGCAATAATTAATAAAAATATAGACTTTGAATTGAAAATGGCTTGATTCTCTATAACGATTCAATCAACTGCATTATAAAATTCAACTTTAACGAGTATACTAGGACACACGTTATTAGGACCCTTTTTACCATTAGCTCAAAAGATAAGTTATTTTTTTGACGAATAATAAGACTTCAAAAGGTAAGTTATGATTGTAAAGGAATATAAGCCCAACATTATCTTTACATTTTCATCTATCAACCATGACCTACCACTACCACGTAACTCATGAAATGTTGTATGAACTACCAGTGGCAGAGCCACTAAGAGGCTAAATAATAGAGGCTTATTTTGAATATTTTTTAATACATATGTTAGGTGGAAAATTAACTTATATATATGTATGTGTGCGAGCGTGTGCACGCATAAAGATAATTTTTAGTACCTGAAAGTTAAACTCACATTCTCCTAAATTATATCATTAACTTTCTTTTATAATGGTTCATAACGCACAATCTTATTCCAACTCTTAACTTTCCATTCAATTGATATATTAACATAAAATAAGACTAATATGGCCTATTTCTCATGACTCAACTAAAAAGTAAAATAAAACAATATTTTTCTTTTAAGCTATACTCAAGAAACAATTTTTTTTTTCTTTTAAGCTATGCTCAGGAGATTAAGCCGAGATATGCCCTTTTTTTTATTTTACACTTTGATTTTTATCTAAGATAGGTAAAAGGTGTAATTTTATTCTAAATTTTAAGATATATCTATTAAGCTTGATTCAGACTTGTTATACAACTATTAATTTGTAAAATACTTCTTTGGCATGTTAAAAATATTAATATTTTTTTTTTCTTTTTACATTTTCTATTTTATTATTTTGGCTACCGTAGATGTCTAAAGCTATTCAAGAGCACAACTATTCCCTTGAGTACGTGCAGTTCCCCCTTCCCATACACATCAAGTAATTACAAAGAAGAATCCTTTTGACTCCATGATGATGGTTAGGAGTTTTGAACTCAATACCTCATAGATCTTATGAGATCTTATGAACTACTAGACCAACTATCTGTGATTTTTACATTATTATATATAACATGTAATATGTAATGATTTAATCGTTACATTTTAATTTGGCCCCCCAAGGATAAATCCCTGGCTCTGCCATTGTGCTCTCATCAAGGAGGTTCAAAATGGTCTCACTTGTATTAGAAAATAGCAAAAACAAATAAAAATATAGACAATAAATTAAAAGTGATTCTATAACCAAAAAAAAAAAAAGTCAATTAATTGCATTATAAAATTTAGCTTTAGCTGATACACAAGAGCACTCATTATCATGGCCCTTATTTTACCATTAGCTCAAAAGATAAGGTTTTTTTTTTTTTTTTTTTTTTGGACGAATAATAAGACTTCAAAAGATAAGTTATGATTGTATATATGGAATATAAGTCCATTATATTCTTTACTCTTCCATCTCTCACCATGACTGATCACTATCAAGTAACTCGTGAAAGTCTTCTAAAAAAAAGTAACTTATGAAAGATTGTATAATCTATCATCCTAAAAATGTGATTTTACGTCTATAATAATTTCACAACAAATACTATATAATAAGTTATTATTGATAGACAAAAAAGTAATTTCAATAGTGGACTCATATTAGAACCAATAACGATATGATTTATCATCTAAGATTTGTTATAAAAATGTTGTATAACTCGTGAAAGTCTTCTAAAAAATAGTAACTTGTGAAAGATTGTATAAACTATCATCCTAAAAATGAGATTTTACGTCTATAATAATTTCACAACAAATACTATGTGATAAGTTATTATTAATATGCAAAAAAAGAATTTCAATAATAGACTCATATTAGAACCAATAATAATTTATCATCTAAGATTTGTTATAAAAATATTGTACTTAACGTTACTCTCCTAAAAATTGGTTTTAGTCTTCTTTTGGAGTAACTCCGCTAACATGTAGGACACTCAACCTACACAAGAAAGTCCATAAGTACAAAAAAAAAAATTTATAACAAATTTGATACATGTTGATGTGTTGATGTGGTAGATTATTACTAATAGGTAAAAAAAAATACTAATATCAATTATTGGCATAAATGAGAGCTAATACAAACTTGTCACATCAACGTGTATCAAAAAGATTGTCAAATTTTTTGTGGATGCTGCACTGCTCCTACCCCCGCACGCCATTTCCTTTGCCAGTATCTCTAGTGCTGGGAACAGGGTCTGAGTATCTCTAGTGCTGTGGCCAACCCACCAACAAAAAAAATATGTATTTATTATCCAATCCAATTCAATTGGCTCTGCCATCAATTGGGCCTCACCTGACATGGCATCATCCGGAAGCTAGTTTTTTCACCTCTATAAAGCCCACCAAACTAACGCAACACACTTCATATTTTGCTCCACGCCTTATATAGTTCTGTGAATAAATATTTCACACTGATATTGCATTTGAAATCAAGCTAGAGAGTGAAAATTCATGGATAGTTTGAGATTTTGCGTGTGGCTGATACTGATCATTTTGCTTTTGTTTTTTAGATCCCAAGCTAGCCTTCCTAATAATCCAAACATGGAGGGAAACCAAGGGATGAGTGGTGGTCATTATCCGATGAGGGTTCATGGTGATAAATTTCATGCTGCACTTAGTAAAGGTCCCGTCCCACCTTTTGCCCCTTCTGCATGCACTGGTGAAAACCACAAGATGAGTACTGGAAAATGTCCAGCTGGTGCATAAAACTTGCTGCTGTTGCTCTCTCTGCCCTATGCTTTTGATTAAAAATAAGGCTAAGCATATACTAATATAGTTTTTTTTTTTTTTTTTTTGGTTAATGACAAGCGGGGATATTCATACCTCTTTGTTGAGTATCTGACTATTTACTCAAGTACATGTTGTCTCTCTACTTCAACAATAAAACAGTGACAATCAAGTCCAACAACAATGACCACCAAAGCTTTGCAAGAGCATAAATATGGTGTTAGAAGGTCATTGTTTTCTTAGTATATTTTTATTAATATGTGATAGCAAGGCAGAAAGCTAGCACCTCATTATGTTTATGTTCATCTTCAACCTGTGTACTTTTGTTGAAAATTATATATATGTGGTTCAGCAAGCACTGTCTGAATTTTTCTTTTTCCCATTTTAGTGTCCATCTCTTATTAAAAAGATCGAAGTTAAAGTTAAACCCTAGAACATACATACGTGCTTCCAAAATAATGACGCGGACTATGTTAAGTCTGACAAAATTAACTAGTGGTTAATTGATATCTAAGACTAGGAGCTCCTTGTTTATATGTTATTTTAATTCATTATTTGATAGCAACGCAGAAAACAAAGACACCAGGTTCATCTTCAATTCTCGTGTTTTCTTGAAAGTATGTGGCTGAGCAAAGCGGCCTTTGTTTTTTTCTTTTTCCATTTTGGTTTCCATCTTCTGTTAAAAGAGTTGAAGTTTAAAGATAAGCCCTAATTATATTTGAAGAACATATGGGTACAAAACATAGGGGCTTCCATTTATTGATTCTTAAAAATGATGCGGACTATGTTAATTTAAAATAATAAAGTAGTGTTTAATTGATATCTAGGAACTCATTGTTAATTGTCTTAGTATATTAATTAATAATTTGATTGCAAGGCTGAGAGAGTAGGTCATCATGTTCATCTTCACCTTTTGTATTTTCTTGAAAGTATGTGGTTGAGCAAGACCGGTTTAAATAGCTCTTTGTCCCAGTTGGGTTTCCATCTTTTATTAAAAAGATTGGAGTCAAAAGTTAAACCCTAATTATATTAATATTTGGAGAACATATGGAGACGAAACATCAGTTCTTCCAAATATATAGTGCTGAAGCTTAAAAATGACAAGGGCCATGATAAGAAGTTTGACAAAAGCAAAGCAGTGGTGATTTAATTAGGTTAAGATGAATGTGCCCAAGTTGTTCACTCTAGAAACTTATAATTAAGAATGGAAAAGATTAAACCTAGTGAACACCTCATTTAAATCAGTTCTTCTCCGATCACAATTTTTGCCGGCCACAACTTTTATTACAACTTGTTGACGTGCTCAATTATAACTGATGAAAAATCTTTTTATTATGTAACCACCGCTGTTTTTTTTCTCTACTATGTACTCACAGCTAATCACTTCAAAATTGTTGTAATAGTTGTGACTTTGTGTGAGTTTTGCACCACAAAAGTTGTCTCTGAAGCTCACTTCTTTGTTTCAATTAAGCTAACTCGGACTGTGATAATTAGTTTGATAATTAATGGTTTAAATTTACTTTCCTCTTGAGAGATTTTATATTTTCCCTATAAATTTATCAACACATCAATGCAAATCCTAGGCTCTCCTAAACGACGTTGTCACCTGTCAAAATGGCAAGCCATTCCAGAGGTAAAAAAACCTCTTGTAATGTAATCCTGAACTTCTCTATGTTGGATTTCTTATGTGTTTATTTAATAATCTTTACTGTACAAAGCAAATTAGTTGTAATTTATATTTTTGCATATTTCCAACAAAAACATCCTGAATTTAATTGAATCCTCTTTTACCCTAACTGTCAATGTATGAAAAAACTGTAAATTTTGTTTCAAGGTGAAATTAATCTCACCAGACATGTTGACCGTTTTTCACTAATTTGCCTCCATCACAACATTTTTGTTCGAACTTTAAAGTGTTGTTTTTCGGTTAACACAATCATTAACCCCAAACCCTATATATCTTGGCATCAAAACTAGCGTCAAAAAAGATCTTTAGCGTTCAACCATTCATCTAAAATCATTAGAGTACTTGTACACGCTTAAATCATAAGACTGTTGGAAATGTACACACTAAACTATGAGAGTGTTTACAATATTCACCACTAATTTGGACAGTCTATTAGTCTAGGGTTTAGTCTACTATATATACACATGTTATAGTTCATTGTAACACAGGATTTATACTACACTCTAATATATTATTGATGTAGCCCTTTAGGGTTTCCTCCGTGGATGTAGGCCGTTAGGCTGAACCACGTAATCCTCATGTGTTATTATGTTCTATACTTTATGCTTTCGCTTCCGCATCCACAATAGCATATTCAACATGGTGTATCAATGCTAATATTTATCATGGTATCAGAGCCACTGCTCTGACCTTTTTCTTAGCAGTCTTGTCTCTATTAGTGTTACTCCATTCTTGCTTCCGCCATCACAGCAACTGCCACAGCCTTTTGCCGTTGAACCTCCAACGTCTTCCAGACATTGTCCTTGAGTTCCAGACCTGTCGCAGCCGCCGTTGAGGAGTTCCACACAGACCACTGCCTTTTTCGCACCGCCGCAAATCTTGCTCCGATCAACTTACGTCATTGCCACGTCATCTGCTGACGTCATCACCGTTGACCGTTGACTTTGACCGTTGCCCGTTGACTTTTGCTGTCTAGGTGCTCCTTATCCAGTTTTTCGCGTAGATTTCATTTTTGCAGTCCAATTTTGCATATTTTGCTTCTAAATGAAGAATAAGGACATTTCTTCTTCCTTTTGCAACAATCATCGTCGACAATCCAACAAACGTTTTTGCAATTTTTGTAAACGTTTTGGCCATAATATTGAGACTTGTTATCAGCGCAATAAATCAGCTGTTTCAAATCCTGCTACGGCTGTTGCTAACATTGAGAGTGTCCAACCAATGGCTTCCGTCTCTGCACAGTCTATATCTTCAGGTCGCACTTTCACCATGTCCACAGATGACCTTAAAAACATCATCGCCAATGTCATTCGTATGGTTGGTAATGCATCTTATTCCTCTTCTCTCTCAGCTTTATCTGGTATGTCTCCTTCCTCTTGGCTTATGGATTTTGTTTGTTGCAATCATATGACACCTCACTCGTCCTTATTTTCTGAACTTAAACCTGCACCACACCCTCTTAATCTACACATAGCAAATGGTTCCACAATGTCTGGTCATAATATAGGTTCCATTTCGACCTCAAAACTCTCAGTTCCTGGGGTCTTTAATGTTCCTGACCTTTCTTACAATTTGTTTTCTGTGGGACAATTAGCTGAGTTGGGTTATCGCATTATATTTGATTTTTCTGGGTGTATTGTGCAGGATCCAAGGACGGGACAAGAGCTTGGGACCGGTCCCAGAGTTGGGCGTATGTTTCCCATAGACAACCTTCGTCTTCCACTTGTTGCTCCTGTTTCTATGGCCGCAGCTGCTGCAGTATCTTCTATTCCTTCCCTTGCACTTTGGCATGCTCGACTTGGTCATGCATGTTCTTCTCGGGTACAACAGTTGGCTTCTAGAATTTTGTTAGGTTCAGTATCTACAGAAAATTTTGATTGTGTCTTATGTCAGTTAGAAAAACAACCAGCTTTGCCTTTCAATACTAGTGAATCAATATCCACTGATATCTTTGATCTTATTCATTCTGATGTTTGGGGACCTTCCTCTGATGTTTGATGATTACTCTCGCTATAGCTGGATTTTTAATATGAAACATCGATCTGAATTATTGCAAGTATATTCTAATTTTGCAAAAATGGTTGAAACTCAATTTTCCAAACGTATCAAAATTTTTCGATCTGATAATGCTCTTGAGTACACTCAATATGCTTTCCAAGCTGTTTTGCATTCCTATGGCACTGTTCATGAGCTAACTTGTCCAAGTACCTCTCAACAAAATGGTAGAGCCGAATGAAAACTTCATCATATTCTTGACACTGTTCGTGCTCTCCTTCTCTCTGCCAAAGTTCCTGCTCCTTTTTGGGGCGAAGCCGCTCTTCATACTATTCATACTATTAATCGCATTCCCAGTCCTGTCATCCAAAATCAAACTCTATATGAGCGCCTTTTTGGGTCACCTCCAGACTATCATCACCTTCGCTCCTTCGGTTCTGCTTGTTTCGTTCTTTTTCAGCCACATGAGCATAATAAACTTGAGCCTAGATCAAGGCTTTGTTGTTTCCTTGGCTATGGCGAAACTCAAAAGGGGTATCGGTGTTATGATCCTGTTTCTCATCGTCTTCGTATCTCCCGGAATGTTGTCTTTTGGGAACATCGCCTCTTTGTCGAGCTTTCTCACTTCAGTGCTTCTCTATCTTCCTCTTCTATCTTAGATCTATTTCCAAATGAGGCACATACTCCTTCTGTAGTTGCTCCTGAACCTCGTGTAGCTGCTCCTGATCCTCCTGTAGCTGCTTCTGATTCTACTATAAACTTCTCTGTCCAACCACCAGATATCCTTGATCCCTTTCCTAGTTCCCCCTTTAATGAACAGGTGGAAGATGAACAGGTCGAAGATGAGCTACCCAACCCTGATCCTAGGTCCCATGCTCCTGCTCCGCCTGAAGATCTTGCACAAGACATTCCACCTCGTCACTCAACTCGGGTAAGGTCCATTCCTGCACATTTGCTTGACTATCATTGTTACACTGCCCTTGCTACACTGCACGAGCCTCACACCTATCGTGAGGCTTCCACTGACCCTTTATGGCAGATTGCAATGAAAGAGGAACTTGATGCATTATCTAAAAACCATACTTGGGACTTGGTCACTCTCCCTCCTGGGAAATCTGTGGTTAGTTGTAAGTGGATCTACAAGATTAAGACTCGCTCTGATGGGTCCATTGTGCGCTGCAAAGCTCGTCTTGTTGCAAAAGGTTTTACACAAGAGTATGGGATTGATTATGAAGAGACCTTCGCTCCGGTTGCTCGTATCTCATCTGTTCATGCCCTCTTAGCTGTTACTGCTGCTAGTAAATGCGACCTTTTCCAGATGGATGTCAAAAATGCATTCCTTAATGGGGATTTAAGTGAAGAAGTTTATATGCAACCTCCTCCTGATCTCTCTGTTGAATTAAATAAGGTTTATCACCTTCGACGTGCACTTTATGGCCTTAAACAAGCTCCACGAGCTTTGTTTGCCAAATTCAGCTCTATTATTTCTCGCTTGGGTTACATGGCCAGTCACTATGATTCTGCTTTATTTCTTCATCGCACTGACAAAGGCACTATTTTACTTCTCCTGTATGTGGATGATATGATCATAACTGGTGATGACCTCAGTGGCATTCAAGAACTCAAGGATTTTCTTAGTCAGCAGTTTGAGATGAAAGATCTTGGACATCTCAGCTACTTCTTGGGTCTTGAAATCACTCATTCTACAGATGGACTTTACATTACTCAAGCCAAGTATGCCTCTGAACTCTTGTCTAGAGCTGGACTCACTGATAGCAAGACTGTTGACACTCCAGTTGAGCTTAATACACATCTAACTCCCTCAGGAGGGAAACCATTGTCTAATCCCTCTCTTTATAGACGCTTAGTTGGCAGCCTAGTTTATCTCACTATTACTCGTCCAGACATTTCCTATGCTGTTCACCAGGTGAGCCAGTATCTGTCTGCTCCACGATCGACTCACTATGCTACTGTTCTGCGCATTCTTCGGTACCTAAAAGGCACTCTCTTCCATAGTCTTTTCTACTCTGCTCAGTCTCCTCTTGTTCTCCGTGCATTTTCTGATGCTGATTGGGCAGGAGATCCCACTGATCGTAGGTCCACCACTGGTTATTGCTTTCTTCTTGGTTCTTCTTTGATTTCTTGGCGAAGCAAAAAACAAACTCATGTGGCCCGTTCCAGTACTGAATCAGAATATCGTGCCCTTGCTGATACCACATCTAAACTTCTTTGGCTACGATGACTTCTCAAAGACTTAGGTGTATCTACATCTTCTGCTACTCCTCTTTATTGTGACATCAAGAGTGCCATTCATATTGCTCACAATGATGTCTTCCATGAACGGACTAAACACATCGAGATTGATTGTCATTTTATCCGTTACCATCTTGTCCATGGTGCTCTCAAGCTAATCTCAGTCTCTTCTACAGATCAACTTGCAAATATCTTCACCAAGTCACATCCTAAGGGACGCCTTCGTACTTTGGTTGACAACCTCAAGTTGGTCTCACATCCACCTTGAGTTTGAGGGGGGTTGTTAATGTATATAGTGTTATGGGTTTTAGGCCCAAACTAGTTTACTTGTATAGCACACATTCTTGCACTACACTCTTACTTGTACTGCACTCATATTTACTTGTACTGCATTCATATTTACTTGTACTGCACTCATATGCCACCTATATAAAGGCACTCATGTATATTCTTTCAGTAAGAAATACAATACAGTTATTCAGTATTTTCTAACATGGTATCAAAGCCACCTTCCTATAATCATGGTTTTCTGTCCTTACGGTGTATTAAGAGCAATCTTTGTCTTCCTCGGTGTTTCTTCGCTACGTTCATCTTCTTTGGCTTCCCACTACTGCCGTCAAATCTCTCCGGTATAGTCATGCCACCGATAGAAGTCGCATCAACACTGCAAGACTATTGCCTTCCTCAAACTACCGTCACAGAGCCAAACTTCATTCAAGGGATCTTCTCGACCTTATCAAATCTCAAGGTTTCATCAAGCTTCCACCTTGAATTTGAGAGGGGGTGTTAGAGATATAATAGTCCATTAGTAAAAGCCCAAGCCTAATTCTACTTTGTGTGCAAGCCAAGTCTTTTACTTGTACTAGAAGTCTTTTAGTCTAGGGTTTAGTCTACTACATATACACATGTTATAGTTCATTGTAACACAGGATTTGTACTACAATCTAATATATTATTGATGTAGCCCTTTAGGGTTTCTTTCGTGGATGTAGGCCGTTAGGCTGAACCGCATAATCCTCATGTGTTATTATGTTCTATACTTTATGCTTTCGCTTCCGCATCCACAATAGCATATTCAACATGGTGTATCAATGCTAATATTTATCATGGACTATAATTTATTTTCGAATTAGAGTATTGATTTGTGTACAGTACCTAATAATAATAGAAGTATTACGTTTACAATATTTTCACAACAGATCTTACATAATAAGTTGTAACTAGTTTTAATTTGATCCTATTACTGAAATTTGTTATCATATATATATATATATATGATAACAAATTTGATATGTGTTAATGCAGTAAATTATTAATAATAGATAAAAAAAGTAATATCAATTATTGGCATAAATTAGAATTAGTACAAACTTGTCACATAAACATGTATCAAAAATATAATCAATTTTTTTTGTTCACGCAGCATTTCTCCAACCCCAGCCCACCGTTTTCATTTCCGAGTATCTCTAGTGCTGTGGCCAACCCTTTCCCATACTTGGGCAAACATTCCACAGACAAAAATATATATATTTATTATCCAATTGGCTCTGCCATCAATTGGGCCTCACCTAACATGGCATCATCTGGAAGCTAGTTTTTTCACCTCTATAAAACCCACCGAACTAACGCAACACACTTCAGTTTTTGCTCCACACCTTATATAGTTATATATATTTCACACTGATATTGCTTTTGAAATCAAGCTAGAGAGAGTGAAAATTCATGGATAGTTTGAGATTTTGCGTGTGGCCTATACTGATCATATTGCTTTTGTTTTTTAGATCCCAAGCTAGCCTTCCTAATCCAAACATGGAGGGGAACCAAGAGATGAGTGTTGGTCATGATCCGATGAGGGTTCATGGTGATAAATTTCATGCTGCACTTAGTAAAGGTCCCGTCTCGCCTTCTGCCCCTTCTGCATGCACTGGTGAAAACCACAAGATGAGAGTGATGAGTACTGGAAAATGTCCGGCTGGTGCATAAAACTTGTTGATGTTGCTCTCTCTGCCCTATGCTTTTGATTAAAAATAAGGCTAAGCATAGTTTCATATTCTAGGACGTGAAATGTTTCATGTCCAAACGATATGTGAACATTGTTAACGTGGAAAAAATATTAATAAAATAAAACTACATGAGCTTGATCGATCTCTAGTCTTTGTACAATCAAGTCCAGCAACAATGGACGTCAAAGCTTTGCAAAAGCATATATATGGTGTTAGAAGGTCATTGTTAATTTTCTTAATGTATTTTAATTAATATATGATAGCAAGGCAGAAAGCAAGAACGATTTAAGTTGTTCTTTTTCCCATTTTTGGTTTCCATATTTTGTTAAATATATTGAAGTTAAAGTTAAAACCTAGAAAATATGGGGAACATACGTTCTTCCGAATAATGATGCAGACTATGTTAATTGATATCTAAGACTAGGTGGTCCTTGTTTTTCTGGTATTTTAATTCATTAGTTGATAGCAACGCAGAAAGCAAGTCACCAGGTTCATCTTAAACTCGTGTTCTATTGAAAGTACGTGTACGGTTGAGCAAGAACACTGGCGGCGCCAAGTGTTAATCAGGGTGGTCACAGACCACTTTGAATTTTTTTTTTTTTTTTTAATATAACTTTAAAAATTTTGAGTTTTAAATTAATATGGGTCTTTTGACCGCTCTAGAAAAAAAAAAAAAATTGACCACCCTAAAAAAACACTTGAACACCCTTAATAACAATTGAGTCCTTTAAAAATAAAATTCAACCTCTCCAAAATTTGTCCATTGAATGTTGAAAAAAAATGCAAGAAATACTATATCCACAACATTTTTGCAATATTTCCGTAAAAAATCCTAAACAATAGGTTGTCACTGATGAATAGAAAATAATTTCAATGATAAGTTCAAATTAGAACTAGTAAAAACTTACAACTTAGATTTTGTTGTGAAAGTATTGCAAAAATGCTGTGAACAACACTTTTCAAAAATTGCTCAAACATATATATTAGTCTAAAATCTCAAATCAAACGTTCAATTGTGATTTTTTAAATTGTGTTTCAATTGGCATATTTTAAAATTACTAATTTTTATATAAATAAATGCATACTTTTCAAATAGCTAGTCTATTAGTATTTGCTTTAGTCTTTAGCTAAATTTGTTGGGTTGATGTAATATATTTTTTTGAAAAGATAATGTATTTTATTTATATTAGTACTTATTTAGGCAATATGTTAGTAAATGAATAAGAGATCAGTAACTTAACAATTGCTTGGTTGTGTATATTGAAAAATATGTAGCTGATAATATAAATAGTGAAACTATCATATTACACAACAATTTTAAAATCTGAAAACTTGTGAAAGAAAATTCTAAAATTTTATGTATTTGAATATGTTTTTATCCTTTGATGTTAATATATTCAAGTTTTATTATCAATAAATTTTTTAAAGGTAAGTGTTTTTAACGACCATCCTGAAAAAACACTAATTATGTTTGGAGAACATATGGGGACAAGACATAGGTTCTTCCATTGATTGATTCTTAAGAATAATGCAGACTATATGTTATGTTTGACAGAATGAAGTAGTGATTAATTGATATCTAGGAGATTAATTTTCTTAGTATTTTAATTAATATTTTGATAGAAAGGCTTAAAGTAAGTCATTATATATGTTCATCTTCAACTTTTGTATTTTCTTGAAAGTATGTGGTTGAGCAAGAACGGTCTAAATCGTTCTTTTTCCCAGTTTGGTTTCAATCTTTATTAAGAGTCAAAAGTTAAGCCCTAGCTTTATTATTTGGGTCGGAGAACATATGGAGACAAGACATACGTTCTTCCAAATAGTGCTGAAGCTTAACATGGGCTATGATAATAAGCTTGACAAAAACAAACTAGTGGTTATTATTTCTTTTTTCTTTTTTTTTTTTTTTGAGGATAACTAGTGGTTATTTGGTTAATCATGCTGATTCATGCATGTGCCCAAGTTGTTCAGTCTAGAAACTTATAATTAAGAATGGAAAAGAGTAAGCCTAACGAGCACCTCATTTAAATCAGTTCTTTCTCTACACACAATTTTTGTCACAACATTTATCACAACTTATTGATGCTGTGACTTCTGAGTTTCGCAGCCCAAAAGTTGCCTCCTTAACCTTCTCCATTTCAATTAAGCCAACTCGGACTATGCTAATTAGTTCGATAATGATTTTTTTTTTTTTTTGAATACAAGATAGAATTCTACTCTAGCCTAATCTAAGTGTATATGTGTGTGAAGCTCCCTCCTGGAGACTTGAACCTCAGCCCTTGCCCCCCACACCCCACAAGCATTTATACTTGTGGAGTGACCATCGCACCAAAGGTATGCGGTGGTAGTTCGATAATGATTTACTTCCTTACAAATGTATCAACACATCAATGCATCCTAGGCTTCTAGATGACGTTGTCACCTGTTAAAATCGCAAGCCATTCCAGCAGAGAAAAAAATATATTTTAAAAAAAAAAAAACGCCTGTAAGTACTCTTGAATATCTCTACGTTGGATTTCTAATGTGTTTATTCTTTTTCTCTTTTTTTTTTTTTTTTTGATTTGTCTAATGTGTTTATTCAATAATCTTTATTGTACAAAAGTAAATTAGCTGTAACTTAATCAACTGATATCTTATCAAAAAAAAAAATCAACTGATATTATTTTTAAATTTTCAAGCAAGACATTTTAATTGATTTTGGTTTGATATCAAAGGCCCAAAAATTACCCATTTATTGGAGAAGTTTATGGCAATATGAGACAACATAAAAGCACCTTGGATGGTGTTTTTCCTGCAAGTGTAATTTGTGGTCTAGATTAAGAGTAAGTCTAATATCACAAATTTTTTCACAACTTTGCTACGTGGCGACTTATGAGTGGTGAAATTATGAACCTATATATATATATATATATATATATATATATATATAACCACTATTTTATTTCCGCCACTCACGAGTCGTTATGTAACAAAATTGTGAAAAAGTTTGTAACTGTTAGAAATACTGAATGACTGTATTGTATTTCTCACTGAAAGAATATACATGAGTGCCTTTATATAGGAGGCATATGAGTGTAGTACAAGTAAATATGAGTGCAGTACAAGTAAGAGTGTAGTGCAAGAATGTGTGCTATACAAGTAAACTAGTTTGGGCCTAAAGCCCACAACACTATATACATTAACAGCCCCCCTCAAACTCAAGGTGGATGTGAGACCAACTTGAGGTTGTCAACCAAAGTACGAAGACGTCCCTTAGGATGTGACTTGGTGAAGATATCTGCAACTTGATCTGTAGAGGAAACTAAGATTAACTTGAAAGCACCATAGATAAGATGGTAACGGATAAATGACAATCGATCTCGATGTGTTTAGTCCGTTCATGGAAGACATCATTGTGAGTAATATGAATGGCACTCTTGTTGTCACAATAAAGAGGAGTAGCAGAAGATGTAGACATACCTAAGTCTTTGAGAAGCCATCGTAGCCAAAGAAGCTCAGATGTAGTATCAACAAGGGCACGATATTCTGCTTCAATACTGGAACGGGCCACATGAGTTTGTTTGTTGCTTCGCCAAGAAATCAAAGAAGAACCAAAAAGAAAGCAATAACCAATGGTGGACCTACCATCAGAGGGACCTCCTGCCCAATTAGCATCAGAAAATACACGGAGAACAAGAGGAGACTGAGCAGAGTAGAAAAGACCATGGAAGAGAGTGCCCTTTAGGTACCGGAGAATGTGTAAAACAGCAGCATAGTAAGTCGATCGTGGAGCAGACAGATACTGGCTCACCTGGTAAACAGCATAGGAAATGTCTGGACGAATAACAATGAGATAAACTAGGCTGCCAACTAAGCGTCTATAAAGAGAGGGATTAGACAATGGTTTCCCTCCTGAGGGAGTTAGATGCGCATTAAGCTCAACTGGAGTGTCAACAGTCTTACTATCAGTGAGTCCAGCTCTAGACAAGAGTTCAGAGGCATACTTGGCTTGAGTAATGTAAAGTCCATCTGTAGAATGAGTGATTTCAAGACCCAAGAAGTAGCTGAGATGTCCAAGATCTTTCATCTCAAACTGCTGACTGAGAAAATCCTTGAGTTCTTGAATGCCACTGAGGTCATCACCAGTTATGATCATATCATCCACATACAGAAAAAGTAAAATAGTGTCTTTGTCAGTGCGACGAAGAAATAAGGCAGATCATAGTAACTGGCCATGTAACCCAAGCGAGAAATGGTAAAGCTGAATTTGGCAAACCAAGCTCGTGGAGCTTGTTTAAGGCCATAAAGTGCACGTCGAAGGTGACAAACCTTGTTTGATTCAACAGAGAGACCAGGAGGAGGTTGCATATAAACTTCTTCACTTAAATCCCCATTAAGGAATGCATTTTTGACATCCATCTGGAAAAGGTCCCATTTACTAGCAGCAACAACAGCTAAGAGGGCACAAACAGATGAGATACGAGCAACCGGAGCGAAGGTCTCTTCATAATCAATCTCATACTCTTGTGTAAAACCTTTTGCAACAAGACGAGCTTTGTAGCGCTCAATGGACCCATCAGAGCGAGTCTTAATCTTGTAGATCCACTTACAACCAACCACAGATTTCCTAAGGGGGAGAGTGACCAAGTCCCAAGTATGGTTTTTAGATAATGCATCAAGTTCCTCTTTCATTGCAATCTGCCATAAAGGGTCAATGGAAGCCTCACGATAGGTGTGAGGCTCGTGCAGTGTAGCAAGGGCAATGTAACAATGATAGTCAAGTAAATGTGCAGGAATGGACCTTACCCGAGTTGAGTGACGAGGTGGAATGTCTTGTGCAAGATCTTCAAGCGGAGCAGGAGCAGGGGACCCAGGATCAGGGTTGGGTAGCTCATCTTCCACCTGTTCATTAAAGGGGGAACTAGAAAAGGGATCAAGGATATCTGGTGGTTGGACAAAGAAGTCTATAGTAGAATCAGGAGCAGCTACAGGAGGATCAGGAGCAGCTACAAGAGGGTCAGGAGCAGCTACAGAAGGAGTATGTGCCTCATCTGGAAATAGATCTAAGATAGAAGAGGAAGATAGAGAAGCACTGAAGTGAGAAAGCTCGACAAAGAAGCGATGTTCCCAAAAGATAACATTGCGGGAGATACGAAGACGATGAGAAACAGGATCATAACACCGATACCTCTTTTGAGTTTCGCCATAGCCAAGGAAACAGCAAAGCCTTGATCTAGGCTTAAGTTTATTATGCTCATGTGGCTGAAGAAGAACGAAACAAGCAGAACCAAAGGAGCGAAGGTGATGATAGTCTGAAGGTGACCCAAAAAGGCGCTCATATGGAGTTTGATTTTGGATGACAGGACTGGGAATGCAATTAATAGTATGAACAGCATGAAGAGCGGCTTCGCCCCAAAAAGGAGCAGGAACTTTGGTAGAGAGAAGGAGAGTACAAACAGTGTCAAGAATATGAAGAAAATTTCATTCGGCTCTACCATTTTGTTGAGAGGTACCTGGACAAGTTAGTTGATGAACAGTGCCATAGGAATGCAAAACAACTTGGAAAGCATATTGAGTGTACTCAAGAGCATTATCAGATCAAAAAATTTTGATACATTTGAAAAAATGAGTTTCAACCATTTTTACAGAATTAGAATATACTTGCAATAATTCAGAACGATGTTTCATATTAAAAATCCAGCTATAGCGAGAGTAATCATCAACAAAGACAACAAAATATCGAGAGCCACCAATACTAGAGACAGAGGAAGGTCCCCAAATATCAGAATAAATAAGATCAAAGATATCAGTGGATATTGATTCACTAGTATTGAAAGGCAAAGATATTTGTTTTCCTAACTGACATGAGACACAATTAAAATTTTCTGTAGACACTGAACCTAACAAACCCCTAGAAGCCAACTGTTGTACCCGAGAAGAAGATGCATGACCAAGTCGAGCATGCCAAAGTGCAAGGGAAGGAATAGAAGATACTGCAGCAGTTGAGGCAATAGAAACAGGAGCAACAAGTGGAAGACGAAGGTTGTCTATGGGAAACATACGCCTAACTCTGGGACCGATCTCAAGCTCTTATCCCGTCCTTGGATCCTGCATAATACACCCAGAATAATCAAATATAATGTAATAACCCAACTCAGCTAATTGTCCCACAGAAAACAAATTGTAAAAAGGGTCAGGAACATTAAAGACCCTAGGAACTGAGAGTTTTGAAGTCGAAATGGAACCCATATTATGACCAGACATTGTGGAACCATTTGCTATGTGTATATTAAGAGGGTGTGGTGCAGGTTTAAGTTCAGAAAATAAGGACAAGTGAGGTGTCATATGATTGTAATAAGCAGAATCCATAAGCCAAGAGGAAAGAGACATACCAGATAAAGCTGAGAGAGAAGAGGAATAAGATGCATTACCAACCATACGAATGACATTGGCGATGATGTTTTTAAGGTCATCTGTGGACATGGTGAAAGTGCGACCTGAAGATATAGACTGTGCAGAGACGGAAGCCATTGGTTGGACACTCTCAGTGTTAGCAACAGCGGCAGCAGAATTTGAAACAGCTGATTTATTGCGCTGATAGCAAGTCTCAATATTATGGCCAAAACGTTTACAAAAATTGTAAAAACGTTTGCTGGATTGTCGGCGACGATTTTTGCAAAAGGAAGAAGAAATGTCCTTATTCTTCATTTAGAAGCAAAATATGCAAAATTGGACTGCAAAAATGAAATCTACGCGAAAACTGGGTAAGGAGCACCTAGACAACAAAAGTCAACAATCAACGGTCAACGGTGATGACGTCAGCAGAGACTGGATGCTGACGTAAGTTGATCGGAGCAAGATTTACAGCGGCGCGAAAAAGGCAGTGGTTTGTGTGGAACTCCGCAACGGCGACTGCGATAAGTCCGGAACCCAAGGACAATGTCTGGAAGACGTTGAAGGTTCAACGGCAAAAGGCTGTGGCAGTTGCTGTGACGGCGGAAGCGAGAATGGAGTAACACTAATAGAGACAAGACTGCTAAGAAAAAGATCAAAGCAGTGGCTCTGATACCATGTTAGAAATACTGAATGACTGTATTGTATTTCTCACTGAAAGAATATACATGAGTGCCTTTATATAGGAGGCATATGAGTGCAGTACAAGTAAATATGAGTGCAGTACAAGTAAATATGAGTGCAGTACAAGTAAGAGTGTAGTGTAAGAATGTGTGCTATACAAGTAAACTAGTTTGGGCCTAAAGCCCACAACACTATATACATTAACAGTAACTCCTAGATTAAATGCATCTATGAATATGCATGGGTTACAACCTCGAATACATTATATAACAAAAATTACCCCCCCCCCCCCCCCCCAAAAAAAAAAAAACCCTTTTTACATTTTTAATTACACACAGTGAAAACTAATCTCACAAACTCCTGGGTTTGGATATCCTTATTTAAGTTTCTTGTTGGTTTGATTAGTCGACTTTTGACAGACTCGAGTTTTTAAATTCGAGAAGGCCCAATTTAAAGAAATGTGGACAGCCGAAATTTCCAGGCCCAATTGTAAATTTGGAACAGATGTGCTAAGTTGAGAGGTGGAAAGAAAATCACCGGCACAACTACAAAACCAAATACCAAAGAAAGGACAAAAGAGAAATGGATGTTAAAAAGAGTAAAAGTGAAAAAAGTGAGGGCAAATTCCATTAATTTAGGCTTTAGATATGGTTGTGCAAATGTTTTTTTTTTTTCTTTCTCCTTGCCATTGTTGTGCAAATCATTCCGTTGACAAAGACTTCTTTTATATTAAGCTTATTACGCTTTTCCCTACTCCAATCCTCCACCAAAAAAAAAAAAAAAAAGAAGAAGAAGAAGGAAGGTATGCTAGACTTATGACTTATGAGAGGACCCAAGTGGGCAAGTGGGGATCCACAAATGCTCCCTCATGCTAGTTAAACCATACCTTTACTTTAATCCCACCCAAGAAGTTAACGAAAATAATTTTTTATAAGCTATTAACAAAAGAACCATAAATATCAGGTAAGAAACTAAAATTCTAGTTTGCTCAAGAACTAATGTATTGCAAAAAACAGGAGCAGAGTAAAGAACAAAACAACCTGAGTACTTGTTTTTTAAAGAACATGAAACCAAAATATTGACAACTTGATTTGTCTTTCTAGGGTTCCATTTGAACTAAATAAACTGATAAAGAGCAGTCCAAGTGCAAACTTGATAGAGTTATCAACAATAATAATATTAAGTGCACGTTTGACTCCAAATTAAAATGTCAACTTATTTTACTATTTAACTTATTTTTTTTATTATTCATGATCCTACTACACTTTTTGGTACTATTTATAAGTCTCACTCTACTATTCAACTAACTTTTATTTTTATCTACAATTTTTTTAGCAAAAAATTTTTAGTTTCAACAAAATAAACGGATCCCAAACAGACCTTAAATCAAACCAATATTACATCCTGTTTTCCAGATCACACAATATGACTTTAAGCATTGAACTACAAATTTAGATGGTGTTTTATTAAGTTTCTTGTAATCGTGTTCAATCATTTCTAAAATTGAGATTATATTATGTGAATATAATTCTAGTCATTATATCATGGGTCTTTCACGGACTCTCTAAAGCTAAAATAATAAATAGTGAATCCAAAATTCACAACACTATCTTTCATGACATCACATCACCCCACCAAAAAGTTGACAAGTTCCTTTTATGCTTTAATATTTTATCACATTAACCTTTAACAAAATTAACTTTGTATATTACAAAAAACCGAAGGAGTTCAGAAAGGTCACTTTCTTTGGATTTATCAAAGTGAGAAATATAGAGCAAATTCTTGAGTATTAATTTAATTGTTACAGTTAGGACAAGAATGTAATTCCATTTGTTCCAAATGACTTTCAAGGTGCAAGTCAAAATCACCTTTTCATGAGGCAAAAGTAAAAGCAAAATACGACAAAAATAGCCTCCACCTATTGGATTCTTGTTCTTGTAGTCAGCAATGCAGTCAGCAAGCTTGTCATTGTTGTGCAAATGATTCCGTTGACAAAGACTTCTTTTATATTAAGCTTTTCTCTACTCCAATCCTCCACGCGAGCGCACAAACAAACAATATATATATATATATATATATATATATATATATATATATATAGAACAAGACTTAAATATAATATTTAGATATTTTTTATTAAGTTTTTTTTTTTTAATTTTGTCATGTGAATTTTTTTTATGAAATAAAAGTATATTTTTTAGTTAAATAGCATGGATAAATTTTAAAATAAGAATGTAAGAAACAGCATCTAAGGTAATGTATTTAAATTTTTTCCTATATATATTCATTAATACATACACACACTCTCCCTCTCTTAGTATTGTCAAATTCAAAATTTTTCTTAAAAAATAGTTTTTTTTTTTTTTTCCTATCTTAGGTTGGTCAAGGTCCAAACATTAGCGTACTTCTCATAGGATACTTACCCTTCCCCTTAAATAGGAGAAATTATTTCTCCTTAATTACTATTGTTAAAAATCCTACCAAAATATGTTACTTATTTTTATTCAAAGATAATCCCTTATATATATATATATATATATATATATCCCTTAAAATTAGGTATTTCATTCTTTATTCCTTTTGAATGGCAAGTCAGTTGCTAAAATCAAACATAAATAAATTTCTCTCTTCTTCATGTTTAATTTATAAAAATTAAAAAGCTAATAATAATAATAATAATATATTAAAAAAAAAAAAAAAAAAAAAAACCCCTCTCTTTTTCTCTCTCAAAGGAAGGAGTAGTCATTTCCTACAAGGCAATTCTCTTAGGTCTATTTCTATATTTCATTGTTTTATTACTAATATGATTTTGATTGTTGTCTATGATTTTGATTGGAGCACAGTTATTGCATATCTAGTTTTATGGGGGGCAAAAGTTGGGAACTAAGGGCCAAATAAGATTGAAGTCATACAATGAAAAAGGTTCAAAGAATATATAGCACTGTTTTCTTACCCTATTGTTTTTTCTTTTCTTTTCCCTCTTTTTTTCTTTCAATACTCCTTTAAAGTTATTATATGTTGTATATGAGTGAGTTACACGTGTGAATATATATATATATATATATATATATTCTTTTTTGCATTTTTTTATATAATTTTGTAATTGTGAACCATAAAATCTCAGATAAAAAAATGTAATTATTTACTTTATTTATTGTAATTAGATTGCCTGTGATGATAGGTTTTAGAATGGAAGAACATGAAAATAAGAGAGATAAAGTAGAATGAAATTCCCTTGAAAACGAGGTCACAAGTCAATGCTTAGTGTTTCTAGGAAAACGTGTAAATGCTAGTTTACATTATTAATCTTTGAATCTGCCTTTAACGTATTCACCATGTTCAAGAATGCGATGTTGATTTCACTATAATCTATTGGTTTCCAACTTTCAGTAATTTAGGTAACCTTTTCTTTAAAAAATAAAGAAGAAGAACAGGGAGGTTGACATGTACCATTATACCTTCCAAACATGAAAAACATATTTACCTTTTCTTCATAGCCCTTAGCTTCTATTGTCTCCAAACTTCCATTCAACTGTTATTAAGTTTCGTAACCTTTTCTTTGAAAAAAGAAGAAGAAGAATGGAGGTTAACATCATCTAGTATACAATCATGACTATTACGATTTGTTTATCATTTATCATCACAAAATAAATCTAGCTTTTCTCTTTTTCCAATTCCACATCAATCAGTGAAAAAAGATCCGCACACTAAATCATAATCATACAGAAAGGGCATCCATAATTATTTGTTAAATACATGTAATAAATTTATATATGATACACGCACATATCTCTTCTTTTTCTCTTTCATCAATGTCTGTTTATTTTTTAATTGAGCGCATGGGCGATAAAGAGGGACCCGCGTGGCACTCATCTATGGGGTGAGTTTGGCTACAATTTTTTTGTTTTTACTTTTTGCACTGTCTTAGTTTTTTTTTTTTTTTTTTCAAAATGTCTAACTTTTAACTCTTTATAAATAAACTAGTTTTTAACTTTTTGTTACACTTTTAACATAAAACTTACCAACAACTATATCTTTTGATAAATATTATACAAATAAGCTATTAGAAATAAGCAAAAGTCAAATGCACTCATGATTTCATCTAATATTTATGCCACCTCTTTTCTTTTTTACTTTTTTTGTTTTTTTTTTTTTTTGGTTTTTTTTTTTTTTTTTTTTGGGCTAAATACCTATCTTTTTATTGAATCCATAAATTATCTTCATATGTATATCTTCATTCCACCATACCATCCGTTAATGGGATTTCTAGAGTGTCTAATGGGTAGGAAGTATAATAGTCTAACCAAAGGTTAGAAGTTAGGACACTACTTTCGTGTATCAAAAACTAACATAATATGCATATATATTCCCTTAGCTCATATATAATTATATATTGCTCTTTTTTAAAGGGAACAACATATATTTCTTCCCTTATATAACATGTGCATCCTACAATCATAGGCAAATAATACTAAAAGTACTATAAATTTTATTATATAAAATTTTATAAACTGAAGCGTCACAAATTATAAAAGAAATATATAAGTTAACATGTGTTTACTATATTAAGTATGAAGTATGATGGCTAGAGTATGAAGTATGATATTTTTATTTATCAATTTTGATATTTTCAAGTAATTTTCATAATTTTAGGTTTAGGGTTATTATTTCCTTGATTTTATGTGCTTTTAATGCTTTTCTAGTCAATTAAGATTTGTTTTAGAATGTTTGATCTTGTCAATCAAGTTCTATTGAAACTTTAATTAGGTCTCAAAGTTTGTAAATAAAATTTCAATGCATAATACAAATTTCTCATCAATAAAATTTCATAGAGTTTTCTTCTTTATTTTTAGTGGATTCATGAATGACACTCTTGTGGATGTAGGGGTTATCATCTTGAAGCATATGTGTTATGTTTCTTGTGGCATTCTGCTTATGTCATTGTTCTGATGAAGTACTATCTCAAATGTTATGTGATTAAGATAAATTCAATTATTTATCCTGTGTCCATAGCAAACTATTATTTTATAAAAAATTCATAAGATAATTTCCCCTCGAGAATACAAAATCTTTTCATTTTTTTACAAGGCCTTTGTTAATGGGTGCTCTTGTGCACTCATCAAGGAAGTTTCAAAATGGCCTCACTTGTATTGGAAAATAGAAAAAATTAATAAAAATATAGACTTTGAAAATGGCTTGATTCTCTATAAAGATTCAATCAACTGCATTATAAAATTCAACTTTAACAAGTATACTAGGACACCCATTATTAGGACCCTTTTTACCATTAGCTCAAAAGATAAGTTATTTTTTTGACAAATAATAAGACTTCAAAAGATATGTTATGATTGTAAAGGAATATAAGCTCAACAATATCTTTACATTTTCATCTATTGACCATGACCTACCACTACCATGTAACTCATGAAATGTTGTATGAACTACCAGTGGCGGAGCCACTAAGAGGCTAAATAATAGAGGCTTATTTTGAATATTTTTTAATACATATGTTAGATGGAAATTAACTTATATGTGTGTGTGCACACGCGCAAGTGTGTGCACGCATAAAGATAATTTTTAGTACATGAAAGCTAAACTCGCATTCTCCTAAATTATATCATTAAATTTCTTTTATAATGGTTCATAACGCACAATCTTATTCCAACTCTTAACTTTTCATTCGATTGATATATTAACATAAAATAGTACTCCCCAAAAAAATGAAATAAAATAAAATAAGACTAATATGGCCTATTTCTCATTACTCAATTAAGAAGTATAATGAAACAATATTTTTCTATTAAGTTATACTCAAGAAACAATATTTTTCTTTTAAGCTATGCTCAGGAGATTAAGCCGAGATATGCCCTTTTTTTATTTTACACTTTGATTTTTATCTAAGATAGGTAAAAGGTGTAATTTTATTCTTAATTCTAAGATATATCTATTAAGCTTGATTTAGACTTGTTATACAACTATTAATTTGTAAAATACTTCTTTTGCAAGTTAAAAATATTAATAGTTTTTTTTTCTTTTTACATTTTCTATTTTATTATTTTGGCTACCACGGATGTCTAAAGCTATTCAAGAGCATGACTATTCCCTTGAGTACGTGCAATTCCCCCTTCCCATGCACATCAAGTAATTACAAAGAAGAATCCTTTTGACTCCATGATGGTGGTTAGGAGTTTTGAACTCAATACCTCATGGATCTTATGAGATCTTATGAACTACTAGACCAACCATCTGTGATTTTTTACATTATTATATATAACATGTAATGTGTAATGATTAATCGTTACATTTTAATTTGGCCCCCCAAGGATAACTCCCTGGCTCCACCATTGTGCTCTCATCAAGGAGGTTCAAAATGGTCTCACTTGTATTAGAAAATAGGAAAAACAAATAAAAGCATAGACAATAAATTGAAAGTGATTCCATAACAAAAAAAAGTCAATCAACTGCATTATAAAATTTAGTTTTAGCTAATACACAAAAGCACTCATTATCATGGCCCCTTTTTTTTACCATTAGCTCAAAAGATAAACTTTTTTTTTTTTTGGGACAAATAATAAGAGTTCAAAAGATAAGTATGATTGTATATATGAAATATAAGTCCATTATTTTCTTTACTCTTTCATCTATCACCATGACTTACCACTATCAAGTAACTCATGAAAGTCTTCTAAAAAAAATGTAACTTGTGAAAGATTGTATAAACTATCATCCTAAAAATGAGATTTTACGTCTATAATAATTTCACAATAAATACTATGTGATAATTATTATTGATAGGCAAAAAAGTAATTTCAATAGTGGACTCATATTTGAACCAATAATGATTTATCATTTAAGATTTGTTATAAAAATGTTGTATAACTCGTGAAAGTCTCCTAAAAAAAAGTAGCTTGTCAAATATTGTATAAACTATCATCCTAAGAATGAGATTTTATGTCTATAATAATTTCACAACAAATACTATGTGATAAGTTATTATTGATAAGCAAAAAAGTAATTTCAATAGTGGACTTTTATTAGAACAAATAATGATTTATCATCTAAAATTTTTTATAAAAATACGTTTATAATAATTTCACAACAAATACTATGTGATAAATTATTATTGATAGGCAAAAAAGTACTTTCAATAATGGATTTATATTAGAACCAATAACAATTTATTATCTAAAATTTGTTATAAAAATGTTGTACTTAACGTTACTCCTAAAATTGGTTTTAGTCTTCTTTTGGAGTAACTCCACTAACATGAAGGACACTCAACCTACACGAGAAAGTTCGTAAGTACAAAAAAAAAAAAAAAAAAAAAAAAAAAAAATTATAACAAATTTGACACATATTGATGTGGTAGATTATTTCTAATAGCTAAAAAAAATACTAATATTAATTATTGGCATAAATGAGAACTAATACTAACTTATCACATCAACTTGTATAAAAAAGATTGTCAATTTTTTTGTGGATGCAGCACTGCTCCTACCCCCGCACGCCATTTCATTCGCCGGTATCTCTAGTGCCGTGGCCAACCTTGTCCCATGCATTGGCAAACACTCCCACCAACAAAAATATATATATTTATTATCCAATTGGTTCTGCCATCAATTGGGCGTCACCTGACATGGCATCATCGGGAAGCTAGTTTTTTCACCTCTATAAAGCCGACCAAACTAACGCAACACACTTCATATTTTGCTCCACGCCTTATATAGTTATGTGAACATATATTTCACACTGATTTTGCTTTTGAAATCAAGCTAGAGAGAGTGAAAATTCATGGATAGTTTGAGATTTTGTGTGTGGCTGATACTGATCATATTGCTTTTGTTTTTTAGATCCCAGGCTAGCCTTCCTAATCCAGGGCCGGCCTAAGGCCCCCACCACAAAAAATTTTTACCCTTTAGAAAAAAAAGTCTCATCTCATTGTAAAAAACTCAAAATTTTATAAAAAATATGAATTTTTTCAAATTATTGTACACTTTTTATTATTACTGTCTAGTGATGTCAGAGATATCACAAATTTTATTATAGATTTACAAAGTGGCATGTTACTAATCACAAAAAAGTATTTTAAATATTCATTAATTACATTATTGAAACTCATCATTCACAATTATTGTCACATTATATTGTGAACATTTTGTAATACCTTTAGCATTTTCATTTTTTATTTCTAACAAGGCTTTAAAAAAAATTTGCAAATGTGTTAGATCATCAATGATGATTAATCTCTCCTAATAGTTTGAAAATTTGATATCTGTAAACTAATCTACTACAAAACCACACATCAATTAATATTATAGATTATAAATGTAATTAACTATGTACCGTTAAAAAATATTCTTTTTGTTAAATTAATATTTCAACTATGATATTCAATTCTCTATATGAAATTAACCTTAATTTTAGTTAGTATTATTCATTAAATTATGTATTTAATACATCAAATTAACCTCAATTTAATTAACATTAAATAATTTTATTTCATTAATATTTATATATAAAAGGCCCCACATATATATTTCACCTTACGCCCCAAATTAGGTTGGGCCGGCCCTGTCCTAATCCAAACATGGAGGGGAACCAAGAGATGAGTGGTGGTCATGACCCGACGAGGGTTCATGGTGATAAATTTCATGCTGCACTTAATAAAGGTCTCGTCCCACCTTCTACCCCTTCTACATGCACTGGTGAAAACCACAAGCTGAGTACTGGAAAATGTCCAGCTGGTGCATACAACTTGCTGCTGTTGCTCTCTCTGCTCTATGCTTTTGATTAAAAATAAGGCTAAGCATATACTAATATATATATATATATATATATTTTTTGTTAATGACAGGCGAGAATATTCAGTTCTCTTTGAGTATCTGACTATTTATAAAAGTGTATTTGACTATTTACTGAAGTGTATGTTGTCTCTCTACTTCAACAATAAAACAGTGACAATCAAGTCCAACAACAATGACCATCAAAGCTTTGCAAGAGCATAAATACGGTGTTAGAAGGTCATTGTTTTCTTAGTATATTTTTATTAATATGTGATAGCAAGGCAGAAAGCTAGCACCTCATTATGTTTATGTTCATCTTCAACCGGTGTACTTTTGTTGAAAATTATATATATGTTCCCATTTTAGCGTCCATCTTTTATTAAAAAGATCGAAGTTAAATTTAAACCCTAGAACATACATACGTTCTTCCAAAATAATGACGCGGACAATGTGAAGTTTGACAAAATTAACTAGTGGTTATTTGATATCTAAGACTAGGAGCTCCTTGTTTTTATGGTATTTTAATTCATTATTTCATAGCAACGCAGAAAACAAGACACCAGGTTCATCTTCAACTCTCGTGTTTTCTTGAAAGCATGTGGTTGAGCAAAGCGGCGTTTGTTTTTTTCTTTTTCCATTTTGGTTTCCATCTTTTGTAAAAAGAGTTGAAGTTTAAAGATAAACCCTAATTATATTTGAAGAACATATGCGTACAAAACATAGGTGCTTTCATTTATTGATTCTTAAAAATGATGCGGACTATGTTAAGTTCAACATAATAAAGTAGTGTTTAATTGATATCTAGGAACTCATTGTTATTTTTCTTGGATTTTAATTAATAATTTGATAGCAAGGCTGAGAGAGTAAGTCATCATGTTCATCTTCACCTTTTGTATTTTCTTGGAAGTATGTGGTTCAGCAAGAACGGCTTAAATAGCTCTTTTTCCCAGTTGGGTTTCCATCATTTATTAAAAAGATTGAAGTCAAAAGTTAAACCCTAATTATATTAATATTTGGAGAACATATGGAGACGAAACATAAGTTCTTCCAAATATATGGTGCTGAAGGTTAAAAATGAAAGGACTATGATATAATAAGTTTGACAAAAGCAAAGCAGCGGTGATTTAATTAGGTTAAGATGAATGTGCCCAAGTTGTTCACTTTAGAAACTTATAATTAAGAATGGAATAAGCCTAGTGAACACCTCATTTAAATCAATTCTTCTTGGATCACAATTTTTGCCGGCCACAACTTTTATTATAACTTGTTGACGTGCTCAATTATAAGTGATGAACAATCTTTTTATTATGTAACCACCATTGTTTTTTTATCTACTGTGTACTTACAGCTAATCACTTCAAAATTGTTGTAATAGTTGTGACTTTGTGTGAGTTTTGCACCACAAAAGTTGTCTCTGAAGCTCACTTCTCTGTTTCAATTAAGCTAACTCGGACTGTGATAATTAGTTTGATAATTAATGATTTAAATTTACTTTCCTCCTGAGAGATTTTATATTTTCCCTATAAATTTATCACTTTATCAGCGCATCAATGCAAATCCTAGGCTCTCCTAGACGACGTTGTCACCTGTCAAAATGGCAAGCCATTCCAGAGGTAAAAAAACCTCTTGTAATGTAATCCTGAACATCTCTATGTTGGATTTCTAATGTGTTTATTCAATAATCTTTATGGTACAAAAGCAAATTATTTGTAATTTATATTTTTGTATATTTCCAACAAAAACATCCTGAATTTAATTGAATCCTCTTTTACCCTAACTGTCAATGTATGAAAAAACTGTAAATTTTGTTTCAAGGTGAAATTAAGCTCACCGGACATGTTGACCGTTTTTCACGAATTTGCTTCCATCATAACATTGTTGTTCGAACTTTAAAGTGTTGTTTTTGGGTTAACACAATCATCAACCCCAAACCCTATATATCTCGGCATCAAAACTAGCGTCAAAAAAGATCTTTAGCGTTCAACCATTCATCTTAAATCATTAGAGTACTTGTACAGGCTTAAATCATAAGACTGTTGAAAATGTACACGCTAAACTATGAGAGTGATTACAATATTCACCACTAATTTAGACTATAATTTATTTTCAAATTAGAGTATTGATTTGTGTACAGTAACTAATAATAATAGAAGAGATTGTGTAGTCACTCTTTGGGGGAGAGTTAGGACATAAGAGATTTTTGTTAGGAGGAGAGTTTGTTTCTTTTTTAGGGATGTAGTAAGGATTACATGTATATTTTCTTTTTTTTTCTTATTGGAGATACATTGTTCATGTACCTAGATCTTGTGATCATTTTTACATACATGATGTTTATCTTTGATATATATGTGATGATGTATTTTTCATTTACCTATTTTTACATGTATTGTTTATTTTCTCTCTTTATACACACATTTCTTTATTTGTATGCGATCTATTATTTCTGTTTCACACTAAGATGCTTTAATGAGTTTTATCATTAACTCTCTTCTTGCAAAGTTTTTCAATAGTTTATGTTAGGATAGATTTTATTGTATTCAACAACTGAGTATGAGTTGAGTGATTTATGACTTCTCTCATATGTTCATCTGTTTGTTGTGGTTTTGTTATGGATTGCCAAAGGGGGAGATTGTTAGGACATATGTGGTTCAGTTGATATGAACATATGTTGCTCTTTTTATGTAAGTGGCTAATCTTTTGACAAAATGCACTTGTAATTGGGTAGATCTAGGATGTTTTTAATACTTCAAGAAATAAGGTTTCAAGATCAAGTGTTAAAGCCATGCAAGTCTGTCTAAGAAACAAGCTGAGAAGTGCTCATCATTAAAGCTCGATAACTGTCTCGACAGCTGCATCTATCGAGTTTTAAGAAACTGTTTCAGCCCTGTGGCTCGACAGTTGCTCGACAACACCTCGACACCTCTCTCTATCGAAGTTTAAGAAAAACAGATTTTCAGTTCAGTTTTTATTTCAATCTGTGGATGTGTCTTTGGGTCTTCTGTTCTCATAACCCTAGACATATAAAATGATTATTTTAAGAGCCGTCAAAGTAAGCACAAGTTGTATAAGCATTGAGCAAAGTCTGTTCAAGCAATTTGTGACCGGAGACAAAGTTTGTCCCAGTTCATCTCTTTGTGAAGAAGCTGCTATGTCTTTGCACCGTAGGGTTTTGTAACCAAGCATCTTCTTGTTCTTCATTGTGAGGATGAACTGAAGAATTTTGTAGCCAATATCTTTCTTAAGTTGATGATTGAAGTCGCGTACTGGGATCTGCGCAATTAATTAGTCACGTACTGGCAGCCGTGCATCAAAAAGAGAGATTGTCACTACAAAACAAGTCCAATTGGGTATTTGGGTAAAGGTTCAGCTGTAGGTTAATATAAGGTACTAAGATTCCTTTACTTGTAACCGCTTGTTGTAATAATGGTGGATTCTCAGAAGTGGTGACCTTAAAATCACCCGGTGAGATTTTTGCCTTAGAGGTTTTTTTCATTCGTAAACAAATCATCGTGTCAAATTTATTTTCTGCTACACTTTAGTTTATTGGTGATTTATTTGTGCTACCACGCGTTTGCACGTGAAATTGGTTAATTAATTGAACTGGGCTAATTAATCAATTAATTAATCACAATGGGTCAATACTTTTTTAGCCTATCAATGTTTAATAGACTCTCTGGATTCTTTTGTAAGATGTGAATCCCACCACCCTCGAAGAGTACCAGAGAAACCAGTAACAAGCAAATCAACAATATCATGGTTATTAAGATCATCATGGTTATTCATGTATGCAATAGCAACCATAGACATGTGACTCATTTTGTTAATAATTTCTTGTTCAGACAGGCCATCAATATTCCATTCATAAAGCTTTTCAATAGAAACAGAGAATTGAGTTTGAAAAAATCTTTCTTCAAACTGCATATCAGGAGTAGGTTTTGAATACCAATTTTTTGTAAAAGACATGTGTTTGGATTTTCCAACAAATCTTTTAACTTCTGGTATACCATCATCAAAAACATTTTTGTAAGAAACAAAAGATAAAGATTCAGAATCCGTTTCTTGTTGAGAAGTAGATTCAGCCTCTTTTCTTGAAATAGCACAAGGAGCACTTCGAGAAGTAGAAGTATCTTTAGTTTTAACTTTCAAATCAGCAAACATTTTCTCAACCTTTTCAAGAGTTTTACTCTGAGAGGTTTTGAAATTCATTTTTTCTTTTTGACTTGGCAAATCAATCAAAGGTTTCTCTGGTTTTGAAATAGCAGTTCTTTCAACAATCTTTTCTTCAATACGATCAAGCTATTGACCAATAATGTGCATGGATTCATTAGTAAAATTGTTTTGTGCAATTATAGCAGAAACAAGGATTTTATTATCAGCAATTTTGAAAGGGGAGGCTTTCACCTCAACATTTTGGTGAGTTATCAAAACAGTTTTGAGGGGAGGACGACTAGACTGATCAACGATTTTGTCTTCCTTAACAAAATTTGATTTTCTTATTACGTTCAAATGATTAGTATGGACTTCATCTTTTGAAACATAATAATTTTCAAGGTAATCAAAAAACAGAATGTGTTTTCCCATATGACTCATTTTTTCTTTCCATTTCCTCTTAACTTTGTCTTTTTCTGACTGTGCAAAATTACTTTGGTAATACTTTCTTCTACTTTTGTTTTTTGCAGAAATAAACTAATTGTACAAAGCAACCATATCAATTTCAAAATCCTTATTCAAAACATTTAGGACTCTTAACTGACTTTGGTAAATAGGGGTTTCAATAGGTGGAAAATCAAATCTATAAGGAGTATCAGATTTTGCATCATCTTTTTCTTCATTAGCATTTCGGCTAATATTAGAGGAAGGATCAACTTTAGTTGAAGTGCTAACTTGGGAGTTACAGATTAAAACTCCTTTTAGCTTCAAATCAGTGGGTTTTTCAAAATTCTTTTGTAAAAACTCATCAACATCACGATATCTTTTAACAAAACTTTCAGATCCTGCAAAGGAATGTCTTCCTTCGTTGATTCAAAAGGTTTGTTATTAAAACATTTGTTATTACCAAAACTTATTTTTATAGTACCATCAAGATATTCTTGAATATGAGCAAGATTAAGTTCATCAAAAATAGGTTTAACAGGAGGTGACTCTTGTTCCAAAATCCATTCTTTGGGAAGAGTAACATCTTGCCATTGAATCATTTTAGGGACTTGAATCTTAGCATCAGGAGTTGAACATTGAATTAACATGGTTTTACCAGTAGGTTCTCTACCTCTAGCACCAGGACTCAATTGAGAATCAAGCAATCTATAATAAATGTGGTAAATAAGGGCAAAAGGCTTACTGCCTTCATCCATTTCATAACCAGATGTCAATATGTTTAAAGTTAAAGCTTTAACAATATTAGGATCATCCAAAGCAAGAGCAAGATCAGGATAACAATTAAAGTAAACAGGACTATCATAAAAAGAAGCGGTAATCATCCCAAGAATGCTATCATTAAATCTTTTAAATCTAGCATCTCTTAGGCACATGAGAATAGAAGCATCAATACCTTTTCTAATCAACGGTTTAACAGCAACTTGAGCAAGACCAATATGCAAATATTTAAGTTTCTTGGTCATGAAATCATTAATATTTTTTCTGGAAAACAAACGACATTTTTCATGAGATTTAGAGATAGAAAAAGTTTGTTCAACAGTTCCAACTCTATATTCAGAAAAAGCATTACTGTCAGTCCAACTAAGCTGGTAAACAGACTTAGAAGAGACTTTGGGAATATTTCATTTTCGAAAATCAGGGTACTCACTTTCGCGCATAGTGTGATCTTCTTCATTTACAATATCAGGAGGACAACTAGTCCTGGAACTAACAGAGGAGTCGGATCTCCACATTCTATCAATAACTATCCTAGTTACAACACTCAATTATCGTGTTTTTCTCACAACCGTTGCATTTCATAACACATACCGTAACCAACCCTATTCCTTTCATGCCCTCATGCTCTCCTGGCTTCACGAGCCTTACTGTTCAAATCTGGGACTTCACTTTACGACTACGGTAAAAGGGGACACTACAACAAAGTATCACAAGATCAGGTAGATACAAACAGAACACAACAACACTAGGGCATGAGAGGAATAGGGTTGGTTACGGTGTGTGTTACGAAATGCAACGATTGTGAGAAAAAAACGATAATTGAGCGTTGTAACTAGGATAGTTATGGATAGGACGTGGAGATCCAAAGTAAAAGAAAATATTACCAAAATACTTTTGCTCAGCCCAAAAAAGACAGAGTTAAGAGGAAATGGAAAGAAAAAATGAGTCAATTGGGAAAACACATTTTGTTTTTTGATTACCTTGAAAATTATTATGTTTCAAAAGATGAAGTCCATACTAATCATTTTAATGTAATAAGAAAATCAAATTTTGTTAAGGAAGACAAAACCGTTGTTCGGTCTAGTCATCCTCCCCTTGAAACTGTTTTGATAACTCACCAAAATGCTGAGGTGAAAGCCTCTCCTTTCAAAATTACTAATGATAAAGCCCTTGTTTCTGCTATTATTGAACAAAACAATTTTACTAATGAATCCATGCACATTATTGGTCAACAGCTTGATCGTATTGAAGAAAAGATTGTAGAAAAAACTGCTGTTTCAAAACTTGAGAAACCTTTGATTGATTTGCCTAGTCAAAAAGAAAAAAATGAATTTCAAAACCTCTCAGAGTAAAACTCTTGAAAAGGTTAAGAAAATGCTTGCTGATTTGAAAGTTAAAACTGAAGGTACTTCTACTTCTAGAAGTGCTGCTTGTGCTATTTCAAGAAAAAAGGTTGAATCTGCTTCTCAACAAGATACGGATTCTGAATCTTTATCTTCTGTTTCTTACAAAAATGTTTTTGATGATGGTATACCAGCAGTTAAAAGTTTTGTTAGAAAATCCAAACCCATGTCTTTTATGAATGGAATATTGATGGCCTGTCTAAACAAGAAATTATTAATAAAATGAGTCACATGTCTATGGTTGCTATTGCATACATGAATAACCATGATGATCTTGATCACCCTGATATTGTTGATTTGCTTATTTCTGGTTTTTCTAGTAGTCTTCGAGGGTGGTAGGATTCACATCTCACAGAAGAACCCAGCGAGTCTATTAAACATTCTATTAAAAAAGATAATGAAGGTATGCCTATTTTTTATGAAAGTATTGGATGAGGTATTCCTGATGGTGTCAATACCTTGGTCTATACTATTCTTAAAAACTTTTTTGGTACTCCATCTAATGTTTCGTCTCGAATTTCTGATTATCTAAATAATTTGAGATGTCCTACTATGTCTGATTACAGATGGCACCAAGATGTTTTTATTTCCAGAGTTATGCTCGGGAAAGATTCCACGAAGCCTTATTGGAAAGAGAGGTTTATTGATGGTCTGCCTCCTATCTTTGCTCATAAGGTAAAACAAGAATTAATTGGTAAAAATGATTCTATTGATTATGATAATCTAACTTATGGTGGTATTTTCAGTATTATTAAAAAACTTGGAATCAACATGTGTAATGATGAAAAGTTGTTAAAATAACAATTAAGGAATAAGAAGAAAGCTAAATATAATATGGGCAATTTCTGTGAACAATATGGTTTACCCCCTATTGCTCCTTTCAGGCAAAAATGAAAAAGTGAACATGATAAAGTTTACAAAAGTTACATAAAACATAAAAGATATAGAACCAACTCTGTTAAGCCTAATGATTTTTATGTTAAAAATAAATCTGCTTTTAGAAAACATGATAAACAAAGATTAGATAAAGGTAAATGCTTTAACTAAGGCAAATTTGGCCATTTTAGTAAAGACTGTAACCAAAAGCTTGGTAAATTGAAATATAAATTGAACATGTTAAACATTAATGATAGTGATCAACATGAACTATTTCAAATCCTTGAATCTACTGCTTTGACTGATTCTTTTGAAGAGGATTTCTCCTCCTCATCTGATTCTGCTTATCACTCTTGCAGTGATACTTCTAGTTCTCCTAATGTTAAACTTGGTTGCAGAGATTCATGTCGTAATATTATCAAATTTATTAAAGTATTAACTAAAGAAGAGGAACAAGATAATTTATTATTAACCTTAATAAGTAAAATTGATAATCCAAACTTGCAAAAAGAATTTCTTGAAAAGTTCAAACAAAACTTAACAAGAGACAAAAATGTTAAAAAACTTAAATCTAAAATAAGTTTCAAAGAAACTTTGGAAAGATTTAATAAAAAAAAAACAAAAGAATTAACTGTTAATGATCTTCAACATGAAATTACTGCTATTAAACAAGAAATAATTCAATTAAAAAATGATGTTAAAACTGTTAAAAATGATAATGTTAATCTCAAACAAGAATTTCTGTTACTCAAAATTGATAAAAATTTGGATAAACATCAGTCTAATAATGATCATGATGAGCAAGAAGATGGAGATGAATCCACTCAACGAGCTCCTCCTTCTAATGATGCTTTTGGTAATATTTTGATTGATAATCAAATTGCTCTTGTTAAACATGTGATGCCTCCAAAATGGTTTACTAGAGTCAAAATTGTTGTTTTTCATGATTATGCTTTTGATACTATTGCTATGATTGATTCTGGTGCTGATGTAAATTGTATTCAGGAAGGCTTGATCCCTTCCAAATATTTTGAAAAATCAATTGAAAGATTGGTTTATGCTAATGGTACTCAAATGAAAATCAAATATGAATTGAGTAATGCTCATATTTGCCATGATAATGTTTATTTCAAGATACCTTCTATGCTTGTTAAGAACATGACTGATAAAGTGATCCTTGGTTTGCCTTTAATTGGTACCTTGTATCCTTTCTTTGTTGAGCATGATGGAATTACTACTGATGCATTGGGACATAAAGTAAAGTTCAAATTTGCTTCAAGATTTGAAATTGATGCTGATAATGTTTTTAATCTGATTCATGCTAAAGTTAAACATCTCAACTTCCTTAAACAAGAAGTTAGATACAAAAAAATTGTTGAACAACTCTCTGATAAATTATTGCAATCTAAGATTGATAATTTTCAAAAAATCTTGATGGATGGTGTTTGCTCTGATGTTCCTAATGCCTTTTGGCATAGGAAGAAGCATATTGTTGATTTGCCTTATGTTAAAAATTTCAATGAAAAACATATTCCTACAAAAGCTCTCCCTATTCAAATGAATGTTGAAACTGTTGAATTATCCAAAACTGAAATTAATGATTTTCTCAAGAAAAAACTAATTAGGAATAGTAAATCTCCTAGGTCTTGTGTTGCTTTTTATGTCCAGAAAAATGCTGAACTTGAGAGAGGAACCCCTCGCCTTTTGATTAACTACAAGCCTTTAAACAAGGGCTTGGAATGGATTAGGTATCCCATCGCCAATAAGAATGGTTTAGTTCATAGACTGAGTGATGCTATAGTCTTCTCTAAGTTTGATATGAAATCTGGATTTTGGCAAGTTCAGATTAGTGAAAAGGATAGGTACAAAACTACTTTCACCACTCCTTTTGGTCATTATGAATGGAATGTTATGCCCTTTGGTCTAAAAAATGCTCCCAGTGAATTCCAAAATATTATGAATAATATCTTCAATTCTTTCAGTCATTTCACTATTGTTTACATTGATGATGTCTTGATTTTTTCCAAATCTATTGATGAACACTGGAAACATCTGTATCTGTTTCTATAAACCATCAAAAGAAATGGTCTTGTTGTCTCTGCTAAAAAAATTAAACTGTTCCAAACTAAGGTAAGGTTCCTTGGTTATGATATTGTTGAAGGACAAATTCGTCCTATTGATAGAGCTATCGAATTTGCTGACAAATTTCCTGATGAAATCATTGACAAAACCCAGCTTCAAAGATTTCTTGGTTCATTAAACTATGTTGTTGATTTTTACAAGGATTTGAGGACACAATGTAAACCACTTTTTGATTGGTTGCAAAGTAATCCTCCTCCTTGGTCTGATATTCATACTTCCCTTGTCAAACAAATCAAATCTCATGTTAAAACCCTGCCTTGTCTTGGTATTCCTACTGTTAATGCTTTCAAAATTGTTGAAACTAATGCCTCTGACATTGGTTATGGAGGAATTCTGAAACAAAGGATTTCGCTAGACTCATCTGAACAAATTGTTCGCTTCCATTCTAGAGTCTGGAATGCTGCACAATTGAATTATAGTACCATCAAGAAAGAGATTCTATCTATAGTACTATGCATTTCAAAATTTTAAAGTGATTTGTTAAACCAAAACTTTTTATTAAGAATTGATTGTAAAAGTGCTAAATAGGTTATTGAAAAAGATAATGAGAATATTGCTTCAAAACATATTTTTGCTAGATGGCAAGCTATTTTAAGTGTTTTTTATTTCAATATTGAGTATATTAAAGGATCTCAAAACACTGTTCCTGATTTTCTTACCCGTGAATTCCTACAATGCCACAATGGCAAGTAGAAGATCCAAGGACAAAAATCCAGCTGAAACACCCAAACAAATTGTGAAAAAAGAGCCTGCTTCCCCTGTTGAAATTGTTAACTGATTTACTCCTTTAGGAACAATTCCTAAACCCAATTACTCCTCTATACTAGCATCATCCTATGATCCTTATGCTTTAACTTTTGTTAACCAACCTGTGAAATCTATTTACCCCAGAGACCCCAATGCTTCCCAATATATCAAAAAAACAATATTTCCAAAACCTGTTTTTATTGAACCAAACAGATCAGCAATTAATGATCCTCTTCAAATTGCCAAGAGTTACTTTACCCTAAATTTCCATTGGATCCCTGAATATGGTGAGAAGAATCTACAATATTATTCTGATATTCTGCGAAAAGAGAAATCCATCATTATTAATACCATTCGTGATAAAGCTGATACCTCTAAAATTATTTACCATAGTGTTTATTTGGTAAAATTCATCCCTGAAGAAAAATGGGGCCCTTCCTCTGCCTCTACAAGGGTACTACCAAATTCTCTCGTTCCATATTTCTATTATGATTACATTATTGCTTGGTTCAGATTCATGCTTCACCAAAATGAGACAATGACTTATTCATGGTTTGTTAACTTTGACAAAACTTTCAATGATAATGATAAGTTGCCTTTTTGGTTCATTAGATGGTGGAACCAATTTGGCCCTGTTTCTGATATATTTCCTGGACGATTAATGGGTTCTTACAAAATCTTTGCAAAAACCCTCAAAAATGATTCCCATAATGCTAAATTCCCTAATTTGCTCCATTTTGTCAAATGTTTTAGAATTCCTGGGATTTTAAAATGGCAATATGACAGAGATGATGATGTTTTGACTCGCCACTGGTATGTTAAGTGGTGGGATAAGTTTGCTTATGTCCAGAGCATTATTAATAATGTTACTAGGGAACTCACCAGAGACTTGACTCCTAAACCTCTTCCCAAACAACATTCTCCAGCACAAATAGCCCCTAAAGCTAGTGCTCCATCTACTTCGTCTACTAGAAGGACTTCTCACTTTGATAATCTAACCAAAGATGATTTATATGCTCTTTTGAAACAGAGAATCAAGGAAGAAGAACTTGCTGCTAACAAAGACTTAGATGAGGAGGGTTCTGTTGCAGAAAGTCCTTACTATCCCCATCCCCAACCTTATCCCTAAGATTGGTTTGCTCATGATCAAGAAGATACTCCTGACCTAGGAGCAATTTGATACTAATTTTGTTTGTCTAGCCTGCACGAAGGCCATGATTAGTGCTCTACTGACTGATGCTGGTACTCTCCATTTGACTTGCCTGCACAAAGGCCCCGATTGGTGGTTTATTGATTGATGCTTCTGCTATCTTGATTTGTCTGGCCTGCACAATGGCCAATACTGTGGAAATATTCACCCAAGGTCAAGACTAGTACTTTTGCTTTACCATCTGCTTTCACTGATGCTGACTCCTCTGCTTTTGGCATAACATGCCAAACTACTTTTGGCTCCAAAGCCATCCTGATAAGGCCGGGTTCTTTTGATAAAGCTTCTAGATTTTGCACTCCTGCTGTCCCTCATGGACCCTGATATGAATAACGAAAAAAGTCACTATTCACTATTACTATTCATTACTTTATTTACCTATATAAGGGGGGTTGTCCTTTATTGCAAAATTCAGAACTCTCTTTTAGAATTTCCCTTTACGATTTTCTTCTAACAAAGAGAACGTTCTCACTATTTACTCATCCTGTTGACTATTGTAATCCTGTAACTACTACTGCTGCTACTACTGCTGTAAATGTTTTGAATTACTTTCAATAATACAACTGTTTTCAATATCTTTTGGTTAATTTTGATATAACTGTTTGGCTGGTTCTACCACTTTATTTTTAATTACATTTACTTTAAATTATTGCTATATTTTTGTGCTTCCGCCTTCTGCACTGTCGTCCTTCCCCCTGTATGGTATCAGAGCCATTCTTTCCTTGGCCGCTAATGGTGTTGTTGTGTTCCTTGTGTTATGTCTGTGTCTACCCGATCTTGTGATACTTTGTTGTCATGTCCCTTTCTCACCGTCATTGGCGCCACCTTAGTCGTAAAGTGAAGCAATTGTGTATGTATGCCTCAATTATGAATGTATGATTCAAATAATATATCTAAGAAGCAAATAAAACTGAGCTGCCACGAGAATGACATGTCACTAAGTTTGTTATAGATCACAATCATGAATTGTTTTCCCCTTTGGAAGTGAGATTTCTTCCGGCCAATTGAGCTATCACTAAAGAAGATAAAGATCACATTCTCTTATTGAAAAAGGGTGGACTTTCAGTTAGACAAATAATATGTGTTATGGAGCTTGAGAAAGGTTTGAAGCATCGAGATCTTCCATTTTTTAAAAGAGATATCCATAACCTTTATGTGAAAATGAGAAGGATGCATGCAATGAATGATGCTATAGGTCTCTTACAATTGTGCAAAGTTGCTAATAAAAAGAATTCTAAGGTTCAATATGCATATACAACTGATGAAGAGAATAGGTTGGAGCATATTTTTTGGGCACATATATTGAAAGGTAAAAATATCTTTTGTGAATATATTTTGGGCATTTTTCATTTTGATCTTTTATGAAACTCTTATTTTGGTCTCAAAAAATTGAAAACAATTTTTGTGGGGTACAGGAATTCCAAATAAGGCAAGTGCGCCATGTGTCATACCCATGGCCGAGAATGGCCATTATCATGCCGAGGAGGCCACACTCTCAGATAGTAAGGTCACGTTAACAACATGTCATCAGAGAAAGTCGTACTGTAGAGAAAAAGTTTCGAGGAAAGGGCTAGCACTGACATGACTGAAGGGATAATGGTTGCCACCACATTAATGCATCCCACCAAACCTCCTGGCTGCATTTATGTGGAAATGACTCCTGAATAAGGCTGCCTCAGCTACCGTGACTTACATGGGGTTTGGGAAGGTGTCTGATGAGATGACCCCTCATTTTGCAATCCGCATTTAACCTCACTTGGAGGGTAAAAGGGTAATTTCACTTTGAAAATATGCATCTTGATTCTAGTCATTAAATCCTTAATCTTATTTCACCAAAATGATCTTGATGTTGTAAAGATCAAATCAACTGGTCATAAGCCCTAATCGAACCGTCAGATTGAAAGTTATTATCAAATCAAGTTTTAATGGCCGAGATGCACTGTCACAAATTGAGTCCAACTATATGTGATTATGAAAAATTGATTCCAATTGGTTATAATTATAATCAAATTAAGATTAATGATGTGTCATAATTTGATTAGTTAGGACTACATTTTATGGTAAGGTTGCACACACCTAATTAATTAGATAGTTAAACATTAATTGTTCAATGAATAATTTGTGCAATTATCTTTTAATTAAAGTAAATTTGGAATCAATTAAGTCTGAAATGAGAGTGATTGGAGCCATTTAATGTTAATTGGGAGCTAATTTGGGACCTATTAATATTAATTGTGCTGAAATCATTTTCTAACAAATGACCTCTGCTCACTATTTCATCAATATTTCTCAGAATATTTTGAATCTGTGAATGAGGTTAATTTTTCCAGAAACTAGACATCCAAGGCTTCAATTTGAGCACAAGAATGAGATAAATCCGATTATAATTGAGTCAGATATGATTTTTCGAAGTTAGCTCTACAGGCTGTTACAGCAGCTACGGGAAAACCGAATTTTGGCTTGCTCCTCACTCCCATCAATCTCTACATTTAATGCACCAGATTTCCCCAAAGGCTAAAATGAGGTCTAGGTTTATGATTCTTTGTCAACCCTCATTAATGGCCTTCCATTCATATTTCTTCCACCACTACTATATAACCCCCCCATCTCCTTCATTCCAAAACAAAAAACCCCCATCTCTTTTTCTCTCTTGAGTTCTAGGAAGTTAAGTAATCTTGTCATATCTTGGTCTTCTTGAGACTCAAGGTATTGAGTGAGGCTCACTTTTCCTCTCCTAACTTATCTTTTCCTCCACCCTTAGAACCTCTCTCAAGAGTCTTCTCATCCACCATATGGATCTTGCATGAAGGTATAATCCCTTTCTCTAACTATTTTTTATGTTGCCATGATGAGAGTTTAAGATTAAAGCATGATAATGATCATTTAAATTCCTTTGAATATGTTTGAATGTTCTTAATTGTTCTTATATGTTCTTCACATGTTCTTGGTTGTTCATCACATGTTCTTGGTTGTTCATCACATGTTAATGCATAACACTAGTTTCAATCTTAAATTCACATCAAAAACATGGAAAATATGTTTGTTTAATAATTCTTTTAAATTTTTGAATCTAGGATATCACCATCCACACACATTCACTAGAATTTATTTTTCAATGCAAATGAAATGCTTAATAAATTGAATTAGGGTTTATCACATGTACATACTTTAAATTCATGCAAATTGATTGATAACGTATTGGATGATGTGATATGAATATTGGCCACCATAGTCTAGAAGACCAGTTTCACCGGGCAAGGTGGGTGTCTAACACCTTCCCATCTTATAACATAACCTCCGAACTTAGATCAAGGGTTGATAGACCAATGTTTGTCCTTATAATTTTCAATTTTTAGATTGTAGCTAGGAAACAAAACTATGTACTTTATTTTAGATTGTATCTAGGACCAAAGCCATGTAATTTGCCCATGATCAATGTAAATTCAATTAAAAATTAATAAAATGAGGAATTTTTCAATTTTGATTTTCTTATTTATCCCAATAATTAAATAAGTGGCGACTCCATTGTAAAACCCTTAATCTAAAAGGGAAAATATAACTAGTCGAACCTCCATTTTGCGAGGCAATAACACGACTCAACCCATTCGTGTAGGTTTGGCCCAACACTCTATAAATCGGGCCAGGGGTGTGGTCTCTCACACCTAACTTGATGTAACCCACTGTGATTGGTTCCGTCCTTATGTGTTTGGACGAAACCTGATGTGAAGTGTTGTGATTGGTTCAATCCTGATGTGATTGGACCAAACCTGATGTGATTTGTTGTGTTGATATGACCTAATTGTTATAAAAAATCTAAAAGATTCAAGAAAGCTTCAAAATTCAAAAATGAATTCAATAATTCAAGAGAAAGATTGGCATTTAAGAAGAAAATCAAGAATTTTGAAAATTTAAGGAGAATTTCAAAAGAAAAGATTTTAAGTTTCAAAAATCCAAGAGAGATTTTAAAAATGGAAGAAAGTTTTCAAAAATGGATGAATTTGAATAATGAATTCCTTAAATGACTTTGATTTCCTTAAATATGAATTTTACTGGAAATAAATGATGTGTGTCTTGAATGATGAGTTCCTTGATGTGTGATGTTGAGTCTCTTGAACCTTTTATGATAATATGTTGTCATGTTGACGTGTTTATGATGATGTGTGTATGTTTATGATATTGTGTTGATGTGTTTTTGATGTTATGATGATGTGTTGATAACATGATGTGTGATATGTGAGTTTGGCTTAGGATAGTAGCCATTCTTGCTATGTTTCTTTGATTCTAAATTCAGGGTAGCATACTTAGGATCTTTGATGATTTATGTTGTGAGGTGTCTATGATGTATTGATGTGTTTCTTTTGGCTTAGGATAGTAGCCATTCGTTTTGTGTTCATGATATGTTTTTGCTGGCTTAAGGTAGTAGCCATTCTTGTTGTGTTCATGATGTGTTGTGGATGTGATGATAACATGGATGATAATATGATGAGTTTTCTTTTTGGCTTGAGATAGTAGTTATTAGAAAATTTAGATCTCAGTTGATAGAATTAACAAGTTTTAAACCCAAGTTGTTAATTAGATTTATTATGAATAAACTCGTTAAAACAAACAAATGTCAATATCATGTCACAAATAATGCAGCGGAAAAATAAATAAGACAAGATATGATGATTTAGGAAAACCAATGAAACCAACTAGTTTTACAGTAAAAAACCTAGGAGGAAACCTTCCTGAAAAGCAATCTACTATAGTAAAGAGAAGTTTCAGATCTAGTACAAAACCTTTGTTCCTAGACTCTACAATCTCTGTAGATGAACTTACAACAGAAACCTTCTATCGCTTCAGAACTTCTGAATTCTTCAATATATGAACACCACCCTTTTGATGCATGGATTCCAGTGTATGACTAACTCCTTTGCACGAATCTCAGTACGTGATTCACTCACCAACTTGAGGAAGAAGAATGTTGGCTGCAAAGTTCTTCACTTCATTAACAATGAAGATCAAGAAGTATTTGGTTACAAAAGCCTAAGGCGCAAAAACACAGTAACTTCTTTTAGAGAAAATAAGGCTTTGGTCACCTTTTGCTTATGTTCTCCTTGTATTCTCTTATGTGACAGCCTTCAAAATAAGCCTTATAAATATCTAGGGTTATGAGAAAAGAAAACTTACACATACATGTCAGCATGGGCCAAAAATCATATTTGGAAATCTGAATTTCGAAAAGCTCGATAGATACAGCTATCGAGCAGCTGTCAAGCTTTAATGAATCAGAATTTCTTCATTTGAATCTTGGATAGACTTGCATGGCTTCAATACTTGGACTTGAAACAAGGTTTCTTGAAGTATTAAACACATCCTAAATCTACCCAAATACAGGTAAAGCGCGTTTTGTCAAAGGATTAGTCAATTACATAAAATATGTCCTTAACAATCTCCCCCTTTGGTAATCTGAGACAAAACCACAACAAATATATGAACATATGAGAGAAGTCATAAATCACTCAACTCATACTCACTTGTTAAATACAATAAAATATATCCTAACACAAACTCTTGAAAAACTTTATAAGAAGAGAGTCAATGACAAGTAGACTTTGACAACCTGTATTTCTGAAACACTTAAACAAAACACATCAAGGCATCTTTGTGTGAAACAAAAATAATAGATTGCATACAACAAAGAAACATGTGTATAAAGAGAGAAAAGAAACAACACATGTAGAGGTAGGTAAAGAAGGCATACATTATCACATATATATTAAAAATAAGCACAATATATGTAAACATGATCACAAGGCCGGTGTACAAGAAGAAGAGGCTAAAAGTAGCTCCTTGTGTATTTCTCCCCCTAACTTGTAGAATCTTAAAAAGAAACCACAATTTCTTCTCCCCCTTTTTTTCATGATTGACAAAGGGTACAAGAAACTATAAAACTTTACTCGAGAAACATAAAGATGATTAAGGATGATTAAGGATGATCAATGGGGCAAAAAGAATCCATAAAAATGTATGAATGTAATGAAATAAGATACTACGGATGACAAGATCAAAGAAATATGCAAAACATGTGAAAAATAATGCATGCAAAAGAATCTCGATCGATTGAGAGATGTCGAGAAGCTATTGAGCCAACCTCGATAGATTGAGAAGGTGTCGAGGATTTATCGAGCAGACAGAAAAATTCTTGATTGATTAACCTAGCTGTCGAAAGCTGTCGAGATTGCAATAAAGATCAACTGAAGAGCTTGATAGATAAGCCAGGTGTCAAGAGGTGTCAATGAGCTGTCAAGATTGCTTAAAAAACAGATTTTCAAGAAGAAAGAAACAGAGATATGAATGCAATCAAATATTCAACTCAACCAAGGATCCAAATAACATTTTAACCTCTCAAAAACATCTCTCAACAAAGAAAAATGTCATGCAAAAAGATCTCAAAACACATACACATACTAAACAAGTCTAACCAATTTTATATTTCAAAAATAGGTCATGATAGTTTAGTAAGCATACATTAACACATGTAAATCTTGTGATGGCCAAATTACATTGTACCTGCACTTGTATCAAAAATAGTAAAGAATATTGCATGTTATGTGTGAAAATATCACAAAATTGCATAAATGTCTCTATGTTATAACAATTTGAGGTATGAGTAAATCAATTTAACTCACACACGATCATAACTATTTGATGGGGACTACCACTTTTGAGGTACATTCTATAACTCCTACATCTCCTAGAATATATGCTTGCAATCATGTTTTAAAGCATTTTGTTCTTTTTGCTTTTATTTTCTTTGCATATTTTTCTTTTTACTAAGCATATCATGCATGGGTATATAAAAGAGAGAAAAGAAATACCCAACTATGTTAAGTTTTTTGACATTGCACTTTTGCTATACTGAAGCATACAGATGTCATCAACATGGCACTTTTACTATGCTGAAGCATACATATTTCATGTCATGATTGGCGTGTAACAGTGATGAGATGGTTATTTATGCCTTTTTCTTAGGATTTTCTAGTCTTTTCCATTAAAAAGAGTGATACAAGTATTAAGTACAAGAGATCACTTAACCTTACTCATCACAAATAAAGAGCCACAAAACTCACTTGATTAGTTGTGCATAGAGATGCTCATCTAAGTTACAAAAGATACATAGTCTAGAGAACTCTGTTTTAATGGCCATTTTAAGGTTCACAAGAACCAATGTACACAAACACATACTATTTTTGTATTTTTCTAATTTTTCTCTTTTATTTTGAAAACCAACAAAATAAAGACTAAACAGCCAAACAAAAATAGACAAACAACATGAAAGCATGAAAGAAAAATGCAAATGCATGAAGGCATGATAGAAAGGTGCAGATGCATGAAAGCATGATTCCAAAAGCAAATAAGAAATTAAGCAAGAAGAGTCCTACTTTAGATAGAAAGAATTAAAGCAGGGGACAAACAGAAAAAATAATTAAGTCTTAGGCTCCTTTCTCACCCACCCAGCACGAGTCTTTGGCCGTAAAGATGAAAATGCACGTATCCTAGTATGTCTACTGAAGGACATAGAAGAATTAAGATTCTCTTAAAATTGAGTTAAAAAGTTCAAGGCTTTTAATAACTCTCCAAACAAAGGTGTAGGTCCTTGAAAGAAAACCTGTGACTATTTGGACACTTACTTTTGAGGATACAACTTAAAGCAATTAGGATGAATGTGTCTAGGAACACCACAATGGTGATGACAAATATGAGTAGTTTTAGAGCTACTTGGCTTCCTAGAAGGAGGTCTAATCTTAGAGGTTGATAGAGACCTCAACTTAGGACAATTTGGCCTAATATGACCAACAATGTGACAACAATGACAAATGGGGACAAAAACAGATTTTTCTTTCATCCTAGGAGGAGTTTTAGACATAAGTGTAGAAACTTCAGCGTTAACATCAGATTGTTTACCTTTGTCTATCCTAACAATATTAGCCTTCAACTCTTGATTATTCCTTTTAAATGAAGGAATATAAAAATCTTTTTCTTTTGAGTTAGGCTCAACAACAAGTTTGACACTAGTTAAATTTTAAACTTCAGTTTTAAATTCAACTAGTTGCTATTCCAAACTCTTAATTTTGTCCTCCTGAGATGAAATTTGATTTTTAAATTTCTCATTCAAATTATTTGCTTCATTCAATTTTGCAATCAAATCATCTCTTTCAAGTTTGACCTTTTTAAAATTAGCTTTTAATTTTGTAGAACACTTAAGAGATTTCATACAAATATTATAAAGCTTACAATAGGCATCTTGAAAATCATCATCATCATTCAACACAAGATCATGCAAATCAAAACAATCAAGAGCTTCCATGACAACGGGGGTCAAGGATCACACTCAGGAAATTAATCCAATTAGAGTGTACCTACTCTGATACCACTTATTAGGAAATTTAGACCCCGGTTGATAGAATTAACAAGTTTTAAATCCAAGTTGTTAATTAGATTTCTTATGAATAAAACTTGTTAAAACAAACAAACATCAATATCATATCACAAATAATGCAGCAAAAAAAATAAATAAGACAAAATATGATGACCCAAGAAAACCAATGAAACTAACTAGTTTCACAGTAAAAAACCTGAGGGCCAACCTTCCCGAAAAGCAATCTACTATAGTAAAGAGAAGTTTCAGATCTAATACAAAACCTTTATCCCTAGACTCTACAATCCCTATAGATAAACTTACAGCAGAAACCTTCTACCACTTCAGAACCTCTAAACTCTTCAATATATAAACGCCACCCTTTTGATGCATAGATCCCAGTACGTGACTAATTCTTTTGCACGAATCCCAGTACGTGACTCATTCACCAACTTAAGGAAGAAGAATGTTGGCTGCAAAGTTCTTCACTTCATTAACAATGAAGATCAAGAAGTACTTAGTTACAATACCCTAAGGCGCAAAGACGCAGTAACTTCTTTCAGAGAGAATAAGGTTTCGGTCACCTTTTGCTTGTGTTCTCCTTGTATTCTCTTATGTGACAGCCTTCAAAATAAACCTTATATATGTCTAGGGTTGTGAGAAAAGAAACCCTACACATACATGTCAGTATGGGTCGAAAATTATATCTGAAAATTTGAATTTCGTAAAGCTCCACAGATATAGCTGTCGAGCTAAGTGTCGAGACCTCGATAGATAGCTATCTGTCGAGCAACTGTTTTAATGAATCAACACTTCTTCACTTGAATCTTGAATAGACTTGCATGGCTTCAATACTTGAACTTGAAACAAGGTTTTTTTAAGTATTAAACACATCCTAAATCTACCAAAATGCAAGTAAAATGCGTTTTGTTAAAGGATTAGCTAATTACATAAAATATGTTCTTAATAGTAGCCGCTTTTTGTTTTTCCCCTTTATCCAAGGTTCTAGATAACGAACCAAGGAGAATAGGGACTCACAAAATTCTGCGGTTGAATTTTGCACCCATGCCCCATGTTTGCTTGTTTGTGTTGTGTGCTTGTATGGACTTAAAATTTATTAACCTACAAAATGGTTCGTCTCTTCAGGCTTTTGACTACTCTTGCAGAGCAAGTATAGCCAAAAGAGGGGCATCTATAGACATCTCATTTTGTATCTGGTTAATAAACTTTAATCCCCGATCCCAATGATGAGTATGACATGTCTACAAAAGGCAATTTAAGTTATTTTGATAGTTTAGAAAAAATCACAACTCAAAAGTACTCATATTACTTTGAAAACGATGCTAAAAGTATTACCTTTAATCACTATTTTAGTAAGGTTTGTCTCATTGGAAAGTTGACATCCTAGGCTTCATTTTGAACACAAATTTTGCCTAATTGGAGCTTGAATAAAGTGAGTTATGACTGTTTGAAGTTAGGCCAAGTGGGAAGTCTGATTTTCTGGGTTTTAAAACTTCATTTTTAAAGCCCAAAACATAATGTTAGCCTCCATCTTCTCTAAAACCCTAATTCTCTTTTCTATAACACACACACAACACCTTTGCACGTTTTTTACAAATTAAAAACCTCTCTTTAGTTAGTTCTAAGGCAGAAACTACTTTCTCAATTTGATTTCTCAAAACCCTTTTCAAAACTAATCTTGTTTTTGAGTTGTGACTACCTATAAACTATTGAAATCTTCTTTTACCTTGATATCTCATTGAATCTTGTTGTGTAGGTACTGAGGAGTTGGTTAAATATCAATCAAGTTTGTATTCCATAGCAAGGTGAGTCTCTTTTCATGGCCTTTTCTTGATTTGGTTCTTTTATAATTTGTGTTACTGTTGTTCTTAGTTAATTTATATGTTATTCATGCTTAGAAATATGTTTTGTTTTGTTTAATTTTTTTTTTTTGTCTCATCATGTTTTGATTAGAAGGTTGATGAGATTTGATATATTGATGAATATGTTTTGATGTGTTAAGTGTTACTTTTGTTTGTTGTTAGATCCAGTGCATGTTTAGAAATAGATTTTGTTTTGTTTATCTTTGATATCTTTGTTGTTAGTTTAGGTTGTTTAGTTTTATATTAGAAGCATGTTAGGTTTAGTTTGATTGTTATGTTGTTACTTGCTTTAAAAATGTGTTTATAGGTGTGTGTGTGCGTGCTCATACTTATGTATGCATACACATACTAGAGGTTTGCATATGCATACTCGTGCCCAAAAACATAGATTTAGGATTCTTGCAATTTTGATCATTTTACTTAATTCTAAATCCTCTGTTTAAGTCTTGTTAAGTTTAATTTTCACATGTTTAGGTCTAGGTATTAGTAGAATAACATGTTTAACATGCTCTGATTGTTAAATTGATAAGTAGGGTTTATATCTTGGTGGAATCACATAAACATGAATAAGCATTGATGCATACGTGTTGTGATGCTATGAGGTAAGTGAGGTAAGTCAAGCATAATTACATGAACATGAATTTGATTGGGATGTTAAGCATGATATGGTTGAACATGATAAATATGCTTGGCTAATACCATGATGCTATGCTTGGATGTTTGAAATACGCTTAATGTTAATGCATTGTTAATGCTACTGTGCTTGCTGCCTTGGATGAGATGAGATAGATGTATGCCTGGGTTGTGATATGCCATGATAGATGAGTAATTAGGTTTTGGGATGATTAATATCATGTTAAATGTTAGATGTATGCTAGCGTGTGTGTAAGTATAGATGCAATGTTGAATGTGTCTTCAATAGGGTTAAGACATTAGACATAATGAGAGGAAGCCAACTTTAGGGTTGAACGGTTTTGGGTGCCTAACACCTTCCTAAGACCGCACCTTAACTCCGAATCCATATCTCTGATAGTAAGATTAATGGTCCTTTCTCGAGAGGACTCTATATATATGATTTCTAAACCATTGCTAAAACTAGGTAGTGACTCCCCCATGTGTCCACAATGAGCACAAAAATGGTGCATCACACTAGCTATGAATTTAATTACTATTGAGATTCACTATTATGTGAAATGAAGGAGCATTTCTTTGAGATTATTGAATAACTTCTCTTAATTAGGAAGTACAATTAATTAAGGCAATACTATGCTTGATAAACTTATTACATAAGTAAATTAATCCCTTTAGATAAAATTGATTGATTTTCTTTTCCATCAGATCCATCATTGTTTTGGAGCCACGATTCTAATGGAACTTTACATGGAGGCAAGTGAGGAGGAGGTTTGCGGATACTTGTCTCCGCAGTGCCTCCATTCTTTACGATAAATACAGCAGCCATACCCCATGTCATATGTCTATCTATATGACAATGCCAAAACCACACACCTGCCAAATATTTTTGATATTAACATCCACAATTCTTAGACCAACCAGAATCAGAAGATTAGATCAATTTTTATATGCATATAAACTAAACATATAAGATAGTGATAAAAAAACTTGCCTGGATTGTTTGCTACAAATCTAATGGCAAGCCATCCATTCTTAGGGACACTGAAGGTATTCACCTCGACTGGATCAACCAAATTAAAAGTTTTTGGGTCGGTTTCATTGTTATAATTTCCATAACCAGATCCAACCACGTAAAAACTATGCCCATGCAAATGCATTGGATGAGTCCCAGCGGCGTTTATTAAATTGGTACCTTGAAAAACAACCTCAACTGCTTCATTATAATTCAACACCTTCACCTTGGACCCAAGGTCTGTGATTGCCACATCAAGTGGAAGGTCATCACCTGTGAAGTTGTAATAATAAAGGGGTTGGTCTGGGAAATCTGTAGTGTAAACCCCACTAATATTCCTGCATGAAAAATTTTAACAAAATCAAATATCAAAGTGTATTGTCATATACGGTAGAAGGATAATCATGTTGTGTTTTGATAAAATATTCATATCTAGTCAGTAATCCATGCAATGTCTGGCAAAAGTCCTTTAATAAAGTACTCAATTTATAAAAAATAAAAAATAAAATTTAAAATCTCTCAACCATAATATCACAACTCTAAAAAGATAACTAATCTCTAAATTTTCATTTGAGTAAAAGTCATAGCATTTTATTCTTAGTTTTTAACCATCGCTACAATGCAGGGACCGAACCAACCTTGTACCCGCGCGCGGGGGGGGGGGATGGCCCCCTTAGATTTTTTTTTTTAATTAAATATTATTATATATGTGTTCTAATTTTAGCAATTTTATTCTATAAAATTACATTTTGTTTCCCTTTAACAATATTATTAATTCTTTTGAGAGTAATGTTATACTCACAAACTCTTTTATAACATATTTATAAATTGCTTTGGTAGCAAATTCTTATTGGTTCGCATATGGGCACACCACTCACATCAATTTTTTACTTATTAATAACCACTTATCACATCATCTAGCATTTCCCTCATTTTAGTGACCATAAAAAAATTTATAGATCTAAAACAAAATATACAAGCCTCAAAAAAATAGCTCTACAACAAAAATTATCAGTAAAACTAAAAACAAAATTAAACTTAGTTAACTAATTTTTATCCAAAATAAATGAGCCTGCCCTTTGAAAAATTCTAAACAAAAAAAATTGTTCTTACCCCCCCCCCCCCCCCACCCCACCCCACCCACCCACCCACCCACACACACACACACACACACACACAAAAAATCTCAACAGCTATGTAGCTGAATCAAAAGTTGAATCCACCACACATAGTCAACATTAAAACTGCCCCCTAACTCAAAGTTCTGACTTCATACCTGCTACTATGGCATCATGGGACATGCAATGTGCGCAAAGTTTTGCTTTCTTTTTTTTTTTTTTTGCTTTTTTTAAATGAAATAATCTAACTTCTCCCCTTTTGAAAATAAACCAGTTTTTTATCATCTATTTAACATAAATGTTATTAAAAACTCTATCTGTTGATAAATAATATGAAAATAAGCTACCAAAAATTGCACTTGCAATCAGTGTGGGTGATACCGTACCGACCAGTGCACCGGTACAGGTACACCCCTTGTTTCGTACCGGAAAAAATACCGGCTGTTCTGGCCATATACCTGCCGTACCGGCTAAATCCGGCTGTTTCGGCCAGTAAATGGATACCGAGCCGAAACATGAAATGCCAAGAACACCCAGATCTAAAAAGAAAACCTAGAAAGAAGGAGAAAAATGAAAGCCTATCTAAAATCAAAACAAATTTAAAGTCAAAACAAAAACAATAGATCAAGAACTTGAAAGCCTATTCAAGTTCCACTATAACATCGAAGTGAATCAAAACAAGAAAAGAAGGAAAAAAAGAAAGAAAGATAGACGAAGGCCAATCTCTTTGCCAGCTGTGTGTGTGAGTGAAGTGAGATGAAGAAGAAAGAAAATAAAAAACCAAAAATGCAAACATAGAGCTGTGTGTGTGAAGTGAGCCGAAGAGGAAAGAAAAGAAAAACAAAAAAGAAGCACAGGAGAAGAGGAGAAACCGAGAAACAGAGATGGAGGTTCTGGAATAAGTGGAAAGTAGAGATAAAAAGGTGAGGATGGAGATAAATGTGAATAGGTGTGTGGTGGAGAAAAAACAAGAAAAAAAAAAAAAAAGTAAACGAGTGGACGAAATAAAGGAAAAGAATAAGAAATGAACACTTACAAATATTACCACAATATTTTCACAATATTTTCACAATAAATTTTAAGTAATTAACTAATATTGGTGAGTAAAAAAATAATTTTAGAAATGAGTTCAAATTAGAACTAGTAACAACTTTCTTCATAAGATTTTGATGTAATTTTTGTAAAAATATTGTGAATATAACACTTTTTTTTCTTGCTGGTTTTTTTTTTTTTTTTTGAAACTTTTCTTGCTTTTTCAAACCTCTATGTTGATCTGCCCAAGAAAAGGCTTCACAGCCTTTTGAATTTTTCAAAGCATCAGAAGATGTAGTTGGAAACTTTGAATTCGTGCTATAATATTTTGACACGTGGGTTGGCATTTATTGAGTTGGTTGATGTTTGATTATTTAATAGTTTTCTTTTCTTCTCACTTTTATATTAATGATGATAACTTCACAAAAAATATATATATATAAAATTGCCAAAGTGATATATTGAGTTATTAGAAATATAACTTTGTATATTTTATAAAATAGTAAAAAATAGCGGTAAATCCGAAACGGTACACCAATATTGACCGATATTCGAAATATATTGTACCGCAGATCAAACCGGTACAACCTCCGATACGGTATTGACTTCCTTGCTTGCAATCGTAAAGGAACAAATGGAAAAGAATTGAAACCGCATACTTTGTTCTTTAAAAAAAACAAAGCAATCTATATTTTTTTTAAAAAATAAAAGAGGGAAAGAGGGGAGAAAAACCTGTAGTAAGCAAGCAGTACATCGGTAGATACTGGGTTACTCCAACTTATGTTATTCGCGCTTGTAGCTAATATATCTCCAGCTATTGATGCACATGTGGTATTTTTACAAGCAATTTCATTCAAGGAAACTGTTACATACATTCTAGTGGTTATATTTAAGGGAACATTTACAGGATGGTCTTTGCTTGCTAAGCTCCTAAAAAGGTTTAAGAATTTTGTGGCAGCTACTAAGTCTTTGTAAGTGGGAAGTGTACTTGGAAATGAAGGAGATAATGGAATAGTGTAGTTTCCTCTGTATTCGATGATCGCGGTGACATTGAACTGGTCAAAATCTGTAAGTACCACAGCTTGGCTCCAGAATTGTCGAGCAGCTATATAATAATGGCCAAGAGTCTGATTTGCTGTGAGTAGAATATCCATGGTTTGTCCTGGGCTTATCATTATGTAACTAGTAGTTATGGGTTTGATATAATTTGCATCCATTCCAACAATTGTGAGGTTGTGTTCAGCTATTGCAAAGAACATATCTGCTGCCACAACTGCGTTGATTAGACGAAGAAGATAGGTCTTGCCGTGATCAACCACCCGACGGTATGTTGTTTCTACAACATTAAGATTATGACTTAATTAATTCCAATATGTGATTTTTTTTTTTTTTTGGATAATGCTAAATATATACAAATTTCAGTAAATAAATTTTATAACCTGACATGACAATAAATATGATCATGGACTTTTTTTTTCTTTTTTTTTTTCCTATTAGCCTAATGTAAATGTATATATGTATAAAACTCCCTCCTAGAAATTTAAAAAACCTAATAGGTGAATATGTAATCACTTTTTTGTGATTCATAAAATGTCAACTTGTAAAAATTATGTAGTAAAGAGATGCTAGGGATACTACAAAGGGTGATGATAGGAATATTATAGATTTTACAATATAGGTCTTACAAACTAATGTCTCACCAATCACAAAAAGTAATTCAAAATATGACATGTCAATTTAATTGATTCTTTTAAATGTGACATTATTATTTTAACATTCTTGATAGTAGATTGATGACATGATTTAATCTAAACCCTTTAATACAAAAATATATAAGATCAAAATTAAAGGACTCGATCAAGAAGATCTTAATTCAGAGTATTTCTGAGCTATAAAATCTAAAATATAATATACTATCATACGTACCTTTGGAGCATGGACACAAATCTCCTGGTTCGCCGTTTATGGTGTAAGCAATAGAGTGTGGCAAGTCATCGCCATACATTAGGTCGTAATCCAATTCGGCTTTTAAATTTCCACTGTACAATGAACCTGCATTTTCAACAAAACTTAATCAGAAATACACTAGCATAATATTATTCATTCATTGACCAACACTGGCAGTTATATATAGACGAAAAGATAAAGGCGTGGAGACTGTAGAGATATGACACACGATTTTTGGACATATGAGAAGGTTTAGAGTTGGTCCATGCATCCAATAAAAGAGTTCTCGACAATCGAGTTACATTTTGCTTTCCATTCATTTAAACATGAATTTTTAACATACTAGAATTAGTCTCGTGCCATACATTAATATTGTTTAATCAACAATCATATATTAATTTTAAAAAATTAATAATGGACAAAATTTTAGTCTAATTCCTCATGTGTTGTAATTTATGTTCTTCAAGATAAATTCAATAATTTGATTTATTAGTCAATACAATTCATTGTAAATAGTTACAATTTCCAAAGCTACATGGTCGATTGAATTGGAGGAGTCAAACTACAACACCTAAAGAACTTCTAAATTTAATGAACAAAAAAAAAAGATATTAAAATAATAGAATAAAAACTACTTTAAATCACATTATGAATGCACAAAATGTAAAGCTAAGATTTTTGTTACAAAAATAGTATAATAAATTATAAGATAAGTTTTAAAAAAAAAAAATCATATTTGATAACTTTGTACCGGCTGGTTTTCCATTCCGGAACTCACTCTGGTACCAAAAAAACACCCCCTATTTTAGCCATTCCGGACGAAAAATGTATGTCGGCCTGAAATGATTTCTACTGCAATTTTTTCATTTAACCCCAAAAAAAAAAAAAAAAAAAAACAAACAAACAAACCATGAAGGTTAACAGAGGCATGGTGGTGGACCTAGCGATGTTGCTTTAGTTGGGCTGAGCGGAAATAAAGCTTGGTTGGAAAAAAGAGAGAACCATTGAATAAGTAGAAAAGAAGATGAAGGAGAAAAAGTAACAAAAAGAATAAAAGAATAAAAAAAATAAATAAGAAATTATTGAAAGTTAAAAGGTGTGGCTGGGATAAAAAGTAGAGTTATTGTCCACATCAACTCTCTTCTATTCCTTTCTAATCAATTATAAAAAAAAATAAAAAAATTCTTCTATCTCCAAGGCAATTACGAGGGTCTTACAAGTTTCAATTTTAAAATTTTACTTTCTATTTTTACTTTTCCGTTCTTATATTTAATTAATTTTTTAAAAGTCTTAACGTGCGTTTGACTCCAAACTTAAAAAAAAAAAAAAAAAAACATATTTTACTATTCAGCTTATTTTTACTACTATTTATGGGTCCTACTGCACTTTTTGATATTATTTATAGATCCATCTATACTATTTCAGCTAACTGCAAAAAGTTTTCAGTTTGAGCAAAATAAGCGGATCCCAAATAAATTTTTAGATAATGTTAAACTGATATGATATGTTGGACTTGGGCCATTTTTCTTGGGTATGTTGGACTAAACATATAGGTTGGATATAAATTTAATAACTATATACACACTTTTAACTCAATGAATATATGGTATATATGTATTAATGATAATTCTAAAACAATACACCGGTATTAACTGATACTGAAATATCATTTCTTTGAATAAACTAAAACGTTTTCCAGTACGATATTAACTCCCTTGCATGTATCACATTAGAAAAAGAAAAGTGCAGGGTCATTAGTTGTTTAACTCTGATAAAAAGAAAAACGGTGTAAGGGTCAAGCGGCCTAATTATGGACCTCATATCACTAGCATCACAATCATATCTTTTCAATAAGGGCAAAATGATGTTGACTCTTTATTAAACAGACGTGAAAGCTTTTTTTTTTTTTTAATTAAAATCTAGTGAGATTGAGAGATTTAAAAATATAGGCATACCAAGAATGATTATATCCTCATCATCCGGTTTGGGAAATGGATAAGTTGTTCCAATAGTAGGCAAGATAACAATGGCACCATGAACATAGGCTCGTGTCCAATCGCTATGTGCGTGCCACCAAAGCGTTCCCTCCTCAGTGGAAAATATGACCTCATATGTGAAGTTTGATCCTGGTCCAATAGGACATTGCGTGATGTATTCTGGGCCATCTGACCATGGATTTCTTGGTTGCTTTACACCATGCCTATAAGAACCATAAAATTATCCAAGGATGTGAATCTTGTTGAGCAATACTTATGTAAGAGAAAGAGTAATGAAAATATTTTTTGCTTGCATTAGTTATGTTTGGTTCCCCCCCCCCCTATGAATGTGAGTTGAGTTCATAGAACTCGTGCTAAAGAACTGTTTTGATATATATATATATATATATATATATATATATAGAGAGAGAGAGAGAGAGAGAGAGAGAGAGAGAGAGAGAGAGAGAGAGAGAGAGAGAGAGAGATGGGTTCAAGTTACACCAAGTGTAACTTTGTAAATATTACACCTTTTTTACACCATAAATTTGTAGGAAACCTAACGGTTAAAAAAAAAACATATTAGCCACCTCAACCAACCTAATCAATACAACATCTTTTATGTTTCTCTTTCTTATTTATTACAAATTAATTCTATCCTAATTTCTCTCTCTTGCTTGCCCAATATAAGACGAAATTCTCTTTTTCTTTCTCCCACCCATTATCTCTCTCTTGCTTACCCAGTATAAAACAAAATTCTCTAAAGAAGCAGATCTGCTTCTTTCTCACAATGTGATTTGGGTAGAGGAAGAAAAGATAAAAACAAAATGATTTTTTTTTTACAAAAAAAAAAAAAAAAAAAAAAAAAAAAAAAAACTTACGGAATTAAGAAGCTTGGACAAAGCTTTGAGGTTTTTTACTCTTTGATTCTGAGATTTCTTTTTTTCCTATTTACGAGACTTAGTTAATTGGTTTTGAGTAGAAATGTCAGTATGAGTTTGAGTTATGTTTTGTATGAGGCTTTGTTTTGTAATTGTGGCTTGACACCTCTATAGCAACACATGCATGGTCTTGGTGAGTTGTTATGATTTTTAGATACACTAATTTATATAATCATTTTATATCTATAAAGTTTTCTATCAATTATTCTTTTTAAAAAGAGTAAGTGAATTAGGAGATTAGGAAAACTATCCAGCAATTGTAAGAAGAAAGGGACATCATTAAATAACACCAAATGAGATCTATGGAAAGTAATAAATGAGGATAGAGAAAAATTGTTATTATTTAGGTAAATAAGGTAGAAAGCAAAAATCATTTAATGTTGTTTTTTCAACCGTTGGATCTACTAGAAATTTATGGTACAAAAAAGGTGTAACTTTTAAGAGTAACACCAGGTGTAACTTAAACCCATCTCTTTCAGTTTTCCTAATCTCCTAATTCACTTACTCTTTTTAAAAAGAATAATTGATAGAAAACTTTATAGATATAAAATGATTATATAAATTGGTGTATCTAAAAATCATAACAACTCACCAAGACCATGCATGTGTTGCTATAGAGGTGTCAAGCCACAATTACAAAACAAAGCCTCAAACAAAACATAACTCAAACTCATACTGACATTTCTACTCAAAACCAATTAACTAAGTCTCGTAAATGGGAAAAAAAGAAATCTCAGAATCAAAGAGTAAAAAACCTCAAAGCTTTGTCCAAGCTTCTTAATTCCATAAGTTCTTTTTTATTTTTTTGGTAAAAAAAAAAAACATTTTGTTTTTATCTTTTCTTCCTCTACCCAAATCATGTTGTGAGAAAGAAGCAAATCTGCTTCTCTAGAGAATTTTGTTTTATACTGGGTAAGCAAGAGAGAGATAATGGGTGGGAGAAAGAAAAAGAGAATTTCGTCTTATATTGGGCAAGCAAGAGAGAGAAATTAGGATAGAATTAATTTGTAATAAATAAGAAAGAGAAACAGAAAAGATGTTGTATTGATTAGGTTGGTTGAGGTGGCTAATATGTTTTTTTAACCGTTAGATTTCCTACAAATCTATTGTGTAAAAAAGGTGTAACATTTACAAAGTTACACTTGGTGTAACTTGAACCCCATCTCAAACTGAAAACCCCAACCAAAATATATCCAGCAATTGTAAGAAGAAAGGGACATCATTAAATAACACCAAATGAGATCTATGGAAAGTAATAAATGAGGATAGAGAAAAATTGTTATTATTTAGGTAAATAAGGTAGAAAGCAAAAATCATTTAATGTTGTTTTTTCAACCGTTGGATCTACTAGAAATCTATGGTACAAAAAATGTGTAACTTACACCATGTGTGACTTTTAAGAGTTACACCAGGTGTGACTTTTAAGAGTTACACCAAGTGTAACTTGAATCTATCTCATATATATATATATATAGACACACACATACACACATGCATGCATGTTTATGAAGAGTAATTGAGTTTACCAATGAATGGTCACCCCATAATAACCTTGGTTGTGAACATTGACATTTACTGTGTCCCCTTTGTGTACCCGTATTACTGGCCCTGGAATACTGCCATTTACAACTAACATTCTTGTTGTGTTACACAGCTTTGTGAAGTTTTTCTCCGCAAGCTGCAAAATAAGAAGCATATATTGATAATTAAATTAATGTTACAAAAAAAAAAAATCAAGCTATTATTCTCCAATCCAAGTGATAAGCTTATCCATTCAAACCCACAATATTGGAAATTAAAATGTTAAAATTATTTCAAATTTTACTACAAAATGTTTTTCTAACTAATGTAATGATGAACATAGTTGATGAATTTCAACAATATAATAAATAAATATCAGGATTTTTTCTTGTGATTAGTATAAATATTACGTCAGCTTATAAATCTTATATAATAAAATTTGCAATATCTTAGAATCATTCCAAAACAGGAAAACACTTTGCTGTTATAGTCAGTGCAGATAAAAAGACAACTATATATAATATGGTAAGTACTTACGACAAATTCATAGTAATGGACCTCTCCTTCGACCATGGAAAGACACTCTGCAACAAGAAACAGAAAGCAAATAAAGTTCAACAGGCATTCTTTGTTCTTGAAATTCATATCTTTTCCTCTAGCTGACTCAGCTCACTCTTTCTTTTGTGAACTTGACGTTGTTCTTTGAGAGCTTCAAATATTTAAGTGTGTCAATGTCAAATATTTAGTTGTGGACGTGGTGTTCTAGTGACCTCATATATAATTACCAAATTTTCAACCCCAATAATGTATCACGTCCGCGATTCGTCTGCTTACCTAGAAACAATGCATGTGATTTCTACCTACCAGCACAAGAAAAACCGGCATGTTACGGTTTTGAAATCCTGACCGGACGTTCATCAAGACGGTTCTTTTAATTCTAAAAACCGTTTAATGTACAAGAATCAGTGAAGGAGGCATTTACAGCACCTTATCACCATTGTTAAGAAAACCTCTAAGAAAAATCAATCAATATATACAAATTAAGATGCTTCATCAAAGCTTGCACCCTTACCGACCGCTGCAACCACCAGTCTACGAGCGATCGGATCTCTCCAAAGCAGGGGCTCTGACTCTTCTCTCTTTCTCCCTTCCTCTCACTGTTTTGTTTTCTTTTAACTGAGACCTCTGGTCTTTGTTTTGTTTGATAAAGCTGTCAGCCTAGTACCACATACATCGGATCACAATCACATAACTGTAGATATATTTATTCATTTTTAATTTTTTGACGAGAGAGATTGATATATTTATTATATAATTAGTTAGAGTGCCTATTACATTCTTTCAATTTTTGTAATGTATGAAAAATTAACAGTGACTTTTAGCTTTTAACTACTCATTTTTTTAAATATACTTTTTAACAGATTTTCTATCTCATTTAAATATTATTTTTTCATTCATTTTTTATTCTTTTTTATCATCATTTATTCTTCTTATATGCATTTTCAACAATTATATTTTTTAATGAAAAGTGTTATATCCACAACATTTTTTACAATTCTTTCACAAGAATCACATCAAAATCTTATGCGAAAAATTGTTATTGGTTTTAATTTAAACCTATGAAATTATTTTTTTACTCACTACTATTAGCTAATAACAATATATTACTTATGATTTATTGCAAAAATATTATGATAGCATTTCTTAATTGCTATTTCTTATTTTTTTTATATTATTTTTCCCTTCACACCATCTGTGATCCATACGTGTCTACCTCTTTTTCTTTTTCTTTTTTTTATATTATTTTTCCCTTCACACCATCTGTGATCCATACGTGTCTACCTCTTTTTCTTTTTCTGGTTCATTTTGGGTCATTTCTTCAGCTCTCTCTCTCTCTCTCTCTCTCTCTCTCTCTCTCTCTCTCTCTCTCTCTCTCTCTCTCCTTTTTCTATTTGTACTTGATTCTAGAACACTCTCTCCCTATATCTCACACAAACAAATTCTCTCTTATACACACATAGATCACCAGTAGAGAAGTGGAGATCGGCGTTCTACATGTTTTTTTTTTTTTTCCTAGTCTGATTAGTTTTATTTTATTGTTTAGATTTCATTAGGCTTATGAGAAAGATTGTTTTTGTGTTTCAAATCTTTCGATTGGGTTTTGTGTTTTTGTTTTGATTGTGGTATATTACCGTTGAGATAAAGAAGCACGAGAGAGTGAAGAACGAAAGAGAAAAGGAATGGGAGAGAAAGAATTATCTTTTTATTCAGCCGGGTATTTTTTTAAGATAAAATAATGATTTGAAGTTGCTACAGTGTTCTCTAGATTAAGAGAATTACTGTAGCAACTTCAAAAAATATTTAGAAAGGTTTTGTATTTAGACATGCTGTTGGAACTTGAACAATGAGCCTTTTTCTCCAAAAAGTAGAGATAGAGCATCTATTGGAGATGCTCTTATTCTATTCGTACAGGCATTGCAGAACTAGCATCTCACAATAGCAATACTACTACAGTAGCTTTAAGCTTCATCAACTGTCTTATTTAATTAGTTTCAGCAAAAAAAAAAAAAAATTGTCTTATTTCGTATTTTAATAGTATTTTCTATTATATTTAATATTGACAACAATGGTTTACTATTTGGTTTAATTAAGTGATTTAACTATGTTTTTTTTTTATATAATTAGTAAATCAACTCTGACATTGTTATGTACTTATATATATTTGTTTATTTATTATGTTTGATTTGGATTTAAATTTTTTTATTTATCTTATGAAGGATATAATATGAAAAATACATTTGAAATATAGATCTTTATATTCATTTAGGAATTAATTTAGTCAAATTTTGTATTTGTATTAATTTAATATATTTATTTACATTTTAAATAATTATTAAATTAATTATGACATCATTGTGATCAATTTTGATTTGACTTTGGTTCGATCATAAAAATCTTGAACCTCTCTCTTTAACAGTCTGGGTCTAAAAACCATGCACGTATATGCATTCAAAGTTTACTTTGAGTTTGCTCCACTATATAAAAATGGCATCTATACCATGTATCATCATCTAAACTTGAATAAAATTTAATTCAGTTCTATAACTTTACTTTCATTCAATTCAGTTATTTAACTTTTAATTTTATTTTGTTTAGTCATTTCATTCATCTTTGTTATAATTGCACTTTTTTGTAATCTTTAAAGTGACATCATTTTTGGGTCTCGTTTTAAACTTTTAACAGTAATATTAAAAAAAAAATGATAAGAGGACTGAGTTGAATAATATTAAAAATTAAAAGATTAAATTGAATGAACTTAAAGTTACAAGATCGAATTGAATTTTATACAAAATTGAAGAGAATAAGTTGTAATTTAGCCTTTGCTTTTTGTTTGGAAATTAAATAAGCTTTTGGATTTTTGTATATAGAAGTACTCTCTATATTTAAAAAAAAAATTAAAATGAACAAAATTAAAATTTTGAAAATAAATTAACTTTTATTTTTGTATCACAATTTTAGTATAAAACTTCCAAATATAATTATAATTTTGTTTTATATCTATTAAGCAAATGAAAGTTAACTTTCTTTTGAAAAAAAAAATTTTGTCTTGTTCAACATAGTTTAGAATACTCATAAATTTTTTTTTTTTTTTTAATTTTGTGAGAAATGTTATATCCACAATATTTTCATAACAAATCTTAAGTAGTAAATTCTTATTAGTTGTTATTGGTGAACATAAAAGTAATTTTAGTGATAAATTAAAATTAAAATTAATAATAATTTACGTCATGAGCGTAGGTTTTTTTTTTTTTTTTTTGGAAGGGCGTAACACTTGTCTTGTTTTGTTGACTAGTAGTTATAATTGCACTTTAGAGTTAAAATAGAGTGAATAGAAAAATTTGAAGAGAAAATGGAAATGAAAACTTTCTTGGAATGTGTTTTGTAAGGACAAAAGGCCCAAGATATGTTTTTGGGCCGCCGGCTTGATCTGAGGACGCTTACTTGTCCGAGAACAGGTTAATGGTAATAATGATATCCAACTTGCAGACCCAAAGGTAAATGTGGTAGACGAAGTGAGTGTAAATAGTTTGAGGAGGATTGCCTCCTCGGCTAAGTGTAATGAGGATCAGGTGGTACGTCATGTTAATTAAAATGATATTTTGAAAGGTCTTGGGGATGAAGATATGTTATATAAGGGCACAGAAAGCAAGGGCGGTTAAGAAATGTCTCAAATAAAGCTCCTATCACCTCATTGAATACTCTGTATCTAAATCTCTGACCACATTTATGAAGAAGAGGTTGATGGGACAAGTATCAAGGGGGGTAGTAGGAATCTACACGTGGAGAGCAATAATAAAGGTAAAGAGGAGCTATAAGAAGAAAGGAGGTCCGGTAGAAGAAAGGGGGAGAGGAAAAACACTATAGACTAAATATTTGTAATGAATCTTTAATTAAGAAGAAATATAAACACTTGGTTCTCGGCTTGAGTCTGAAGATAAACTTCATCTTGTAAACTTATTCATCTATATTGTTTTGTGATCTTGACCCATTACCATTACCGTTTAAGCTCATTAGAATCAATATTTTTAGCCCACACTCTATAAATTTATTGTATTGGGTTCTTTGGGGCTACGTCCTCCTTCTTGTTGGGCCGAGGCTCGAGTTGCGTCCCTACATGTTTGGTTAGGTGAAGATGAAGGAAAATAAATAGTAAGATCCAGATGTTTTCTTCTTAAGCTTACCAAAAAAATTTCTCTCTGAATAGGGAGATAATTGAAGGGAGAAAATAGGACTGCTTGATTGACAAAAATCCCCAAGTACACTTGCAAATGGGCTTTACCGCATTAGTAGCCTTTGCTTTTTTTACTTCTTTTTTTCTTCATCTTCTTCATTTCGTCCAACTACTTTGTTTACTTTCTTTTTTCTTTTTTTCCTTCATCTATTTGGACATGCACAATTTTTTTGCTAAATAAATGTGTTACTTTTTTGTTTTATTTAATGAGTACTTAATTGGGTAATTGCATTTTTTTTGGGTTCTTTGTCATTTTTTTTATTTTAATTGTGCATAATTTTTTAATAAGAATTAATGAGTAAATTTATGCAAACTCACTTTTTTCATTTTTTCACTTTTTTACTCTCAATCAAACAAAAAAGAGAAAAACTAAAATATTTTCTATTTTCCAACTTTTCTATTCTCCTACCCTTTTCTATCTTGTTATTTTTTTTTTTTTTTTTTACCCCTTTAACTAAATGGACCTTACTCTATGTTTGGTTTAAAGGAAGAGAATAAAAGAGAAGAGAAAATGAATCAAAGCGGAGGAAAAAATGTGGATCCAAATAATAAATTTCCAAATTTTTCTTCCTTTCCCTTCTCTTCCTTTCAAACCAAACAAAGTATTAACGTCTGGCACCAACAAAATCTGTAAAAGTCACCTGTAGCACAAATTTAATATGAATGGACCAAAGGATGGGAGGTGCACGTTCTTCCCAGCCTTGTTGCAGATTTACACAACTTTTTGGAGTCCTTTTCCTAGATGTGGGTCAGCTTGGTAAGAAAAAAGAAAAATTAATAAATAGACCAAAATACCCTTGTCTCTCACTAACTCAAGCCTTATTAGGCAGCGCTTGGATAGCAGCTGAGTTTCAAGAGTCCGCGTTTTCACCATTTTTTTTTTCTGAGAAGGGCTCTGTTACATCTGGGTCCCGTGCACTATTTAACCCACAAATTTTTTTTTTCAGTAATTTTTTCATTAAAAATAGGTCTTACGGTACTATTCATACATTTAAAAATTATTTTACTACAGTATTTTTAGTTTTCAATCTTCAGTTTTCAGCTATATTCAAACGGACCCTTAGTCAAGGATCTCTCACAAGAAAATTTGAAAACTCATGCTACTCTCACAGGAAAAACAGCACCAAACATCTTATAGCAAAAATAAAAAAACTAAAATTACAATCCTCTCACAGGAAACCATCAACATAAAAAAATAAAACAATAAAAAAAAAAAACTAAAATCATAGTCCTCAGGAAACGACCAACATCACTACATCCCAAAAAAAAAACATCTCACAAGAAACAATTAGCGTCCGTTTGATATGTGTATTTAAACAACAGTATTCAATTTTTGTAAAAATACATGCAGATGAAAAAGTGTGTAAAAATACGTGTAATACTGTTTAAAAACTGAAATAATGTGTTTAAACACATGTACCAAACATGCTCCTAACATCAACACGTTCAAAAAAAAAAACATCTCACAGAAAAAACAACTAACATCAGTACATCACTACAAAAAATGGGGTCTATAGCCGCGTTTAAAAAACGCGGCTATAGACCCCAAAAACGGGGCTATAGGCTATAGCCGCGTTTTTTATAGCCGCGTTTATAAACCAGGCCTAAGCTGCGCAGCAACAGCCCCTGCGGGTCTGTAGCCGCGTTTTTATAACCGCGGCTAAAGATCAAGCCTAAAGCCGCGTTTTTAACCACGACTATAGGCTTGGGTCTATAGTCGCGTTTTTTAAAAACGCGGCTACAGACCCATTTTGAGCTGCGTTTATAACCGCGGCTATAAGGTTTTTTGAAAACAAAAAAAAAATTTATTTTTTTTTCAAAACAAAAAAAAATTTTCTGGAATTTTTTTAAAACAAAAAAAAATTCTCGGTTTTTGTTTTGAAAACAAAAAAAAAAAAATTCTGGGTTTAAAAAAAAAAAAACAAAATTCTGGGTTCTTTTTCCCCCAAAAATTCAAAATTCAAACAAAAAAAGAAAATTCTGGGTTTTTAAAAAAAAAAAAAAATTCTGGGTTTTTTTTCCCCCAAAAATTCAAAATTCAAACAAGAAAAATTCAAAATTAAACACAAACCTTAAACACAAACACAGAAAATTCAAAATCAAACACAATATATTGACAATAGAAATACAACATGCTCCAAAATATAACAATACAAACCCATGAATTTCATCTCATTCAACAAAACCAACCCAAATTTAACAGTAAATCCATTCAAGGAACACAAAAATACAAGCTCAGAAACACAAGAACAAGCTCAAGAACACAAACCCATTTAAACATAGGCACAATATCACAACACAATAGCAAAAATAACCTCTAGCAAAAGTATAATACCCATAAAAAGATTTGAAATTTTTTACCTCAAATAGTAGAGATGAGTGAGCCTTGGCTTTTCTTATGAAGTTTTCCATTTGCCCTTGCCTGAAAAATGGTGGAGAGTGTGTGTTGTGTTGAAAGAAAAAAAAGAAGGACAGAGAAAAAAAGTAGCAACAACAAAGAAACAAAGAAAAAAAAAAAAAAAAAAAAAAGAGTTGTGCTGCAGTAAGAAGGAAGAAAGAAAAAAATAAAAAACAAAGGAGAGAACAAAAGAAGAGAGACCCAGGAAACCCAGAGAACAAAAGAACTTAAAGAAACCCGAAGAAGAAAGACCAAAGAAAGAAAAGAAAACTGGAGGGGTAGGTGGGAAAGTGGGGGGTTTTTATATTATTTGACTGGACCTATAGCCGCGTTTCTAAAAACGCGGCTATAGGCCCTCAATTATAGAAAAAAATTGTTGTTGGGCTATACACGCTGTCCACGTAAAAAAAAAATATTTTTTGCCTGGAACTATGGCCGCGTTTCCCATAGAAACGCGGCCATAGGTCGGGTCTAAAGCCGCGTTTTTCTGAAAAAACGCGGCCATCCTTATAAAAAAATATTTTTTGCTGGACCTATGGCCGCGTTTTTAAAAACGCGGCTATAGGCCCTCCTTTATAAAAAAAAAATTGTTGTTAGGCTGTACACGCTGTCCATGTAAAAAATATTTTTTGCCTGGAACTATGGCCGCGTTTCCCATAGAAACGCGGCCATAGATCGGGTCTAAAGCCACGTTTCCTAAAAAATATTTTTCGGCTGGAACTATGGCCGCGTTTTTATGGAAAACGCGGCCATAGGTCGGGTCTAAAGCCGCGTTTCTTCATGAAACGCGGCCATCCTTTTAAAAAAATACTTTTTGCAGGACCTATGGCCGCGTTTTTAAAAACGCGGCTATAGGCCCGCCTTTATTATAAAAAAAAATTGTTTGGCTGCGCACACCGTCCATGTAAAATATATTTTTTGGCTGGAACTATGGCTGCGTTTTTATGGAAAACGCGGCCATAGGGCGGGTCTAAAGCCACGTTTCTTCACGAAACGCGGCCATCCTTTTAAAAAAATACTTTTTGCAGGACCTATGGCCGCGTTTTTAAAAACGCGGCTATAGGCCCGCTTTTATTATAAAAAAAAATTGTTTGGCTGCGCACACCGTCCATGTAAAATATATTTTTTGGCTGGAACTATGACCGCGTTTTCTACGAAACGCGGCCATAGGTCGGGTCTAAAGCCGCGTTTTCTACGAAACGCGGCTATCCTTTAAAAAAATAATTCTTGGCTAGACCTATGGCCGCGTTTTTAGACATATAAACGCGGCTTTGGACCTAACCTATAGCTGCGTTTTTAAAAACGCGGCCATAGGTTGTTCTAAAGCCGCGTTTTCTAAGAACCACAGCCATAGGTTGGGTCTATAGCCGCGTTTCCTAGAAACGCGGCCATAGCTCAGGTATAGCCGCGTTTTTTTGTAAACGCGGCTATAGCTCGCGTTTTTTGTAGTGCATCCAAAACAAAATCCATAAGAACATATGAGAAATGCCTAAGATGCCGCCAAAATCAGTGGCAGAACAAGAGCTTCAAATCAAGGTTTTAAATACCAGAATTGGGGGAGACAAACTGGGTTGATAGTGGGGAAATCAAATAGGAGACAAACTGAGTTAGAAAAGAAAGCTCTGAAAAAAATAGAAGACAAAGAAGTTGAGTTAAGAGTTTGATATGGGAGAACATAAAAATTTTAAAAGATGAGAAAGGAGAAGTAGGTGGTTGGGGGAAGATAAAGGTGAAAAGGACATAAGAGTGAGGGTGAAAGAAACGTGTTATTGAGAAAAAAAAAAGTAAAAATAAATAAAAGTAAAAGGTGGTTTGATGGGATACCATCCATCATGGAAGGAATTTTACAAATTATAAATTATAAATTGTATTACTACACAGCAAATTATCGTAAAACTTTCACAACAGTTGAAGTATCATATCTTCCATATGTGAAAATAAAATAAAATTAATTAATAAAAAATTAGATTAGGATTGACCACAAGTAAAAAAAAAATATTGTGAAAATATTGTCACATTTTATCGTAAGACCTTTAAGTTTAGCTACAAAAGACTACAACCTTACTCAATATTTTTTTTATTAGAGGTGAATTTTAACAAATCCACCATTAGATTATATCTTCTTCTTATATTCTTCATTCTAGAAAATTAAAGATCAATAACTATGTCATCAATAAATTTTTTAAATTACAAGTTTTTTTGTAGTTTAAAATTATGCATAATATATAAACTTGTAGATCATATAGTAAATAATATCCGATTGATAGGGGCGGCTCCAGGATTTTTGCCCAAGGGTCAATAAGAAACATAAATTATATAAAATCTAAAACAAAAAAAAAAAAAAAAAAAAACTTGATTATATAAGTTTACAATTCTTTAAATGTTTTATATTTTTATTGTCTTTAGTGTTAAGTGATTTTTTTTGTATTAATTATTGTTGTTAAGTGAATTTTTTACAATTCTTTAACTTATAAGTTTACAATTCTTTAAATGTTTTATATTTTTATTGTTTTGAGTATTGACCAAGTCACATAGTCAACAACCATTCACAACTCATAAGTCACATTCAGCCAAATTAAAAAACTACTCACAAGTCATAAATTAGTCAAATAATCAAAGTGATAAGTCATAACTCAACTTCATATCAAATCAATAAAACACTTACAGCAACTGCGCAACACGCCAACACCCAACAGTAAAGAAACTCAAACTCAAGTACTCAACAACAATAAAACACTTTATACTAATAGAAGTAATAAGTTCTATAAGTTTATAACCCATTAACCCCCACAGGCCCACTCATAGTCACACACATGCTTATCACTTTAGAGACTCAAAACTCAATTAGAGTTATTCAAATATCAAAAGTTCAGAACACAAGTTCTAAGTGCATCTTCAGCAGTCTATCTAACTTTTTGTACTGTTTAGAGAGTGAACAGTTACATATACTTACCTACTTTTTGAAATACAATTTCCAACAAAGTCTCTATTCTTTCTCCATCTCATTTAAATATTATTTCTTCATTCTTTCTTTATTAATTCGTTAATCATTCTTTATTATTTTTTAATATTTTTTTATTCTTCTCCAGTAACTATATTTTTCAACAGCTATATTTTTAAATTTCCCAACAATAACATTTTCAAAATTTTCAACAATTATATAGGCTTTTTTTTAAGGGTCATTTTTTTCAAATGGTAATATTTCTCAATAGTCATATGTTTCAAAAGACTTGATAAATTTCAATATTTACATAGATTTTATAAATTCCAAATTACATAGAATTTTTAAACTACTTATACAAGACACATAGTCATAAAGATCAAGCCACATTTAGAAGTGTTCATGAAGAGCACATAGTCTCTCATCTGTTGGCTAAAGCAATATTGTTTCAGCTTAAGAATAAAATCTAGAATTGACACATAATTGTAAAGAACATTATGTATTAAATTAACCCCACTCCTCTTGTCAACAACTAGCAAATAAGTGATTAAACCACTCCTCCTATCAACAACCAGCAAATAAGTGATGATATCAACATGGGCTAGTCATGGGAAGCATATATGAATCTCATCAGTACTACATTAAAGAATAAAAACATCAATACAAAAGAAGTTTGACATTTCACAGTTAATACTAAACACTAAACCTGCCTGTTTCATTGTAGCAAGCTACTGATACAAAAGAAGCTTTACATTTTAAAAGCTAATGGAAATTAGCTGTAAATTTGAACATCATCTTGGATATATGTATGTACAGTTTTTAGACCCCTTAAAACACAATCAGATTAACCTAATTATTTAGCCAAGTGATTAACTTATGTAAATTATGCAGATCTAGGTTAACACATATAGATCATATCATTGACAAGTGCGGAAAATAAATAACACAATGATATGATAACCCAAGAAAACCAAACCGATAAAAAACTTGGGGAGGATTTAACCTAGCTATCCTCAAGGTAAAACGAATCCACCATGAAAGAATTGAAGTTTACACAATAGCGACTTAGATAACTAACATCCTATTGCTACCTCAAGTAGGAAATTTACTACCACGACGACGTGATAGCTCCAAGTCCACGAACTACTTCTTTCTTGGATTCCCAGCAAGTACAAGCACTCCCACTTGTATATCTTTAAGCTCTTGAATCTGCAACTGAATTGATCACCAAGCTCTTAACATCAATCTAGACCTTGATAACCCTAAGTGTATGTGAAGGCAAATACCTCTAAATCTCACAAGAGATTCACACACACAGCATAAAGAGCAACCCTAAAATGTAGCTGGAGTTTTCCATTTTATACTTAAGACAAAACATAAAACCCTACACGTAAAATGGGTTTGGGCTGAGTTGGAAAATTCTGCAGAAAAATAATCTACACGAGCTTCGATCCATCGAGTCTAATTTTCGATCGATCGAGCCAGGCAGATTTACATAATAAACCCTATAGTACACTCAATTCCAACTTTACACTTAAATATACTTTGAGCAAGACTAAAACAAGGATAAACGTTTTGCTCATGGTTTGCCAACATTACAAATTGAAGTTCTAATACATTTAAACCTAAAGTCTTAGAACCCAACAAACTCCCCCTTTGGCAATATGTGACAAAACACAAAACTTAACCAAAATGCTCAAAGTTACAAAAATAGCCAACAAAAAAATTCAACCTAACTACTATCTATCAGTTGCAAGTGTAGACAGCAGCACGACTGAATCAACCTGTATATTCATGTAACACTTAACAAACACATAAACCCATGTGTGGAAAATACAAGTAAACAAAAAATTAACTTCTTGATTTCACATAACACAAAATAGAGACATATATCATGAATAACCTCATAAGTATAAATCAATAAACAATGTGAAACAAGAGACATATATAATCAAAGTATCTCCCCCTATCATGGACAACCCAAACAAAAACATCATGAGCCAAAAAGGTAAATACAAAATGAAGAACCTAAATACAATCTAAAGCTCCATAGCTCCATACCAACAAAATCTCCCCCTAACAACAAAAACTCCTCTACATAACAAAAACTCCTCTACACATATACTCCTCCTTTTTGTGACAAATTACCAAAGTGCACTCACTCATCATCAAAAGGAGGTGGCGACCGTGATTGTTTAATACTCTCCAAATACGCTCGCAAAGCACGAAGCTCATCAAGCATGTCCACCCAAAGCTGACCATGAGTTGCTTGAATGGTCATGACAATCTCCAACATACGATGAATGTCTAAATTATCCAAAATAGAAGGTGGAGGAACAGCAGCAACAGTCGGATAGACAGACGCCTCAGTAGAAGTATTACCTGTAGAAGAGGGAGGAGGAGGTGTGACACCAAAAGTCTCAACCCTAGGGCGTTTAGAGCTTGCTCTCATCTGAGTAGCCCTCTGCCTAAGAAAGGTGGCACTTAGAGGAGCAACTATATGGACAGACTCAGACGTGGGAAAGTCCTCTAAACCTAAGTGCAAAAGGATCCGATGAATAAAAATTGGAAAGAAAAGAGCCTGAGAAACGGAATTACTTCAATGAACCTGAATCAAAGAACGAATGAAGAGTGGGGAAACCTCATAGGAGCATCGGTGACAACGGCATACAAATACCCACATCTCTTTATGAGAATGGTGTGCAAGTGAGAGATAGGCCACAAAGAATGACAAGCAATTCAAAAGAAAAGATAATGAATCTCGGTTAATTTAGCAGATGTGATTCGACGATCGGAACCCCACTAGATAGAAGTACCAGTAATGTATGACATGATTTCATCAAGGGGAGAAGACTTATTGTCAAGATAAATAGGATGCTAGACTAGTGGCACCCCAAGAGCAACAGCCACTACCGAAAGAGCAATAGTGTACTCATCACCCCATATCCAACTTCTCACAAGAGTGTTGAAATCATAGGAGCGGACAGAGAGGTTCGAGTAGAACTCTCTGATCAAGGTAGCCAGGGGGGGATGAGAAATGTCCATCAACGATAACCAACCCCTACGCTCAAAGTTTCTCCTAATCTCAGGGTCAAGCTCATCTAAAAGAACCTTTCTCTCAGCCCAAACGTTTCTAAAAATGTTCAAAGTCTCATATGTTTTCTGGTTTTTCTCACTCAGAAACCTATCACTCTCAAAGGAAGGAGCAAAAGAAGAGGAGGCTTTCCTATTAGCTCTAGTCTTCCTAGTCATGATGCTAAAGAGTAGAAAGGAGAGACAGACCAGAGACAAAAGACAAAAAACAAGAAAAACCCAAGGGCAAACTACAAGTTAGCAAAACAATATAGAAAATAAAAATCTATAGGATGCCTGAACAATATCAACATATGATGCATGCTCTAATGCAGTGATAATAAGTTCAATTTTACTTTGAAATCACAAAATTGGCTTGAGCATAGAGTTAATAACAAAAACCTCAAATTTTGAAAAACACACTTTCAAAAATCCAACAAATTGACCAAATTGATCATTACACAAGATAGATAACACAAAATAATGATCAAATCAACCAATCTAACAAGCCAATTTCATCAAAATAAACTCAATTGAACAAAAACCCCAAATCGGATAGTTTCAAGCCCTAGAAACTTCCAATTTTTCCAAAACATCAAATTGATCAAATTAATGCACAAGGATCAGTTTTATATTGTTCCATAACAAAAACCCATTGATCAATTCCCAAAGAAAAGACTTAAATCAACAAAATCCCCAAATTTTCATAGGTTCGAAATATGCCCAATATGCATGAAACATGAAAATAAATGAAAAATGAAGGGCAAAAAGGTCTTACCGACCTTAGAAGATAAAAACCTTGCAAAAATTTCCAAGGGAAAACGACAAAAATTTGATCTGACTCTTTGACCAATCGAAGAGAGAGAGAAAAACTTTTGAAAATGTTGAAAAAGTGATGAACATGTGAAAAGCTAAAGGTTTTTTTTAAAAAAAAAAAACTCTCTATGCGATTTTTAATCGATCGAAAATTAGATTCGATTGATCGAGAGTCAATCGAGCAGTGATTGAAATGGTTAGAGGCAAACCAAAATTTTAATCGTAACTTCGATCGATCGAGAAATAGGTTCAATCAATCGAAAATTTGGAGAAAACAATTTTTTGAAAAACAAAACAATTTTTTGCAGAATTCCTCAAAGTATAGAATTTTATGAATAAAATGCATGAGTATGAGATGAAATACTTTTCAAAAACACTTATATTAAACCCAAATCTCCCAAAATTAAGATTTTCAATCAGTTATCCTTAAATTCTCAAATTTCAAACACATTTTGCATTTAAACTCAAGGAAGTTTCAATCTTAGATGGCCAAAACAAAATCATACACAATAACATGTACAAAGTTTAGCAAAGAGTCACTTTTGTAGTGTGTGCAACTAGCAAAAACTTGAGATACATGTGAAGTGATATGTAAATAGTAATCAAGCACAATTTCTACAAAATTCATAACATAATTTTGAAAGAGACTATCACTTAAAGAGTTACATCATATAACTCTCACATCTCCTAGAATAAAAGCTTACAATCATGTAAGTTTCTTGATTTTGCCTCATAATGTACACACCAATTTTATTTGATCAGAAACTTCTTAAAAAGATAGCTAAGATAATGTACACACTAATTTTATTTGATTGATTTAATTATAGTTGATAACGCCTTAAAATGTATACTTGTTATATGTTTATATGAGCGTTATCTCCTTATTAGTATGCTTAATTGGTATAATTAAACCATTATTTGCATTAGTCCCTATTATTTATCTTTACATAATTTGTTAAATAAGATGCTATTCATTGTGTGTAATTTTCTACTTTCAGGAAATCATGTGAGAAAGATGAGTTTATAGGGATTTGTGAGAGAATGGAGGCCAAACTATAATTAAAGTGGAGCTAAAGAATCATGCTCAAATGTCTAAGAAGCAGCTGGAGTGCTTGGATCATCTACCATGATTGTAAGCTTCAAATAAGGAAAGAAATCAAAGAGGCAGAATCTGAAAAGGAAAAATTTGATTTGAGCACTGATCAGTATTTTGGACGTATCTCTCTCATCAAAAATCCAATTGACACAAGGCTAGATGGGTTGGATCCATGACTTAATTATCTACAACTTTCCAGTTTTGAGTTTTTCCAAATTCGCAAGTTTTGGAAGGCCGAAATTAACTCACAAGTTACCGCTGTAAACCTGGACGGAAATTAAAATAGAAAAAGCTTTATTTTCTAGGGACACTTAGACATTAGGGTTTTGGAGGGGAGGCTGTGAGAACGAATTTTAGGCAGAGAAAACTTGTATTTTCCTTTCTCTAATGGCAGCCTAAACTCTTTGCTAGCGCTAGGGGTTATGTTTCTTCTATACGGTATGAATATTCAATGTGATTTTTTCTAAGATTTTATCAACGACATATTTGATTGTTCAATTAGATTTCTATTGATGTATTAGTTCTTCCATGCTTTCAATAAGTTCAATCATGTTTTTCTTATTGTTTAGATGAATTTCTAATAGTTTCATATAGAAATCAGATTTTAAAGTGAATGGGTTTTTCTGAAAAACTTTTCTAACCGCATTATTAATTGAGGTTATAATGCGTTCTTGAATTGTCTCAGTTCAACCGAATCATAAGTTTTTAATTATATAAGAACAATCAAGTATGAAATAGATATTTTCTTAGATCACAAAGAATCTCATATCGATATAGGGAAACGCCCTGATGCCCTAGTATTTACATTATTGGTTTGAATCAGTTTTTATTATTATTCTTGTTAGCAATCACCAAGCAAAAGTATTTTTCTTCTTCACTTAAATTGCCATTTAATTATATTGTCTTTGAATTTACCCTGCTCATTGTGGTTCGACCTCGGTACTCCGAGAATTATATTGCTACGATCTCTTGCACTTGGGAGTGAGCAAGCAATAGTCTAATAATGTACACACCAATTTTAACATTTAAACTGAGCCTACAACTTATATTCATTTTGTGCATGTGCTACACTTTCTCGAGCACAAAATCTTATGATATGCACTAAGGTGTTCATGATTGGCTAGTCAACAGTAGTGAGATAGTTATTTATACATTTCTCATTAAGATCAAGTCCGACAATCAAAGGTATGTGACTTCAAGATCAAGATAAAGTGATCAAAAACTATAAACATCTTCACACACGACATGCACTACAAAGCTCAAACTAGTAAAGTGCAATAAATAAGCTCATCCAAGCTTAACAAGGCACATTGACATGTTATGTAAAAGTAAATTGGCCAACCTTGATTTCAACTCTAAGAAAAATAATGCAAAACACATTTTGATTTCCTTTTCCTTTTCCTTTTCCTTTTCCTTTTCCTTTTTAAATTTTTTTATTATTTTTCTAATTTTGAAAAGAAATAACAAAAACAACCTAGAATGAAATGTATGAATGTTATGTAATGCAAATCCTAGATAAACAAAGAAAACAAAAACAATAAAGAACAATGGTCACAAAGAGAAGAGAGATGAAGCAAAAGGACCATGTTATAAAGACTTAATTAGATCGAGCCTTTTGCATCCAAAATTTTTTAGATGCAACTTTAGCATTGGAGTTATTATTCAAATTAGAATACTGAGCAACTCCAAGATTGGAATAAAGGTTTAAAGCCTTTACCAACTCACCAATAAGTACCATAAGATCTTGTGCTTGAGGCACAGGTACTTTTGGTTTATTTGCTCACTTAGCAGCTTGCAACTTGAAACAGTTTGGACGAATGTGCCCAGACTTTTCACAAAAATGACAAACCCATGCAGGTCTATCATGCAACTTGCCCTTAAGAGGATTAGAAGTCTTAGGTTTATACTCTTGAAGATCAACCCTAATCTTCCCAGGAGGTGCAACTTCTACAGGTTTGACAACCTCACTCATAGGGAGCTCAGAAGAAGGAACAAAGTTTGTGGAATGTGTTCTAAGAACAGAGAGACTTTCTACAAAACCTAAGCCAGTTTTGTCTAAAGAAGACTTTTGAACACTCAACATATAATCAAGTTTGGAACTAGTAGACCTATTAGTTTTTTCTCTAGCAACAGATAATTCATGTTCCAAATTCTTAACTTTGTCAAGCAAAAGCATGTTCTCAGTCTTCACATTATTCAACAATTCATTAGCATCAAACAGTTTTACAAGCAAATTTTTCTTATCAAGTTCTAGAAATGCAATTTTCTTTAAGCCTAGATCAACACTCATAGAATCCTTTATAGCAACTTTGCAAAACTTATTGTAGGCTTATTGTAAATCTATATCCTCAGAGAGTTCCCCATCAGAAGGGTTCTCCTCAACAGCAACACTTTCATCAACTACAGTAGTAGCAGTGAAAGTAATGAAGTTTTCGTCCTTGTCACTACCAGACTCATTATCAGAAACTTCATCATCACTAAGGGTTACAGTCATAGCCTTACCCTTAAATCTTAAGAATGTTGGACATTCAAATTTCACATGATCATACCCTTGACAACCAAAACATTGTTAACCCATTAAATTATTAGAAGGTTGACCTACTTTTTCTTTAGGTTTCTCATTATTGTTCACCTTAGTGGGTTCATTCCTTCTAAAATTTCTAGATTCAACATTGTTTTTACCTCTTGCCCTTCTGTTATTGTTCCTGAGAAAGTTTCTAAAATTCTTGGCAAGATAGGCAATCTCTGTAACAGAGAGCTCATCATCAAATCCACTCACATCAACATTATCAACAGACTTAACAGCCATTGATTTGGATTTGCTAGTCTTAGGTAGGTCCAACTCATAGGACTGAAAAATCCTACAAGTTCATCAACATGGATGGAGTCCACATCCTTGCTTTCAATAATGACAGTTACTTTGGGTCTAAAATCTTCAGTTAAAAATCTAATTATCTTCCTAACAATTTTAGGTTGATCATAGGTTTCACCTAAATTTAAGCAGAATTAACAATATCATTAAGCTTAGCATAGAATTCATCAAATGTTTCATCATCAGACATCCTAATGCTTTCAAATCTAGTTGTTAACTATTACAGCTTATTGATCTTAACTGCCTTTGTGCCTTCATGCACAGTTTGGAGAATATTCCATGCAGCGTGAGCAACCTCAACATTAGAGATTCTCTTGAATTCCTCCATGAAAATAGCATTAAAAATAGCATTCATAGCTTTGCTATTAAAAGCAGCTACATCTTTATAAAAAGTTTGCCACTAACTCACTGGAGTAGTGGGCTTCACCCATTTGTATTCAACGGAGTTCCAAACTCTCTCATCAATAGATTTCAAGAATGCTTTCATCCTTACTTTCCAATAAGCATAGTTATTCCTATCAAAGTGAGGAGTTATCACAAAAGAGTGATCGTGTTCCATGATAACAGGGGTCGAGGACCAACTCTTAGATCAAAGAATCTAAACACAAGAGCTAACCCGCTCTGCTACCACTTGTACAATTTTTAGACCCCTTAAAACACACCAGATTAACCTAATTATTTAACCAAGTGATTAACTTAGGTAAATTATACAGATCTAGGTTAACACATATAAATCATATCATTGACAAGTGCGGAAAATAAATAATATAACGATATGATAACCCAAGTAAACCAAATCGGTAAAAAACCTAAGAAGGATTTAACCTAGCTATCCTCAAGATAAAACGAATCCACTATGAAAGAATTAAAATTTACACAATAGCGACTTAGACCACTAACATCTTATTGTTACCTCTAGTAGGAAACTTACTATCACGACCACGTGACAGCTCCGAATCCACAGACTACTTTTTTCTTGGATTCCTAGCAAGCACAAGCACTCCCGCTTGTATATCTTTAAGCTCTTGAATCTGCAATTGAATTGATCACCAAGCTCTTGACATCAATCTAGACCTTGATAACCCTAAGTGTAAGTGAAGGCAAACACCTCTAGATCTCACAAGAGATTCACACACACAGCATAAAGAGCAACCCTAAAACGTGGCTAGAGTTTTCACTTTTATACTTAAGACAAAACATAAAACCCTACACGTAAAACGGGCTTGGGCGGAGTTGAAAATTTCTGTAGAAAAACAATTTGCACGAGCTTTGATCGATTGAGTCTAATTTTCTATCGATAGAGCCAGGCAAATTTACACAGTAAACCCTGCAATACACTTGATTCCAACTTTACACTTAAACATACTTTGAGCAAGACTAAAACAAGGATAAACGTTTTGATCATGGCTTGCCAACATTACAAATTGAAGTTCTAATACATTTAAACCTAAAGTCTTAGAACCCAACAATGTATATAGTACAGTAGGATCATATTGCAACAAAAAAAAAGTGAGTGACCCAACATATATCCTTAGTAGAATCATATTGTAGCAAAAAAAGTTTTAAGCGCTCTCTTAATCATACAAAACAAAGGCATTGATGAATATAATAGTCTAATGACTAGATCTTCATTTTTCAAGGATCTTCATTTGGCGCTGATGAATATATTCTTGCTGCACTGAAGACAACGTACTTACATCCATCATCATAATCTCTGTTTCCTCCTTCACTTGTTTCATTCTAAATTTTCCATCACTTGGGGTGGAGACATTTGGCTGAATGTTTGGGCTTGTGGAACACTGTCTTCATCACTAATATGTGAAGATCCAGACATATAATCATTATAGCTATCTTCTATAAGATTAGTGAATGATGTGCCTCTTGGAATACCCGAATCCATCCCTAGTAACAAAAACAAAAAATAAAAACACATAATGCTAATGAATAAACATAGCAAGCTCTCTTCCATATGCATTTAGTTGAAAGTTAACACTAATTACTTATTACAACTTATTCCATCACATGACATTATTAATAAGCATGTATGTCAAGACTGCCTTTAGACGATAAAACTAGTGCAGCAACAAATGCAAAAATAAAGGCAATATTATGAGCATTTTTCATCCCTAAAAGCTACCTTATCACCCTCCAATTGTAACTCCTTACCCTCTTATTAGCAATGTGGAATTACCATGATTATATAGGATGCTTGCACTGTGGAATTACCACGATTAGCAATTTGAAAATTGAGACAATTTTTCCAACATTCTACATGTGCCTCTGGCCCTTGAACACCCATTATAGTCAAAAAGGAGACTCAAGGTCATTATAAACAAAAAAAAAAAACAGAAAGGAAACTAAATTATAAGGATAACTAAGAAGTGAGATATGCTCCTAAGTTCAACAGCAGGGGGTTCTGTGCAAGCCACAATAACTTTGATGTGAAAAAAAAAAGGTGCTACGATTCTTTATAACACTAAACTAGCAAAACAAGAAACAAACTCTAGAGGAATTAATGATAAATTATAAATCAACAGCATACTTTAGGCCTAGGTCTAAATAAATGTTTTTACCATAGGGAGTTCTTTGTAGAAGATGAAGAACTCCCTCATATGGCCTCCACTTATATGACAATGAACATGAAGAGACATCTTCCCTTTTACTTTCTTCCACTCTGCCACCACTTCATCTCTTTGCAATCTATTGTACCACCCTTGCAATTGAAAATTATATCCAATCTTTTAGGTTCCGAAACATAAAGTATGATAAAGACATATAACAGAACATATATCAACAAAACTGTTTTCTATCAACTCTCTGTAATCCCCAGCTATCCTGTGTCTTTCTTTATAATGAATTTTAACCAAAATTATATATCCACTATTTTTTTAGAGACAGATTTTTCTATTTTTAGCAATAGATCCACATCTACTTTCCATGATCTCCTTGATACACCCTAATAAAGGTCTATAGTCCACTGTTCTCCTTGCTCAATAAGTAAGGAATAGTATGATCCAACCCACAAGATCCCCCTGCCTTCTTTGTTTTCCTTAGAGCAAGATTTCAATCATATTCATACAATTCCATTTCTGTAAAGTGGATTTCACATACCCCAGCAATTATTTAACTATTATATTATTGTAGGGGGACAATTCTAACTACTAAGATGTCAATTTTGATTATATTACCAAATAAAAAATTTTCTTGAAATCAAAGCCGACATTTTTGGCAATATAAACTAGTTTGCTTCTAACTTCTCATATTACTATAACACATGCATTGAAAAAAATAAAAGAACAAGAAGAAGGAAGGAAGAAAGAAAGGGATTAAGCTCTGTATGAGGGAAGGCCTTAAGTTGAACAATTGGCATGCAAAAATAGAGATGAGGCCAAAAAAATTATAAAAAAATAAGAAACTAAAAGGAATCAAATTAGCTTATTGACTCCAAATAAGATTGTTTAAATAGCTATAGATGAGATCAAGAAACAGAGTGAAAAAGAAAAACACAAATCAGAGATACATAAAAAAAACCCATAAACCCAAAACTAAATCCAGATAGTAGCAATAGCAAATCATGTAAACCACCAAATCTAGTATAAGCCAATAAATTCAAACATCATGCAAAAAAAACCATGAAATCAAATTTTGGGTACCGATTTCTATTGTTGACCGATATTCTCAGATTTCCATTTTTGACCGATGTTCTCAGATTTACATTCTTCCTCACTGGTGGTTGAGACACGATTTGGGGTTCAAAATATCTAGGCAGATTCTTTTATGAGAGAGAGCTTCATCGATTTTGTGCTTCACCGTTGTTTTCTGATGAGAAGCAAAAGAGAGAGTTTTTTTCTAAAGAGAAGCAAGGGAGAGGGGGAGTGAAGAAGAAAGAGAAAGGGAGAAAAGAGAAAAAAGTCTTTTTTTTTAATTCAACCGGTATTATTTTAAAGGGAAATATTCTTTAGATATGCAACAGTGATTGCTACAGTACTCTCCATGTTAAGAGAGCTATTGTAGCAAATTTAATAAAAAAATGGAGATGGAGAGATTGTTGGAGGTGTTTTTTTGTGTGTTTGCTCTCCAAATTAGGCTTTAGAGAGCTTATTGGAGATGCTCTAATGCCACAGCTCCCCCACACACAGGTCCAAGATTCAAAAACTCAACAAAAAAAAAATCAAATGATAACTCCATACACACATACGGTGATTCACTCACACAGATTTAGTGAAATAGTATATCAAAACACTATAAACACACTCTCATAGTGAAAGAAAGAGAGAAAGAGAGAGTTGAAAAACCAGATCAGGCTGCGGTAGAAGGCAGACCAGGTGGCAATAGATTAGGGACAATTAGGCGGCGGTAGATTTTGTGTGTGAAGCAGAGGCAGACTTTTTCCTTTGGGTTTGGAGAGTGAAGAAGGATAATGAGAGATTTTGGAGGTTAGGAATTATTAGGTTTTACTTGACCCTTTTTTTATTTATGATTTTTCAAATTTTGATTTGTGGGCTTTTTATTTTTGAGATTAAAGACCAAAATTTTCTTTTGGACTTTTTTTTTTTTTCTTTTTCGGAGTTTAAGTTGGGCTTTAAAAACTAAAGGGATTAGGTTCATGGTAAGGGGGTGCAAATTTGTATTGCAGGGGTTCACAACAATTTTTTTTTAAATATTATATATATATATATATATATATTTATATATTTCAGGTCAGGGGGTTCATTTGAACCCCCTGACTATAACGTACCACCGCCCCTGCCGACTGACACAAAATTTGGCATGTGTATTAAGAGCATGTAGCACATACAATTTAACAGTTATATTTTCAAAATATGTAGTAATGTTTATTTTACTAAGTAAAGTTGTAGTCTTAAATTACAACCAATTTTGTAGCTAAACTTTGTCCTTTATATATATTATCTCCAAACTTTTTAGATTAGTGTTATTTTTCTTTAGAAAGAAAATTGTGATATTTACACAACATTTTCATAACAATTTCATAATAAAGTTTATGCAATAAGTTGTTATTGGTTCTCATCTAGATCTCCTAGTGACATTAATATTTTTTCACCTACCATTAATGAAAAAGAAAAACTAATGGAAAAAAGATAGGAAGATCAATTAAGAAATTAAATGATGAAAAAGAAGACGAAGATTTCTAACCAAACAAATAAGGAAGGATAAGAGAACATAAATTCACAAGTGCATTAGAGGAAGCTCAAATCTTAAATTTTCTTTTTCAACTCTTTACCCTTTATTTATTCTACTATATGAGGCTACGGGTGCGCAACCAAGTCGTCAATTCGCCAAAACCAATCCAATTCAACCCAACCTATCAATTTGGGTCAATTTTTAGATGTTGGCGAGTTAGTAAAAAAAGAAGACGAAGATTTCTAACCAAACAAATAAGGAAGGATAAGAGAACATAAATTCACAAGTGCATTAGAGGAAGCTCAAATCTTAAATTTTCTTTTTCAACTCTTTACGCTTTATTTATTCTACTATATGAGGCTACGGGTGCGCAACCAAGTCGTCAATTCGCCAAAACCAATCCAATTCAACCCAACCTATCAATTTGGGTCAATTTTTAGATGTTGGCGAGTTAGTAAATTCGCCTAACTAGACCCACCTATTTTTAATCTATATTAAAAAAATATTATATAATTTTATTATTTATTCTTTTGTTTATCAACCAAGTTAGGATAGAGCTATATGATATCCTACTTGTTAGGACATATGTGATTCATGTTAGGAACATATATCAACATTTTATGTAATTGGTTAATCCTTGACAAAACTTACTTTACTTGTAATTGGGTAGATCTAGGATGTGTTTAATGCTTCAAGAAACAAGGTTTCAAGTTCAAGTGTTAAAGCCATGCAAGTCTATCCAAGAATTAAGTGAAGAAGTGCTGGTCATTAAATCTCGACAGCTAATATCTATCGAGGTTTAAAAAGCTGTTTTAGCCCAAGGCTCGACAGCCGCTCAATAGATAAGGTATCTGTCGAGACTTATGAAAAACAGATTTCTAGTTCTGATTTTCATCCAATCTGTAAATGTATTTTTGGGCTTTCTTTTCTCACAACCCTAAACATATATAAGGATTATTTTAAGGGCCGTCACAGGTAGCACAGTTGAATAAGAGCACAAAAGCGAACAATTGCACAAGTGTGAAGAAAAACGTGACTGGAAACTTAGTTTGCCTTAGTTCATCTTGAAGCAGCTGCTGTGTTTGTACACCATAGGGTTTTATGACCAAGTAACTTCGTGATCTTCATCGTGTGATGAACTGGAGAACTTTGCAGCCAACTTCTTTCTCAAGTTAGTGATAAAGTCGTGTACTGGGATCCGCGCATCTATTGGTTTGTCACGTATTGGGAACTGTGCAATACAACGAAAGATTGTCACCACAGAACAAGTCCAATTGGGTATTGGGGTAAGGGTTCAATTTTAGGTTGGTATAAAGTATTGGGATTCTTTTACTTGTAACCGCTTGTTTTGATAATAATGAATTCTCGAAAGTGGTGACCTCAAAGTCACCCGGTGAGGTTTTTTCATCGAAGGTTTTCTCTATTCGTAAAAAAATTACCTTGTCATTTTTATTTTCCACTGCACTTTATTTTAGTTGGTGATTTGTTTGTGTTTCCACGTACATTGCATGTTAATTTTATTAATTAATAAATTTGGCTAATTAATCAATTAATTTATCACAAGAGATCAATACATTCTTGGCCTATCAAATGATATCAGAGCGAGCACACTCTGATTAGGGTTTAATCTTTGTTGTGTGATCCATTGACCCATGTTTGTCATGGATAGAGGAAAGTCACTTATTGTACCTCCTTTATTTAATGGTACTAACTATGCATACTAGAAAGTACACATGAGAGTTTTCTTACAATCTTTAGATGAGAAAGTGTGGCAAGCTGTGGAGATAGACTCGACCAAGCCAAAGGAAGTACCAACTGATTGGGATGATGCCAAGATTAAAGAGACAAACTTCCACAGTAGGGTATTGAATGCTTTATTCAATGCGATCACAAATGAGGAGTTTAAGAAGATATCCTCCACTGAAACTATGAAGGAAGCATGGACCATTCTCCAGACAACTTACGAAGGAACTAAGGCTATCACGGATTTGAAGCTTCAGAGGCTCACTTTTAGCTTTGAATAAATTAAGATGAAGGAGGATGAGTCATTTGATGAGTTCTATGCTAGGCTCAAGTACATAGTGAACTCAGCTTTTAATCTTGGAGAAACTATTCCTGAACTCAAGATTGTGAGAAAGGTGCTCAGATCTCTACTTGAGAGATTTCATGCCAAGATCACCGTTATTGAGGAATCATAAGATATTGACAAGATTCCTTTAACAGAGTTGGTTGGTAATTTGCAGACCTATGAGTTAGGTTTGGCAAGGATTGGCAAGTCGGGTAAGGTCAAGAGTATGGCATTGAAGGCCAAGAACAGTGACACAGATAAGTCTTTAGATGATGAAGATTCTAAAATGAAGTCTTACATCACTAGACAATTCAAGAAGTTCATGAAGAATGCAAATGCAAAGGGCTTCGACAAGGACCGTAGGCAATCAAGTTCTTCTTAGTCTAAGGGCCAAGACAAAGGAAAGAAAGATGCTAGGGATGGCAATTAGTGCACTATTCCTTCAGGACCCAATTGTTTCGGATGTCAAGGATTTGGTCACATGAAACAAGATTGCCCTATTTATCTCAAGTCCATCAGGAAGTACAATGCACTTGCTGCTACTACCTTGAGCGACACCAAACCTGAGGATGATTCCAAAATGAGGATGATGGAATCCTAAATGCCTTCACCACCACTGTCATTCCTACTGAGGGGATTGTAGAAGATGTGGATGAAGAAGAAGACTTCGTGGAGTCAAAGTTTGAAAAGATGAATGAGCAAGATGACATCCACACTGCCTATGCAAAGTTATACAAGGTCTCAGAAAAGCATGAGATGTTGTATAGGTTGGCTACCAAGAAGCTCAATGATGTGGAACTTGAACGACAATAACTCTTTACAAAGTTTGATGAAGCCAATCAGACTATTGAAGCACTAAGGTTTGAAAACAATTTCTTAGCTGAGAAGACTAAAAAGCTTGAGGTGGAACTGTTCCAAGTTAGAGCTCAGTTGGAGACAACCTCAAGTGCAAATCTTGATGAGATGCTCAGTATGCAGAAATCTGTCTCTAATCAAACCGATTTAGGGTATAACTTCTCTTCTCCTAATATTGCTTCTTCTAGTACTACTGTGATTGTTTCTCCTGCTAATAATGTTGAATCTGAGAATAATAATGTGAAAAATGTGATAGCTAGTGAGAACATAGGCAGGGGTAAATCTATCTTAGGAGGACCCCCTAAGCCTGCTAAGAAAGAAACCAAAAACCCTAAGGCTAAGAAGAGAAATGTTCAAAAATCTAAAGAAAAGAAGCAACGTCTATGTCATCACTATGGAGTAGTTGGAACACACTTGACCTAATTGCTATAAGTGGTAAGCCACTCAACAAAGCAACAAGATGGTCTTGCCTAGAAACCTGAGTTAGTTTCAATCCTCTCTCGCTCCTCTAGGAAATCTTCTCAAGGCTCTCATGTTCCTTTCAAAGTTGAATGGTTGCAATTCTTCCCCCTCACCGCCGGTTCAACGATTCGCTAAATGGAAAGGTAATTCCAAGGTGTGAAAGGAAAAGGGCTCCAAGTGATTTAATCACTTTTTTTTTCTCTCTCTTTCTCCCCTTCTTGTTTTTGTTTTTGCATTACTTATGTGTTTTGCTTTCTTATTTTAAGCCAGTCTAGTTTTTTTGCATTGTTTTGCTTAACATGTTTTTGTTGTTTGTTTTCAATATTATTTTTTTTCCTCCGTAAAAAAAATTAAAAAATCAGAAAAATATAAAAACGGAGTGTGTTTGTGTACATTGGTACTTGTGTACCTTGAATGGCAAATGAAGCAAAGTTTTCTAAACTTTGTATCTCTTGTATCTTAGATGAGCATCTCTATGCACAACTAAGCAAGTGAGTTTTGTGGCTCTTGTTTTTTATGAGTACAATTAAGTCATCTCTTGTACTTAACACTCGTATCACTCTTTTTGACGAGAAGGACTAAAAAATCCTAAGAGAAATGCATAAATAACCATCTCACCACTGTTATCCGCCAATCATGAAATGACATCTGTATACTTCGGCATAGCAAAAGTGCAATGTCAAAAAACTTAACATAATTTGGTAGTTCTTTTCTCTCTCTTATATGCCCCTGCATGATATGCTTAATAAAAGAAAAACTAAAGCAAAAGAAATAAAAATGTTTTAAAATATGATTGCAAAAATATACTTTAGGAGATATGGGAGTTATAAGATGTACTCTGAAGGTGATAGTCCCCATCAGGCAGTTATGATCTTGTATGAGTTAAATTAATTTACTCATATCTCAAATCATTATAACATGAGACACTTATGCAGTCTTGTAATGTTTTTTACATATAACATGCAATATTCTTTGTTACGCTTGATACATGTGCAAGTACAATGTAATTTGGTCATTACAAGGTTTACATGCATTAATGTATGCTCACTAAACTATCTTAACTTGTTTTTGAAATATAAAATTAGTTAGACTTGTTTAGTATGTGTGTGTTTTGGATCTATATGCTTAGATTTTTCTTGATTGAGAGATGATTTTAAGAGCTTAAAATTTTGGTTGGACCCTTGATTGAGTAGCATGTTTGATTGCATTCATGTCTGTGTTTTTCTCTTCTTTGAAAAACTATTTTTAAGCAATCTCGATAGCTCCTCGACACCTCTCGACAGCTAGGATATCTATCGATCTTCTCAGCTTCCTTTTATCGCAATCTCGATAGCTCCTCGATCCATCAAGAAAGTTTTTGTCACCTCGATAAATGCTCGATAGCTCCTCGATCCATCAAGCCTCATTTCTGTGGAAATCTCTAGACAACTCCTCGATAGCTGTTTCTCACTGTTTTAATTCTCAACAGCTCTCGATAGCTCTCGATCCATCGAGAATTATAAGTTTCCTATATATAGGATCCTCGCGATACCAGGTTCATTTCTTCTCTATCTCTCTTGATAGAATCAGTCTCTCCACCTCCCAAAACCTCTCTCACTCTCTCCAAACTTCATTCCTACTCATTTTTCGGTCTCAAGATCTTCTTTCTTCTTTGGTATGATGCTTTCTCACTCATTAATCATGCATTTCATATCTTTTGACCTAACTTTTGGGATTTTCGAAAAATTTTGGGTTTTCAAAATTGGTGAAGTTTTTGTAAAATTTTTGCGATGGGTCTTGTTTAAGTGTTTTTCAATCATCATACATTACATCACATTTGCATTATAACAATGTTTTGTGAATTTTAGATGTGTGTTTACTTTGTTGCAAACTTGTGTGCTAGTAGGTTTGGATTGGGCTGAGCCCATGATGTTTTTACTATTGCATATCACATGCTTATGCATTTTCATGCATACGTACCTTCAAGTCTTTATCTTCTTATATAATGATTGTAATTGGTGCTTTTTTGCGTCTCTCTCTCTCTCTCTCTCTCTCCTTCTTTCGGTTAGTTGCTCTATGGCACCTCAACAAAAATCTACTCCATCTCAGAACCCTCTTCATTCCGGGGCTTCCTCTTCTGATTCTACCCCCTCTCACATTCGGTTCCGTGATGATAAAGCCCGGCAAGACTTTTCGGAGAAAGTTTCTAGAAGAGGCATTTATTCAAAATGCCAAGTCATTTTGTCAGATTTCTCTGATACTAACCTACCCACTGTCATTCATAGTAGGGGTTGGGAGTCACTGTGTGACGTCCCGGTCACTTGTCCATCCATGATCATATAGGAGTTCTACTCCAATATACATAGTTTTGATTATTCAATACCTCTTTTTGTTACTCACATTCGAGGTACGCACATTGTGGTCACACCAGATATTGTATCTGAGGTGCTCCACATCCTGAAGGTAGTGCATCTTGACTACCCCGGTTGTGATCGTCTTAAGAGTGTGTCTTAAGACGAGCTTATGTCTTCTTTTTGTGAGCGTCCTTTTGATTGGGGTGATCGTCAGTACACCCTTTGCTCGGCCTTTACTAAAGGTCCGAGGTTCATCAACATGGTGATGACTTTTGTTTTACATCCTTTGTCTCATTATAACTCCATTACAAAGCTCCGTGCTCGATTTTTGCTTTCCCACTTAGAGCATCTTACTATAGACTTCCCCTCCCATTTCATTATATCCCTCATTGATGTCTATAGGGATACGGCAATCCTTGATATGTTCATTTTTCCTTTGGCTATCACGAGGATTCTTAGCCATTTTTCTATCTTCTTTCCCGTTTTTTACCACTTCTCCGTTATGTGTGCCATAGATGCCGCTACCGTTAAACGGAGCGAGGCGCAACTATGATCGAAGCGGCCCGGGATGACAATTCCTCCAGCTTCTACCACTCCATCCACCTCCTCTCCTTCTTCTACGGGTGGGGTAACTCTTGAGGACATCATGGCACAACTTGTGCGTATGGGTGCTCGCCCGTGTTGGTCGTATCGCATGACAATAGGCTGTCATGGGTGGTTTCATTGCTTCCTCTCCATCTCCACTTGCTTGAGAGGATGAGAGTGATGATGGTTCCAGTAGTGATGATGCTGATGAGGATGATGGTGCTAGCTCATCCAATGATGATGAGATGCATACTTGATGTACTTACCCTTTTATCACTCGTGACAAAAAGGGAAAGTAGTTTTGGATATGAGAGTAGTAATATTAATAGGGGGAGAGTTAGTACTTAAGAGATTTTTGTTAGGGGGAGTGTACATTTTCTGAGGGATGTAGTGAGGGCTTTATGTATCTTTTTCTTTTCTTTCTATTTTAGATACATTGTTCTTGTATCTTTGGTCTTATGACCACTTTGTGATAGCAAACCTTGTACTTGTTGATGATATATATACATTGAGATTGTTTTACAGTTCATTTACCTATCTTTACATGTGTTGTTTCTTTTCTCTCTTTATGCACATGCTTCTTTTATACTTGTATGCAATCTTTTATTTCTATTTCACACTAAGATGCCTTGATCAGTTTTGTTTAAAGTGTTTAAGAAATACAGGTTGTCAAATTCTTCTTGCCATTAACTCTCTTCTTGCAAAGTTTTTCAAGAGTTTATGTTATGATAAATTTTATTATATTCAACAAGTAAGTATGAGTTGAGTAATTTATGACATCTCTCATATGTTCATTTGTTTGTTGTGGTTTTGTCATAGATTGCCAAAGGAGGAGATTGTTAGGACATATGTGATTCATGTTAAGAACATATGTCAACATTTTATATAATTGGCTAATCCTTTGACAAAACGCACTTTACTTGTAATTGGGTAGATCTAGGATGTGTTTAATGTTTTAAGAAATAAGGTTTCAAGTTCAAGTGTTAAAGCTATGCAAGTTTGTCCAAGAATCAAATGAAGAAGTACTGGTCATTAAATCTCAACAACTAGCTTGACAGATAGTATCTATCGAGGTTTAAAAAACTGTTTCAGCTCGAGACTTGACAATTGCTCGATAGATAGGGTATCTATTGAGATTTATGAAAAACAGATTTTCAGTTTTAATTTTCATCCAATCCATAAATGTATGTTTGGGCTTACTTTTCTCACAACCCTAACCATATATAAGGATTATTTTAAAGGCACAAGTAGCACAATTGCACAAGAGCACAATTGCACAAGTGTGACTAGAAACCTAATTTGCCCTAGTTCATCTCGAAGAAGCTGTTGTGTTTGTACACCATAGGGTTTTGTGACTAAGCAACTTTGTGATCTTCATTGTGTGATGAACTAAAGAACTTTTCAGCCAACATCCTTCTTAAGTTGGTGATAAATTTGCGTACTGCGATCCGCGTATCTATTGGTTAGTCACATACTGGGAGCCATGAAATACAAGGAGAGATTGTTACTAAAGAACAAGTCCAATTGGGTATTGGGGTAAGGGTTCAACTGTAGGTTAGTATAAGGTAATGGGATTCTTTTACTTGTAACTGCTTGTTTTGATAATAGTGAATTCTCAAGAGTGGTGACCTTAAAATCACCCGATGAGGTTTTTGCCTTGAAGGTTTTCCCCATTCATAAACAAACCACCATGTCAATTTTTTTTCGCTGCACTTTATTTTAGTTGGTATTTTTTTGTGCTGCCACATACATTGCATGTTAATTTGATTGTTTAATAAATTTGGTTAATTAATCAATTAATTTATTACAATGGATCAATACATTTTTGGCCTATCACTACTAACTTTGAAGCACTAATAAAATAGTTTATGTTAGTTTGGTAGTAGGCTCAAGCTTATTAGGTTATAAATTTTCTCTTATCTGTATCGGTGTTGTTTGTATTGGTGTTGTTTGAATGCCCAATTAAATTATTACTTTTTTAAAAATTCTAACTCGATCTAGGTGGGCTAGGTTGGGTTAGATCTTTTTTCAACCTGAATATGGTGGGTTGAATTAAAAATACTCCTCAACCTGAAGAAAAATATTAATTTTGATTGAATTTTTCTTGCTATGGTTACACCAAAAAAGAAAGTTAAAACAATAACAAATACATTAAGTTGTCAAAATTGATACATTAAAGACCAATAACATTCACTTGATACTTTAGGGACCAAAGCACTAGTAGATAAATATTAGGGTCTAACAATGTAATATCAAAATGGATTAGAGTTTAGGTTTGAATCCTTTATAAATGGGCAATTTAAATATAATTTAAATTTCTTCAGGATTATTTAATTTAAATTATTATTTATTGAATCCCTTATAAAAATTTAGGTAAATTCATTATAAAAAAAAGTTGGAAGAAGTGTTTTAGTACAATGACATAATATTGATAATGATAATGTGAAATATTCACTAGCATAATATTGTCAAAATGGAAACGTAAAACCAAAAAAAAAAAACAAGAGAAGCGTCAAAATTAACAAAGGCATAATATTGTCAAAACTAACAAACACAGTATTGTCATAATTTTTCTTTTCTTTTACAAGCTCAAGAGTTTATGCCTAACATTTCAAAGAAAATATTGGATTCAATCCAATTTCACTTGAAGTACATTTTTTCTTTTCTTTTCTTCACCCCGTTTGAGGAAGTACAATTATCTATCTCCAAACAATTTAAGGTGTTACGGCAAACATGCTTGCAAAGGCCATGTGACTTCTTTTTCTTTCCTAATTCTCTTCCACCTTTCATTCGTTTTTTTGCTTCGGGCAACCTTTTGTCTTTGAGAGCGGAGGACAATTAATGAAGCAATCTCCATCAATCATATCATTAACATTAGCATCAACCATATTTTCTTGTCCACTAAATTTTCATCATCCACCACTAGCAATTCTTTTTCACTTAATGATGCTTCACAACACCAACGTGGTGGTAAATACAAGGATGGAATTTGGTAACAATCTTTATGAAGGAATACACTAAGTACATGACGACAAAATATACCCCAAAATTCAAAATTCTTGCAACTATAATATGTCATCTTACCATCCCATAATCCTTTGTGCCTTTGACTAGTTTCATCTTTATAATATTGTAGTAAAACTCAATACCATTTTCTTGAAGCACCGAATATTGTGTTGCTCTCCCAAACTCCTCTTGAAAAATCTTGAAAGCATAGAACGTCAAAACACTATGTGCTTGGTCTTCTAACAATGACATTGATCTTAAAGAAGAACCTCTATATGTCGCTAAACTAAAGATAAAATTAAGTTGAATCCAAATTATATTTCAATTAATTACAAAAAGAAAAGAAAAAAACGTCAAGATTTGTACCAACGTTTTAAAAGCACTGATGTAGCTCACCCAGGGCTATTGTCTCACTTTTTTGCCAACAGTTAAAATCACTAGCATTAAAAGCATCGAGATAGCCCAATCAAGTCTATATCGACACTTTCTAGACCTATAGTGGCGGTTTTAGAATGCCAATATAGGTCGATATTTTTGTAGTGATTAGAGTTTAATTTTGCATCATGTGTCTTAATTTTGGTGGCAAAGGTAGGGACCACAATAATTATACTTATCTCATAATTTTTTTTTTTTTTTTTTGGTTTCCCATGGGATGTCCAAACCAGCTTACGCGCACATCGACTAATCCCCGCTTGCAATAGGAGCCTGCCGTTAGCCACAAAGTATTGTAGCTGTTGGGACTCGAACTAGAGAACAAACCTAATCAAACCCCAAAACCTTATCCAATGGTGGACAAGCCACTAGGCCACACTTGATGGTTCTCATAAATAATATCAACTCATTGTCTCTCCATCAATCTGAATAAAATATTTATTACTAACTATTTTCTTTTTTCTATTTTCTTTTGTCTTTTTTTGTTCTTTTAATTAGTACAGTAATTTGAATTAAGTCTGCTACACCAATTCCATGATAAAATAGGGGGTACATCATTGAATTGCACCATCAAATCAATCCTTGCATCATTTTGGTAAGATAATCTTTTCAATATCAATTTTACATGTTTCTCTTTCTCTAATATTTTGTACTTCTTGTCTTCTTGATATTGGTTTGATGTCAAATGCCCAAAAATTACCCATGTATTTGAAAAGTTTATGGCAATATGAGACAATATAAAAGCACCTTGGATGGTGTTTTTTCAGCAAGGAGTGTAATTTGTGGTCTATATTAAATGCAACCATGCATATATGCATGGGTTACGAGCTAGTACTTTATTATAGATTGCAAAAATTACCCCTTCCCCTTTTGCATTTTTAATGTACACAGTGAAAACTAATCTCACAAATTCCTGGGTTTGAATATCCTAATTTAAGTTTCTTGATGGTTTGATAGTCGACTTTTGACAGACTCAAGTTTTTAAATTCGAGAAGGCCCAATTTAAAGAATTGTAGACAGCCGAAATTTTCCAGGCCCAATTGTAAATTTGGAAGAACTGGAAAATGCAAGTGCAGATGTGCTAAGTTGAGAGCTGTAAAGAAAATCACAGGCACAAAGAGAAAAACAAATACCAAAGAAAGGACAAAAGAGAAATGGTTGTTAAAAAGAGTAAAAGTGAAAAAAAGTGGAGGGTAAATTCCATTAGTTTAGGCTTTAGTATATGGTTAATTGCTAGGCCCATTGCAAGCAATGCGATCAGCAAGCTGGCCATTGTTGTGCAAATGATTTTTTTTTTCTTTCTTTCTCCTTGCCATTGTTGTGCAAATGATTTCGATGACAAAGACTTCTTTTATATTAAGCTTATTAAGCATTTTCCCTGCTCCAATCCTCCACACACACACACACACACACACACACAAAAAGAAGAAGAAGAAGGAAGGTATGATAGACTTGTGACTTATGAGAGGACCCAAGTGGGCAAGTGGGGATCCACAAATGCTCCCTCATGCTAGTTAAATCATAGCCTAACTTTAATCCCACCCAAGTAGTTTGCAAAAAATAATATTTTATAAGTAACACTTTAATTAACAAAAGAAACATAAAATAACAAGTAAGAAACTAAAATTCTAGCTCGCTCAAGAACTGATATATTGCAAAAAATAGGAGTAGAGTTGAGAACAAAACAATCTGAGTACTTGTTTTTTAAAGACCATGAAGGCAAAACATGGGCAACTTGATTTGTTTCTCTAAAATCTCATTTGAACTTAATAAACTGACAAAAAGCGGCTCAAGTGCAAATAGGAGTAGAGTTGAGAACATAACAATCTGAGTACTTGTTTTTTAAAGATCATGAAGGCAAAGCATGGGCAACTTGATTTGTTTCTCTAGAATCTCATTTGAACATAATAAACTAACAAAGAGCAACTCAAGTACAAATTTGATAGAGTTATCAACAATAATAATATTAAACCAAACTAATGTAACATTCTGCTTTCCAGATCACGCAATATGACAATATGACTTTAAGTACTAAACTACAAACTTGGATAGTGTTTTATTACGCTTCATGTAATCGTGTTAAATCATTTTCAAAATTGAGATTATATTATGTGAATATAATTTTAGTGATTATATCATGGGCCATTCCCAAACTCTCTAAAGCTAAAATAATTTAAATAGTGGGACCAAAATTCACAACACTGTCTCTCATGAGATCACCTCACTAAAAAGTTGACAAATTTCTTTTATGCTTTAATCTTTTATCACATTAACCTTTAACAAAATTAACTTTGTATGTGTCAAAAAACCAAAGGAGGAGTTCAATAAAGGTCATCTTCTCTTTTTCACTTTCTTTGGATATATCAAAGTGAGAAATATAAAGCAAATTACTTTGTTTTAATTTAATTATTACAGTTAGGACAAGCATATTAATGTCGTTATAGAATAATTTTAATTGAGCAAACATCATAAAATTAAAATACTATTGAATTTTTTTCTCAAAAAAAAATACTATTGAATTTGAAATAAGATTTTACTAATATGTACCCTTAACACAATAGTAAACCAATTTTGAAAAAATGGCACACAATAGTAAACCAATTTTGGAAAAAGTTTATGGGAAATTGAAAAAGTTTTGACAATTTTTTTAATTCCTAATAAAACTTTTTCAAAAATAGATTTGTTAATGTGTGCCCTAAGGGTACACATTAACCGGACCCTTTAAAACAATAATAAAAAGCAAATTAATTCTTAGGCTTTGGATTCAAATGAATGTTTAGATTTACTTGGGGCATTTGGGGTGATGCAAAACCGTTAGGGCATTGGTATTAGAGGTGTAAAACCCCCCAAGTTGTTATTTTACAACACAAACCACCAAGGACGTGCAACATCTGAGTATGTAGATGTAAAAAATTATATCCTCTAGCTATAGTAAGTTGCTAGTTATACAACTTTTAGAGCATTCACATCTTAATTTGTAAAAAAATATCTATTTTACAACTAAAATAATTATTTTATCTATTTTACTAACCTATTTTACAACTCACACAACATCCTAATTTTTATTTTTACATACAACTCATTAAAATAATATAAACTACCTTATCAACTCATTCTCTCTCATCTCTCTCTTCCTTCTTTTTGTACTTTTATGTTTAGCAACCATGAATAGTAGGTTGTATATATACAAACTTACTATTCATAGTTGCTAAAAAGTTTTAGCAACCCACGCACGAGTACTGCTCATTTTGAGAGGGTAATTTGCTAAAATAGCAATGCTCACTGTACAAGATTGGAAAACTTAAAATTTCTTATTTTATTACTCTTCACTCACACTCTCTCTCTCTCAAAAATGTAAAATGCATAACACTATTGGCATAAATACACAAAAACCTAACTCCATTAGATGATGCACTTTGCATCTAAATTTGCATGCTTACCCCATACTACAGTATTATGTAAGAGTATTGACATCAGTTTATTATTTTACACATGCAATTTTACAAAACATTCACATTAATCCATCTATCCTATCCTTCATTTTATTTAAAGACTCATATTTATTCTTTTTTTAATATTACTTTTGTCCTCTCTTTCTCTCACGTTTCATCAGCATCGGGCCTTTCAACTCTCTCTCTTCAAACCCTCATTCATCTCTCAATTTCTTAGCTCTCTTTCTCTTCTCAGATCTCTCTTTTTCCTTCTTTCATATCTCTCTTTCTCCTCTTTCTTCTCTCAGATTTTTTTTCTCCACTGGTTTTGGATTTGATTTTAATGTTGATTTTGGGTTCAAGTTATGGGTTCTCCATTAATGGTTTAATTTTTCATCGATGTTTAGTTTGTATTTTAGGTTGAATTTCTGTTGTTTGTAACGGGTTTTGGTGGTAGTGGTAGACTGGTAGTGGTGGTTGGGAACTTGGGATTTGTGTTTGGATATAGTTGGTGTTGAGTTGCAGAGGATCTGTGGGAAATAACAAAAGGGCATGAGAGAGAAATGAGAGCACAAGAGAGAGAAAGGGTCTAATAAGAGCAGTATAAGTGAGAGAGAAAATATTAAAATATTAGGATAGAGAGCTATACTAACTTTGTAATTATACACCATTACTGTAGTAATTATGTAGATTTTTTTTTTTTGGTCATGTAATTAATTATGTAGATTTGAATGTGCAAAATGGGCACTTTTTTTTCATTTTACATTCACTTACGCAAATGCAGTGCAGAAAAAGGAAAAAAAGAAAGAAAAAAAAAAGATATAGTGAGTGTAATAAAAATGATATTGTAAATAAATAAAATAATTTTTGATAACGTAAAATGCGTGTTTTTTTCTTAATTATTAAGCTATGAGAATGATTTTATTTATTTTTATTTTATTAAAGTCTCATTTTTCTCGAGTGTCCCACTTGTACCACATTTTCAAACTATACAGCTTTTTTAAAATAGCACTTTTTGGTGGTGCAGCTTTTCAATCAATTTCATTTAAAAACAAACAAACAAACAAACAAAAATTAAATCATACCAAACAAGACTAAATAGTACATACAGTTTGAAAAATACCTGATCACATACTGACAATTAGAACAAGAATATAATTCTATTCATTCAGCAAAAAATAGAATATAATTCCATTCATTCCCACTTCGGATTTATCCAAAGCAAGACTGAAAATGCAAACATAAATAAACGCATCACAGTTGAAAATAGCAATCGGAAACACTGAAAACAAAAACCCGAAGGATGACTGCCGTGACCTCCTCCACCGATTGCACCTCTTGTACTCTTATTATAGGAAAAACAAAAATATAATCTCCAATTAACTCAATTAATAATAATAACAATAAAATATTTTATAATCAAATAAAGACTATGAATTTAAATCTTGCAAATTCATTAGTATACCATATTGACCCTATGATATAAAGAGTAATTTCGAGTATTAAGTAATGTACTGCTAAGATAACAGCATTAGTATTACAGTACAGCTCAAATTACAAACATAAATCCCCAAATTAAAATGTTAAAAAAAAAAAAAAATTCATAAAGCCGACCGACGTGGCCTCACCTGCTCCTACTAATGGATTACAACTACTTTATTACACAACAACGTACAAAAGAAGAAAAGTAAAACAATAATTAAAGTAAAACAAAAACAAAAATTTGCAGATTGATCCACGTGACTGACCACGTGCTCATCTACCTCACTTTCCCCATCTTCCAAACTCTCAACATAGGACATAGCCATAGACATAGTTAGCTAGCTCCAACCAACATCGACCACGTCGTCAACTCCTCCACCCCGACGATCCAATCACGCACCGCCACGTCAGATCTTCGAGTAGATCTTTTACTAGATAGAGAGTTTTTTTCTTAAAATGAAAACATTTGAAAAAGCTTAGCTTTGCTATAGAGTGCATCCACAGAAGAGAAAGAAGAAGCCGAGCAAGGAGACCAAAGCGACGGACTCGAAGGCCGTGACGAGGCTCCAAACGACGTCGTCCACGATGTTCCACGACAGCAAGTTCCTGACGCCGATGCCGCCGCGTGGGGCCCAATTTCTCGGAGCGAGGTACGAGGAGAACAGGCCCGACCACCTCAGGATCGACGAGCGGCCGAAGGACAAGTACTCCGTGTCTAACCACCGGAATGCTGACGTGGCCCACGACATCTCTCTCTTTCTTAAACTGTCTGTCTATCTGTCTGTGTGTGTGTGTGTCTCTCTCTCTCTCTCTAGAACTAGAAATGTTCTGGGAGCATGTTGTGAAATGTGAGTGGGGAGGGATTTATGGGTTTATATATATATATATATAGAGAAAGAAAAATAATGATGGTCAATTGGATGAGAGGGAGTGATGAGGTGTTTTTTGTGTGTAGATTTGAGTTTGAGTGGGGACCACGTTTTAATTATCGAACGGTGGAGAGAAGGAAAGGGACAGTGGACAGCCTGGATCATGGGAGTATGTTTTTGAATGTTTTAGGACCGGTGGGTGTGGTTGATTGATCATTTCCATCTCAAAAAGAAAAAAAAAAATTTATACATACATATATGGACATATAAGAAAAGAAAATACAATAATCTAATTTATAATCATGACCTAGATGAACTAGCCACAAGCCAAAGCTTTACTCTGTGGATCACAATAAGTACTAGAGTTGGTGGGTAATATGTGGAATTAGAATCCTCGTTTTTTCAATTTTAAAAATAAATCTACAATTCTATAATACGGATTTATAAATCTAAACATGGATTTGGTTTTATAGTATTTACTATGGTCAAATTTAGATATTAAAATTTCAACGATGAAATAATATATAATAACTATCACACCCTGTTGTATGTTAGAGTTGTTAGTAGCATTCATAGGCTTATCAAAAAATTCAAGTGTTAATGTATTATGGAATGTGAGGCGATGACTTTACACATGAGCCCCCTTTTCTTCCCTCAAAAAATGTATATATATATATATATTATTTATTTATTTATATAAAAAATAAATAATATCATTATTTTCTCTATATATTTTTGAAATTTTAAAGAGATCAGCCTAATTTCACCATCAAGATTTATTGTTTGTCCAGTCCAGAGTATAAGTTTTTTTTTTTTTAATATGGATTATTTAAAAGCTATGTCTAAAAAAGTGCAATTTTTTAAGATAGTCTTTCAAAAAATAATACTTAGAATTTTTTTTTCCATCGACATCATTTCATTTAAAATTAGATGTTATAAAAATTTTATTAGTGAGATAAAATTTCAAAATGCAGTTATATTATATTATAATTTATGTACTATATCCTTTTATTTTTGGATAATATATTAGGTGTATCTTTAAATTTACGAAAAATAAATATTTTACTATAAAAATGAGCTTTAAAAAAAAAAATGTCGATGAAAACAATCAAATATGTAGCGTGGAATTGTGACCAATGGATCGGTGCAGGCATTAGCGCCGAAACGTAGGGAGTGGTCAGTGGGGATGAGTTGGCAGTAGTGATGGACGGCTGTGATTGAAATTACATGCTTTGGAATGTGTGAAGAATGGGTTTATATTTGTGGACAAATTTTTCTAGGAAAAGTTCAGCGGCATGTAAGACAAATGTACATATTAAGCTGCCAAATTTTTTGAAAAAAAGACAATTGTTTATGCATATGATTTGAAATTTAACTTGGAGGGATATTTTCTCCTTAAAAAAAAAAAAAAAAAACACTTGGAGGGAAATTTAGAATCAAAACAAAATTCAAATTTTGTTCAAAAAGTAGTCTACAAAATTATATTATTAGGAGGCATGACATCATGATCATATACTAAGAGCAATATGCTTATTAAATAGTATTATGCATCATTTTGGTTTATTTGAAGAGTCATCGATTATCACAAAAACATAATTTTTTTTACTGTTTGAACTCTAATTCTCTTGGGGAGAAATTGTTTATATAATTTTTTTTTTCTGTTTGAACTCTAATTCTCTTGGGGATAAATTAAAAAATATCTTTAAATCACAAATTTTATAACAATAAAACTAATTAGCAAAACTTAGAGACAGTATTTAAACTATATTCTTTAAGTTTTCTTTTAAAATTCAATTGTGTAGCAGTACTTAATTAAAAATACACTTTCATCCCATGATAAAAGAGTCATATGACAGAATTTAAAGAAGAGAATCTAAAAAACAGCACTTGAGTACTATGCTTAAGTCTTGTCCAAGACTAATTATACTAGTAATTACTTTACTTATACTGTTAACTTGCAATTTACACACAAATGATGTGATATATATAATTATTCAATTGATACCTTTTTTTTTATTAAGTATTCAATTGATACCTAAAAAAAAAAAAAAATCAATTGATAAGAAATTTAATTGGATTGTATTAAAAACTAGCTAAAAGAGTTATGACTTATGAATATTACAGACACTGTCATGATAAGAAAGTATAATTGAAGCATATCCATGGTTCATGTTATTGTAGGAATTAAAAATAATAATGATAAAAAGTCAAGTTAACTATCAAGTTGCGGCTTGACAAGTGGCTGATTGAGAAGACAATAGTTGGTCTATTACTTAATGAATTTTTTTTTGTGTGTGGATGTTTACTAATATCTAGATAATTTTAATTTTTTTCTTCTTCAAATTTGATTATAAATCACTAAAATTATATATTTTTAATAAACATAATAATAAAATAAAAATAGCTTGTTACAACACAAATGTAAAACTAATTTAATTTTGATATGCACCATGAGCCTTGTAACTTAATCCATATCTCTTAGTATTGTAAACAAAGACATTTATGGTTTAAATATTCATTTTCTTATTATAACTATAGAATTTATTATAAATAAATAAAAATTAACCCCAACGTGCTATTTTTCTCTCTCATTTTTTTGGATTTAACTTTTGACCCACACATCTCACCTTTAAAGGTATCTATATAAGCAAATGTTGTAAATAGAACATTCACGCATTGCTTGCACATTGAACACCAAAAAAAAAAAGAGTAGGAAAAGGAACATTTATACACTACCAAGCGGCCAAAATGGCTAAATATCATCTTTAGTGAAAATATTTGGCGATCTACTACTATTTGCAAAATAATTAGGGATTTATTACTTTTTTGAAACTCAAGTTTGTAAAGCTCGAGTTTCATGAAAAATAGCCACAAATTTTTTATGTAATTTGAGTTCTATAAAAAATAGCACGGTAAACTTAAAGGTTATTTTTTCAAAGAACTTGAGTTCTTGGAACTCAAGTTATATGGTAAATTCGAGTTCCATAAACTCGAATTCTAAAAGAGTAGTATATTCATATATATTTCCAAAACAATAGTAGATTGTCAAATATTTCGCGCAACAGTAGTGGTATTTGGTCATTTTGACCCTACCAAGCTCATTTATAGGATAGGTTTATTTTTAATAATTTCTTTTAAAAAAAGGTCTATTTTTAATAATTTATTTTGTTTAAGAAATAGGTTAGATAAATCTTCTCCAAAAAAAAATTAGATAAAAGTGTAATTTTACTTAAAAATAATGAAAGTTAAAATTTCCTCATAAAACAAAATTAATTTGGAAAAATAGGTTAATATATAAGTTTTACCAAAGAAGCTATTAATTCAGTTTATAATTCTAATCTCATGTTAGTTTATCTTTTTCTTTTTAAGGCCAGAAAGGGTATGGTGAAAGACTGAAAGCCGATAAGCATGCAAGACGGCACCTTTTAATATTGCAATTCATACAAGAGTTTTTTTTTTTTTTTTAAATGGATTTTTTTCTCCCTCATATACGGCTAGAAACTAGAAAGGTATACATTTTTGTATTGCTAAATGCCAAGTCAAACCTTCACTTTCAATACTTTTGAATATATATTGAATTCTCTTCTGGCAAACATGTTCTATCGTATAATGTACTTTCCCACCATATGTTTCTTTCAGTATTTCAAAATTCAAAATAGCATAGCTATGTGGCTAGCATTTCTTCACTATCAGTTTGGTCTTCATTGTCAAGATCCAAAAGAAAATCATCAAAAAACTTCAATGCAAAGACTCTCAACTTTTTAATCAATCCCCCTTCCCCCAGAGACATACATGTAACAACGTTAGGGTATTTGTGCATATTAGTCTTTCTTGATTCAAGAAAATACCACAATTTTTTATATGTCAATCACATATGTGATATTCATAATTGTCACTTTAGTCTTTACCAGTTGAAGCACATTTAGCAAAAACCAAAACATTGACATGACTGAGTATCAACATGCATCAAATATATGTATCTCTTCCCAGAAGGAAAGGTAGAGATGAATGACATTGTCGCATTGTGCAAACATTGTAATTAAGATAATGTAATAATTTTTAGACTAAAGTTATATTATTGTTGATGATGAGTTGTTCAAGCTGCCTAAAGCACAATTATAGGCTAAACAAGGTGAATCTCATAATTAGTATGTAAATTTAGGTTTTGCTTTTTAATGTAGCAAATTAAAAGTGTGATTATTACGTGGGTTCCAGTTAGCTCAACTGATAAAGTCTTTAATGATTGAATAAGAGATCTGTAATTTAATCTCAGCTTACACCAAAAACTGTTTGGTATATTAATCAAATTAAATAATAAAGAGATATTATCAAGAGCAGACACCGTTGAAACTCTCTAAAAAAACAATGTGTAATTATTACTAAATAATGTATTAAAAATTTGTAAGGTGTATATTGATAAAAGGCTTACACCTTATTTTTTTTATTTGTTTTTGATAGAACCTTTAACAACTTATGATTCTTGGACATGAGGTAAAGGTTTGAACTTTGAAGTGAAGGTTCTCAACGTTATTTAAATTTTTTAATTTAGCCATGTCAATGATTCCACTACAAAAGATCACTCATCATAGTCAATGACAGAAACAACAATAACAAACCCCTTGTTTCGTAAGTTTTGGGGTTTTTTTTTTATCCTTTGGAATTTAGCTATTGACTTGACTTATGCTTATTATGTTATATACTTCTTCTTAATAAAAATTTTGGATTAGGGGTAAGTTTGGTGCTATCAAAATAAGTGCATGTGTTATCTGAAAAACTTTATAAATTTCCATCAACAAATAAATCGTACGGAGCTTGTGGACCATCCTCCAAGCTCACAAGTATCATAAGAGCATGACCATCCTTTCATAGCATGTGAGACTGTTAGAGCATCCAAACCAGTTCTTTTATAGTCTTCTATAATATAAAAAATCCTTCATTTTACACATTTTGGTAAAAAAAAATCCATATCAGTGGGTGTAAAACTGTATAAAATCGTGGAAATCCATCCACGAGCTACAGCAACCGTGTAAATATACACGGCTACTATAGCTCGTTTATCCATTATTCTATTAATTTCCCGTTCGCTCCTTTTTTTCTCTCTCTTCTCCGTGCACAACAAACCCAGTAACTGCTCATCTTCTTCTTTTTCTTCAAATGCACAAAAACACACCCCCACACAAACACATCCACACAGAAAATCAACACAGAGATACATTTGCTCAAAAAAAAAAAAAAAACAAATATACACAAACACAGATCGATGCTTGTGGAACGTCAGTGCTTGACTGGACCAAAGCTCGTGGGTCTTGCCTGTGGATCGGAGCTTGTGGATCTTGCTTGTGGATTAGAGCTCGTGGATCGTGGATCGTGGATCGAAGCTCGGATTGGAGCTTGTGGATCGTGGATCAGAGCTCATGGCTCAGAGCTTAGTGCTTGTGGATCGGAGCTAGGGAGAGTTGATCGAGAGGAAGAGTTAAGAGCGAGAGAGAGAGCCCCCGTATATATATCCAGATAGTTAAGAGAAATATTAAAAAAAATTGAGGAAATTAATTATTTAATTAAAAGAAGTGATAGAATAGATGAACTTGTTGGGGACATATTTTTATGTAATTGGCATATCCTTTGATAAAACGCACTTTACTTGTATTTGGGTAAATCTAAGTAGGTTCAAGATGATCATTACAAGTGGTTAAATTGAAGACATGAAGATTACTCAAGAACTGCTCAAGAAAAAATGCAAACTGCAGGTCTCGATACCTCCTCGACAGAATTTCGATCTGTCGAGATTCATTAAAGCTCGACAGATGTCCCGATCGATCGAGCTTACGGGTTTCAGATAATAGCCAGCAACGTTTTTATTCTAAAAGGCTAATTGTTTATGGGTTTGTATAATTCTTAGTGGACTAGGAAAACTCAAGGTTTGTGTAAACCTATTTGGAATAGGAAAGCCCATTAAGCTTCTATTTAAAGGAGGTGGAAAAAGAAAAACCTAACCCTAGAGAGCTTCATAAGGTTTTCTTTTTGAAACCCTAGCCTCCTCCTACAGAAGAAAGAGTTCTTGCTGCGTTTCTTGTACGCTTTAGGGTTTTGTAACCAAGCAAAGTCTCTTGCACCAACATTGAAGATCTTATTGGTGTTTTTATGTGAAGCTGCTGCAAATCAACTACAACAATCAAAGGGTTGCTGTGGAGTTAGTCACGTATTGGGATTCATGCAAAGGAGAATCAAATTGGTTAGTCACGTATGGGAGCCGTGCATTGAAAGGAGAAACTGTCAAGAAAAGTCCAATTGGGTAGGAAAGGTTGGGATTCCTTATTGTAACTGCTTGTTGTGATAAAGTGGTGACCTTAAATCACCCGGTGGGGTTTTTGCCGTAAGGTTTTCTCCATTCGTGAACAAATCACCGTATTATTTATTTTCCGCTGCTTTACTTAGTTTTGGTGATTTGTCTGTGCTGCCACATGATATTGCATGTTAAATTGATTAATTAATAACTTGGCTAATTAATCAACGTAATTTATCACAATGGGTCAACGCGTTTGTGGCCTGTCAGAACTGATGTGGGTGTTTTGTAAAAATGAATGTATAAAATAGAAAAAGTAGGTTTTTAGTGTAAATATGGATGTGTAAAATAGAGCAATTGATGTAGTTGCTCTTATGGCCTCTAACTCTTTTGGTCAAAACAAAGAGCTTTGGTTTTAATTCGAGGAAAAACCAAACCTCCCAAAAGACTAACTTCTGTTATACATAATTTTCTCATTGATATTATTGTGCAAAGCGTTAATCAACCTATGCAACAGATAAGGTTAAGCATAGTGCTTTTCAACTGAGGGGCGACTCAATAGTATAGGAGAAAAAGGTAGTTGTTTAAGGCTCCCAAGTAGAAAAAGACCCCCAGATTTTGATCAATAGAGTCATTTTTTTCATTCTAATAGTATTAATTAAGTCCAAATAATAACCAATAAATAAAATGTTTTTTATCTAGTAAAAATCAAGAAATAAATAGAAATGCTACATCTACAATATTTTTATAACAAATTCTAAATGACAAGTTGTTATTGGTAGGCAAAAAAGTAATTTTTAATGGTAGATTTCAAATTAGAACTAGCAATAAGTTAACATTTTAGATTTGTTGTGAAAATGTTGCGAATGTAGTACTTCTCAAAAAAATGAAAAAATAAAAAATAGCAATATAAGAAAATTTTACAATATTTTTCATAACAGTTGAGTTCAAAGACTTTTATTAGTTCTCGTCTAGGTCCACCACACACATTTTTACTGACAACTATCAATCTGTCACATCAACAGGTGTGAAAAGGTTTTGTCATTTTTTTTTGTCCATAGACTTTTTCGAAAAATAAAAATCTACATGATTAATTAGTAATTTTGTATATAAAAATAATAGAGTTTAAGTAAAAACCAAAACATTGACATGACTGAGTATCAACATGTATCAAATATATGAACCTCTTCCCATAAAGAAAGGTAGAGATGAATGACATTGTCACATTGTGCAAACATTGTAATTAAGATAATGTAATAATTTTTAGACTAAAGTTATATTATTGTTGATGATGAGTTGTTCAAGCTGCCTAAAGCACAATAATAGGCTAAACAAGGTGAATCTCATAAGTAGTATGAAAATTTGGGTTTTGCTTTTTACTGTAGCAAATTAAAAGTGTTATTATTATTTGAGTTTCAGTCAGCTCAATTGGTAAAGTCTCTAATGATTGAATAAGAAAACTGTGATTCAATCTCCACTTACACCAAAACTTGTTTGGTATCTTGATCAAATTAAATGATAAAGAGTTATTATCAATAGCAGACACCGTTGAAACTCTCTAAAAAAGAATGTGTAATTATTACTAAGCAATGTATTAAAAAGTTGTAAGGTGTATATTGAATATTACTAGCTTTATTGTACTTCATGTAACTATTTGAGATATAATTTCTTATATTCTTTAACACCTTATTTTTTAATTTATTTTTTATATAACCTCTAACACCTTATGATTCTTGGACATGAGGTAAAGGTTTGAACTTTGAAGTGAAGGTTCTCAACGTTATTTAAATTTTTTAATTTAGCCATGGTCAATGATTCCACTACAAAAGATCACTCATCATAGTCGATGATAGGAACAACAATAACAAACCCCTTGTTCGGTAAGTTTTGGGGTTGTTTTTTGATCCTTTGGAATTTAGCTATTGACGTGACTTATGCTTATTACCTTATATACTTCTTCTTAATAAAAAATTTGGATTAGGGGTAAGTTTGGTCCTATCAAAATAAGTGCATGTGTTATCCAATAAACTTTATAAATTTCCATCAGCAAATAAATCATACGAAGCTTGTGGACCATCCTCCGAGCTCACAAGTATCATAAGAGCGTGACCATCCTCTCATAGCATGTGAGACTGTTACGGCCTCTAGCTCTCTTGGTCAAAACAAAGTGTTTTGGTTTTAATTCGAGGAAAAACCAGACCTCCCAAAAGACTAACTTCTGTTATAATTTTCTCATTGATATTATTGTACAAAGCATTAATCAACCTAAGCAACAGATAAGGTTAAGCACAGTGCTTTTCAACTAAGGGGCGACTAAATAGTATTGGCGAATGAGGTAGTCATCTAAGGCTGTCAAGTAGAAAAAAACCCCTAGATTTTGATCAATAGAGTTATTTCTTTCATTGTAATAGTATTAATTAAGTCTAAATTCTACCTCTTTCAGTCAAAAAAAAATTTAATTAAGTCCAAATAATAGCCAATAAATAAAATATTTTTTCATCCAGTAAAAAGCAAGAAAAAAAAAAAAGAAATAAAGAGAAATGCTACGTTCACAATATTTTTCATAACAAATCCTAAGTGGCAGGTTGTTATTGGTAGGCAAAAAAGTAATTTTTATGGTGGATTCAAGTAATTTAAGATTTATTGTGAAAATGTTGTGAACGTAACACTTCTAAAAAAAAAAAAAAAAAGAGTAATACAAAAAAATTTCACAATATTTTTCACAACAGTTGAGTTTGAAAACTTTTATTAGTTCTCATCTAAGTCCACCACATACATTTTTACTTACAACTATCAATCTATCACATCAACAAGTGTGAAAGAGTTTTGTCAAAAAAAAATTTTGTGTCTATAGACTTTCTCAAAAAATAAAGATCTACGCGGTTAATTAGTAATTTTGCATATAAAACAAAATAATAGAGTTTAAGTAACATTTAAATTTTTTTTTAAAGTCATATTTAAATATACAAAAAGCCTCAATTTAGTTTTTGACTAAGGCTCCCAAATACATTAAGTCGCCTATATTAATCAACTCTTGTTCAAAGACTTCCTAACTGATAAAGATAATTTCCCATGTTATTCAAAGACTTAAGCCAAATAAATAAAATATAAAGATAATCCACAATTGAATGCTAGTAGCAATATTGTGGATGTAACAGAGACCCATACATGATGTGAAATATATTTTACAAAACCTTCTCTTATAATATTTTTTTTCCATCCATTGGGAGTCCTTTCTTTGTTATGAAGTGCATAAGAGTCCAAACACGAATTGTATCATGAATCGATTTATCATTTGGCTGTATTGTATCATATCATATTGTGTATCATAAAACAATTTATAACACTTACAGAAAAATTATAGATAAACACATATAAAAGGTATATTTATTAAAATTGAGAATATGTTCAACTAATGACTAATTTAATTTTCACATTGTACAAAAAGTCCAGCCTCACGGAACATTTTATTTTATTGGGCTCAACCAAATAGCCATGTTAGATACAAGTCCAATAACTTGTTGGAATTTAGTTAAAGCACAAAATTTAACCCCCCACCCCCCCCAAACAAAAAAAACAATTTAAAATCACATGTGTGTCATTTAATATATATGATTCATATAATACATATTTATGTGTTGTATGATTTATGAGCATGGTCATTACCCATTTACAGTGTAATATTTCTATGATTTGTTTTTATACGTATCGTCCACTACTAACAACTATAATGAAGTGTATTTAGAACTCTTGTGTAATTGAGGAGAATCCAAACCCATTCATCCAAGTAGTTCGGGTGTCCTGGGTTCTCTGAATCAAAACAAAGCTTTGAAAGGAAAGGAGAAAAATAAAACCTAATAAAGTTTATGAAAAGCAATAAAAACAAATATCTATTTACCATCCCCTTAGCGTGATAATTACTACAATGTTCTTACGAGGTGGGGGTAAGAGTCAAAGTTCAAGCTTCCAAAAGAGAATTTCAAACACATATACAATTAGATTAAGTTAAAATACAATTCTATATTGTATTAAAAAAATTAAAAAATAAAAGAATAAAATAAACATCTAATTGATATTCTCACATGGAAAGTTCTCACTCTCATCATAGTAAATCCAACATTTACAATGAAATGAAGGATGCTTCGAGTGTGGACTCTGGAAAATAAATCTTTGCCAAGCCGTTTGTTTCTATTAAAGCTTGCTATTTGATTTTGTCATGGGCTTAGATACGGATATCCATTCATTAAAGATAAAGGGTGGGCTGAATTTCTTTCAGAAGTATTTGGTGGGCTTAACGCCCAATAAGTGTCATTGACCCAACTAGTGGGCTAGGTTCTTCCTTCATATAGGTGGAAATACATGATAGGAGTGAAAATACAAGATAGGGACCACTGGGCCTTGTGGCCTGGTGGTACCTGGTTAACATGTAACCTTTGAGCTCGGGGGTTCAAGCTCCTATAATTACCTAGCAAAAAAAAAAAAAAATACAAGATATGGTTTGAAATTAAAAATTCACTTATAAATATGCAAATCAAAAGATGAGGGAGAGTTCTTTGAAATGGTTTGATCACAACAAAAACGATTATTGCACCAATAAGAAAGAGCAAGTTAATTTGAATTGATGGAAAGAAAAAGGGCAGAGAGAAACCAAAAATAACATTAGCAAAAGTAGTAAAAAGAGCATATCAAAATATGACTTTAGATAAAATAGAATGGTAAAAAAAATACATATGATCGAACTTGATTAATCTATTGAGAATCCATATTGATATATAAATTTGTGATTAATTCAATTGTTGTGTATCATAGTTATTAGTATTGTACGATGCGCAATGCGTATCATTTTATGTGCAAAAAGTTTCGTATAATAAGGGCGTATCATAATTGCTCATGAATCATATGATACAATATATGTATTGTATCTTATGAATCTTACATATTGTACAATATACATACATACATACACTTTAAAATGAGGTTTTTTTTTGGGGTTAAAATTTGTATTTTATTTGAATCTAACAAGTTGTTAGACTTGTTTTTAACACAAAAGTATTAAATTACTTAATTTAGCCTAATAAAATCACATGTCCATAAGTTTTTTTTTTCTCTTTCTCCGATAAAATCTGGACTACACACTTACACTTCACTTTCATATTTACAATGTTCTTTCCTATACTATGAATAAGGTATTAGTTGACAAAAATTTTTTTTTTTTGACATTATTGTTATAAGTCTAAAAAACTAAAATGACAAGAAGAAAAAAATTTTAAAAAAATTATTAAAATAAAAGAACAAGAAGAGATAGTAAATGTTGATGATGGTGAAGAAATAAGTTTGCAAAATGATGAACATGATGATAATATTGACTTAGATGGAGTTGATTAGACAAGATGATGAATACGATGAAAAGAAATTAATATTTTGATTCATTTGTAATTTATTATCTTGTTTGAAGTTTGAATGCATATGCTATAAACACATGTCAGTTTGATTTATTTAGTTAACTTGTTAAATATTATTTAATAAGTAATGAATACATTAATTATTAGTTGATTATATTCAAAATTTATAATGAATATATCATTTATATATGTATATAAATAATTTTTTATAAATTTTATTAAGAGTTTGTGTATCAATATATAATATGAAAACAAATCAAAAATCAATTTATGATATGTATATAAATAATTTTTTATAAGTTTTATTAAGAGTTTGTGTATCAATATATAATATGAAAACAAATCAAAAATCGATTTATGATACATTTCACGTTTGACCATTATGATTGACCAGTGACAACTATAATTGTCATGTGCATAAAAAAAGGTGGGAGGTTTTGGCTTTTGAATAAACTAATTAAAATATACGGGTTTTCTATTTTGTTGGAAAACTATTAGACAATCTAACTAGTCCCTTCAAATGTACCGAATAAATTCTTCGTATTTGTTGTTGTTGTTGTTGTTTTTATTTTTATTTTTTTATGAGTAATAACATTCAACTCACGAGAATTGGCAATTTAATTTTCCCTTTATGTAATGGAATATGAAAATGGTCATCTTCAACACGGTTAAATTCATATATAATTATATATGCTATTGTCAGTCGATATATTGTAAAACTATAATTATCATCTCCCTGATCGAAGCAGGAAATAACTCTCATATCAATGCATGGTTCTTATCAATCTGCATTCCTATGTCATTTACATGCTGGATTAATTGTGACGCGTGTCCTCCAAATCATGGTATATTTGTTCATTGAATTCCAAATTTCATTCTGACCAAAAAAATACATTTTGTAATATTATTTTGTTATATATATATATATATATATATATAATACTTACCTTCCTGGTAAAGGTGAAAGTGACATTACATAACAATTATTTTTTAATTAAAAAAGCCCTACTATTTAGTCTATTTTGGTCATTGAATGGTGTCAAGCGTCAACGTTTATTTTCGTTCACAACTTAACAATTATATTAAATTGATTTCTAAATTTTTTGAATATGTATCATATCAATGTGACAATGTTACATTTGCCCCCACTTCTTGTCAAAAGTAATTGCCAAAATCGTAGAAAATCGTGCCTCTTTATGAACTTGTTGGTCTTGTATTATACCCACTTGACTTACTTACACTTTAATGGGTATGACAGATTTTGAAAATGCAATTGGGGAGCAAGGGTAAATTTAAATCAATTTTTATTTTCTTCAAAATTAAAACCAAGTTGATTTTTTCAAATGATCTCCTTTCATTTAAATTCTCCAATTTCCTCTAATTTTTAGCCATATATAATTTATGCTTCATTTAAAAATGTTAATGGTTTTTTAAAAAATCCATCTAAACCACACAAAATCAAATGAATGTAACGTGTCTCATATATAACTAAATATTGAAAAGGATCTTATTCCTAATTTATTTGACTTTATATAATCATTTATAAGATTAGCTATCATCCTTGGAGAATGTGATATCTCGTGAATAGATGATATATGAGAGTAAGATCATATGTATTGGTGCTAACAAGACTAATTAAAACACAATCCAACTGATTAGCAATATCTCGTGAATAGATGATATATGAGAGTAAGATCATATGTATTGGTGCTAACAAGACTAATTAAAACACAATCCAACTGATTAGCAATATCTCGTGAATAGATGATATATGTGAGTAAGATCATATGTATTGGTGCTAACAAGACTAATTAAAACACAATCCAACTGATTAGCAATGACGGTTTCTAATAGCATTGGCTTAGTGGTTTAACAAAGAGGGGAGGGATTAGCAGGCAATAGTTAGTCTAAAAAATCGACAATTTTTACACAAACCCTAAGTAACCCCTAACATGGTTACCATGTCAATGTTACCCGTCATATCTCCAAGTAAAAACTGGTCAATTGCACTACTTAACATACCTATGATATATGAGGTCCACGTGTCTAAGTCTCACGTATATACATATAAACAAGGGAACATGCATGAGTCTCACGTGCATACACATATGCAAGGTAGGCTTACGTGTGTTGAGTCAGATATATATGAAATGAACAAAATTATGCATTACACATTATTTTTTTGGTATATATCATACCTACCTAATCTAAACCGTAAATTTCGGTATTACCTTGTATTGTATTATTTAATATATTTTTTTATAATTTTATAGGAAATATTAAAATTAGGTAGGTGCTGTAGAAACCCCAAAAAAGAAAGTGTGTGCCGTAAAATTGACCTATGAAATGAGTATTGTATGCACATTGCCTTCTTTAGGGAGTCCCAATATGAACCACGTTCTGAGCCATTATCAATGAGGAGAATTCTATAGTATATATTTTTATTTTTTGGTATGTGTCATACCTATCTCATCTTAACAGTTGAAATTAGATATTATCTTTTTTTTTTAGTAATATATACTATATTGAATGTTAAGATTAAATAGGTAAAGTACATTAGAAAAAAAAAAAAAAGTATGTTAAAGAATGACCCAAGAAATGAATATTGCATACTATAAGAGGCCCCAGTATGAAGTCTGAACTCTGAACCACATGCCATACCTTTGTCCACGCGTACAAACACAACCTAAGGCCTCAAGCCCACAAGTTTACTCCCTTTTACTCCCCCCAAAAAAATAATAGAGACTCACCACCAAAATACAAGTTACCCAACCCGCCTTTTATATAATCCCTCCTCTGTCTCTCTCTTATATACTTTCCAGTCTCTCTGCGACATTTCTTCGAATACCTACAGAGCAATCTCTCTTGCCCCAAATTCCGAACCCCAACAATGTCTCTCCGTCCAAGCAGCACTCGCGCCGAGGTGCGCAAGAAGTCGTACAAGACTGGTGTGGACGCCGACGAGGCTCGGAGAAGAAGAGAGGACAATTTGGTTGAGATCAGAAAGAACAAACGCGAAGATAACCTTTTGAAGAAACGGAGAGAAGGCCTTCTCGGCCTTCAGGCTCAGCCCATGCAGCAACTTCTCGATGCCACCCAAACCGCCGCCGCTTTGGAAAAACGGGTACTTTTTCTTTACCATCACTCTTCAACAAAAAAGAATACTTTTTTTTCTTATTTTATTTTATTTTTTTTGAAAATTTCAATTATGAATCTATGGGGTTTTGGGGGGTTTTGATTGATGGGTTTTTGTTATTTTAGATTTTTGTTTCTGGGTTTTTTTGTTTTTGGTTTGATGAACTTTGTGGTATTAGGTATTTGATTGATGGGTTTATCTATTTCTTAATCTTTTTGTGGGATTTGGGTTGGGGTTTGTTTGGTTGATTAGGGAATGTGTGATTAGGATTTCGAATCTTATTGTTTGGAACATGGGAAAAAGGTACAACCGCCTTGGTTCAGTACAGGTTTATTGTATTGTTTGATGTTTTTTTCCTCCTCATGTTTTATATGCTTGGTTGCTGAGAGATATAAGATTAGTAATCTGAATCTTGGGTTTCTTGCTGTTTGGAGCTACGAGAAACTTGAATTTCAAGTCAACTGTGATAAAGACAAACAACTTTGGCTTCTTTGATATATAAACAGCCCACCAAATTTTATATCAATCTTTATATCAATCAGATATTGTTTACTATTCAATATGCGCTCATGAGCGTGCGCACACTAGTTTAAAATTGTGAGGGGTTATTGAATTTGACTGTGGGAAAGAAGAAGAAATGGAGTGTCGAACTTTAGTATATTTTGATTTTTGGGCGCCAAAGAAAAGAGCAGCTTAGATCTGAGTATCATGCACATTCAATTGAATGCGCTTACCTTATAGTTTTGTTGTTTAAATTTTCCTGATGAAGTATAATGTCCAATGATGTGATCTATTTGGAAACTGAAGTTTCAATGTTACAGTTAGTGTCATTTGATTTTAATATTGTGGTGTTGATGTTTGATTTTATTTGTTGGGTATGTTATGGTTGTTTAACAGCTGGAAAGCATTCCTGTGATGGTACAAGGAGTATGGTCTGATGATCCTACTGCTCAATTGGAATCAACCACTCAGTTTAGAAAGTTATTATCGATAGGTATGACTGCATCTCCTAACAATTTACTTTTAGGTAATAATCCTGGAATGTTCTTGACTGTTGATTTGCATTCTGTATATTTGTGTGCAGAGCGCAGCCCTCCAATTGATGAGGTAATCAAGGCAGGTGTGGTTCCTCGGTTTGTGGAGTTTCTTGGAAGGCATGACCTGCCCCAATTGCAAGTAGGGACTCTTTGTAGCTTTAATTTTATGTGCAAATGAATTTTTCAGTAAGAAATGCTAATGTAATACTGGGACTGACTTTTGTTTTGTGTGCAGTTTGAAGCTGCTTGGGCTTTGACCAATGTCGCATCTGGAACATCAGAGCATACACGAGTTGTCATTGAACAAGGTGCTGTTCCCATGTTTGTGCAACTTCTTAGCTCTGCCAGTGATGATGTCAGGGAGCAGGTTGGTTCACTTCTTTTATTGTATAAAAATCTGGAAGTCCTTTGCTAGACATCTCTTTAGGCTTTTTTTGTGTTCTAAATCCAGTGTTTTTCTCCCAGTCAACGTCATTCTGGCCCCCTCTCCCTCTGAATTTCAGAGTTAATTTGAGTGCTTAATTATTTTCCCACTTGTTATGTTATCTTCTTAGATGTGATTCTTACTATGTTTTCTTTTGTCTTTAACAGGCAGTGTGGGCTTTAGGTAATGTTGCTGGTGATTCCCCAAATTGTAGGGATCTTGTTATTGGTCAAGGTGCACTTGTGCCACTACTATCGCAGTTAAATGAACATTCAAAATTGTCCATGCTGAGGAATGCTACATGGACTTTATCTAACTTCTGTCGTGGCAAGCCACCAACACCATTTGAGCAGGTGAGAAGTGATCCATGGAATTTCACTTGTTAATCATTTAGACCATGCAGAGTATGTTAGATTATGAATGTCGACTTGAATCTTTTCTACCAACATTTATGCTGAAAAATTATGGTGGTTGTAAAAACATTCTTTGGTTCATGTCAGGTCAAAGCTGCCTTACCTGTCCTGCGGCAACTTATATACATGAATGATGAAGAAGTTCTTACAGATGCTTGCTGGGCCCTGTCTTATCTTTCAGATGGCACGAATGATAAAATTCAGGCTGTTATTGAAGCAGGTGTCTGTCCACGCCTTGTGGATCTTCTGCTGTAAGTTCTAATTCTCTATACAAACCTCTTTTATATTGTTGTATGAGTCTGTTACTGACAAAATTTTCATTTTCAAGTCATCCTTCACCTACGGTTCTTATACCTGCACTTCGGACTGTGGGAAACATTGTTACGGGTGATGATGCACAGACTCAGGTATTGATAATAATTTGTATGCCTGTTTAAAATTCTTACCATGTTGTTCATATGTTGAGGTTTATTGCTTAAACTGTTGGAGGTTTATTGTATTGCGTACTAAGCTTGATTATCTTCTTAAACTGTAAGTTCTAATTCTCTATACAATTGAGGTTTATCTTAAATTTCGTGTACCCATGTTTACTTGTTTGGTGTGAATTAGTTAGGGGCTACAGAATAGTTACTTTAGTACAATTTACTGCCTAACTGTATTTCAGATTCCTGTTGTTGAACTAGGATAAGCAAGAAAATAAAAATTTTCTTTGATAAGCATGTATTAGAAGACTATATTAATTAGTAAACAAGCCATATTGGCCTATCTCTCTCTCTCTCTCTCGTGTATACATTCTGAATGAAAGTGCTGTGTTTCTTCCCTATACATGGCAACAAAGTAACTTTGCTATGTATTTTCCAGTTTGTAATTGACAACCAAGTGCTCTCTCGTCTCTATCAACTTCTCACACAAAATCACAAAAAAAGCATCAAGAAAGAAGCTTGTTGGACGATCTCAAATATCACTGCTGGGAATAAAGGTCAAATACAGGTATGTGATTCACTTTCTATATGATTTAACATCAAGATTCTTCCACATGTTAAAACTTATTTATAGCACCCCAGAAATCCACAAAGTACTAGAGTCTTGATGTTACATGACAGAGTCAATTATCATTAGCACAAAAAAAGGGATGGTGTGGTGTACTTGGTTGAAATAGTGCTAATTAAAAATGTACCCTGTAACCATGGTTTTAAAAACCGAACCGGGTATCAAACCGGTTTTTTCAAAATTTCCGGTTTTGACCGGTTTTTTCCCGATTTTTACCGGTTTTCCGGTTTGTGACCGGTTTTGACTGGACCGGACTGAACCGATTTTTCCAGCTGAACCGGTCAGTCCGGTCCGGTTTTTAAAACAGTGCCTGTAACCATTACTTTATTATTATTTTTTTATTATTATTAGGAGGTGGGGAAGGTGTTAGCAATTGCCTCATCAAATGTGCTTGTCTTGAGTCATTACTCCTTGTCCTTTATTGCTTCTTGGTTTTTGGAAATTATGGATTTCCATAAAGATAGTGGAAGATTACTTATTAAAAAAATTAATTTGCTTATTGGCGCCAATAGGCACCTCCCTCCCTGTTGGAGGGGCATGTCCAGGTAATTCTGGATTTCCATAAAGATAGTGGAAGAACCACACACAACATGGTATTTTGTATGTAAACCCTTTGGTTTTCATTTTTTAGATGAATACAAATTTGCATTTGAACCTTCTTGTTCACTTGAATCGATTTCCCTAAGAGACATTTATTGTTGGGAAAGTAATCCTTCTACAAAACCTGCTGTGGATAGGCTATAAATACTGAGTTGTGGGCTTGCTTGTGCTTCTCATTGAATAGACAACTAATTATAATACAACTTGCATTTGGTTCTTCACAAGGACAGTTGTGGGCTTGCATGTGCTTCTCATTGAATGGACAACTAGTTTTAATGCAACTTGCATTTGGTTCTTCACAGGGCTGCTAAAGTGCTAGATGAATTTAATGTTTAAAGTTTAAGGTGCCAATCATATCGTAACATTGACTCTAGATAGCAAATGAAGCCTTTTTCTTTTTCTAGTAAATGACTTGCTCACAGATGATCAAGGCTTTATAAATTTTAGTTGATGAGCTCCCTGGAAATATTATCTTTTATAATTCTGTGTTACAGGCTGTTGTTGAGGCCAATATCATTCTCCCTCTTGTACATCTTCTCCAACATGCTGAGTTTGACATCAAGAAGGAGGCTGCTTGGGCTGTATCAAATGCCACCTCTGGAGGATCTCATGATCAGATTCAGTATGCTTTACTTTTACAATGGCTTTTCTTCTTTACCTTTACTTTCTAGCTTAGATATGCTCGCTTATAACTTGCACAGATTGCTAGATACATGGGTTGCTGATGCCTTTGTGGGCTGATTCACTTTATATACTTTCCCATCAGGTTGAAGGAATCTCCTTCAACCTATTGTAGTTGTTCAAATGACTATCCATGTGAATTTTATTTGGATGGGTCATTAAGTAATCTACACAAGTCACATGACTTTTTAATAGGTAGTGTGACTGAGGTATATGTGGTTAGTCATTTGAGCTCCAGTAGTTTGGAGGAAAATTCTGTCTTTTTCACAATATATGCATCAGATGAAGCCTTGGACTTACACATGCAATCAATGTTCTTGTAGATTCCTGGTGGCCCAAGGTTGCATTAAGCCGCTATGTGATCTTCTAATATGTCCAGACCCCAGGATTGTGACAGTGTGCCTAGAAGGGCTTGAGAACATCCTGAAGGTGGGTGAGGCTGATAAAGATATGGGACTGAATAACGGAGTCAACCTCTATGCACAAATGATTGATGAATGTGAGGGTTTGGATAAGATAGAGAATCTACAGTCCCATGACAACAATGAGATTTATGAGAAGGCCGTGAAGATCTTGGAGAGATATTGGGCCGAGGAAGATGAGGAAGAGCAGACACTCCAGGAGAATGGGAACGCAAATCAACAGGAATTTAATTTCGGAACAAACCAGCCCAACCTTCCTCCTGGAGGTTTTAAATTTGGGTAAATTGGCAGTTTAGGATTCTGGTTTCTAGCTTTGTAGGATTTCCTTACTTTCCCTATTTTGGTTTATTTTCAAACTCATTCTCATTTTCCCCTATTGCCAAGGGTCAGGGTTTTTGTTCTGGCACATAGGCAATTATTTGTCTATGAAATTTGGTACAAGTGTTAAGGATTCAACTTGCGGCTTTCTGTCTTGATTTATATTTTTATGATCAATAGGTAAAAAGTTATTATTGTGGTTGCATTTACTTGAGATCAGCTTAAGCTTTCTGCCTCCTAGTTTCTGTGGCCGTGCTTGTGAATTCTTGGATTAGTGATTTCTATGCAACTAGTAGTTGGTAGTAGAGTCAGTCTGCTTGGACCGGAAAATATTAAATATGAGACAAAGTGAGACTTTTTGATTGGAAGTAATGCAGCACAAAAACTTGGATTTTGCCTGGCAGCCATTATATCCCAGTATCTCACTCTTATAACAGCTTTCAATGCCCCTCAGAAATTTGCTCAAAAGTGAAAACTTACGAAGTATGGACTTTCAAGTTACTTTTCTGATGAGAAGAATCACCATTTCATTTAATGCACATAGATGTATGCTCAGTTCACTGAACGCCACAATAAGGAGGGAAATAGAGTACAAAAATTTGTTTTTAAAAAATTAATTTTATTCTATGTTTTACACCCTTTTTAGACCATCGGGGAAAGAATCCTCAATTCCATTATAGGACCATTGATTCATCCCAATAGTTTTAATATTTTTAAATATTAACCATTTAGCATTACTCACAAAACTGAGATTAAACATTCATAAGCTGAAAAACTGCAGGGGGAAAAGGAAAAAGAAAAGGAGTAAAGGAAGTTGACTGATTTTTCATGAAATTCTTTTTACAAATTGACTTATTCAACTTGTAATTAACTTTGATCGTTAAAGGATAGGAGATATGATTTGTACCCATTTTTTGTGGTCAACTTGGACAAGAGAGAAAAAAGGATTACATCAAATTGTGGAAAAAAGAAATTATATTGCACTCCTACAACTTTTAAAGGAATGGTATCTCTTGTGATTTTAATAGTGTATTTTTAAGTGTTTTAATCTTTATAATTCTTTGATAAATATGAATAAAGAATTATTAAGATTAAAACATAAAAAATAAATACTTCTAATCCTTTTGTTGGTAGAATCTAAAACTCATTAATGCATTAATAATTTTTAAATACAAAACAAGAAAAATTTACATTATTAAATTAAATTCATTAAAATGAATAATTATCATGTCATTTTTGTGAACTTTTTATGGTAAAATAGATAGTGATTATTATTATTATTAAAAAAAGAGATAGTGATTTGAGAATTTTATGTTATATCAATATTTTACTTTTATCTAGCTAAAAAATTTAAATTCATATCACAATCTTGGATTTAGATCTTTTAGATTTTCTAGAGTACTCTAGCAATAGATTTTCTGAACCACTCTTTAATAATTTAATGGTCTAGATTCTGCTATTTTAGCATTCCACCAATAATTTTATTAAAATAATAAAAAATATTACAATCAAAACAATTAAGATTATTATTAGTGAAATACTGATATGGTAGAATCTCGATCATTTTATTATTAAAGAATGATTAAGATTTAAGAAAATTTATTTGGTAGAGTACCTTAGAAAATTTAGAAGATTTGAATCCCACAATCTTATGTACTAAGGTACTTATATATTAAAAAAAAAAATACATCAATTTAACATCATTCATATCATAACATGTAATCCTCTTTATTTCAAATCTTCTCTAAGGTGTATAAATTGTCATGTTACTTTAAAATTAAACATGCTAGTCAGCCTAGTCTACCTTGATAAATTTAAAAAATAAAATGGGAACTATGAAATAAACCAAGTTTTAAAATGACGAAAATGCCCCCAAGCTAATGGCTCCTTGATTCTCCATTTTCCATGATTTTAAAAAACCAGACCAATTAATTCAATAAAAAACTAGACCTTAATGTAGTCTGATAAAAACCTCTAAAACTAAAAAAATCGAAAATCAAACTTATTTTCGAAAAAAATGATAAGCAATGTTATTTGCTACGTATGAACAAATACATATTTTTAATTTTTAAACAATATTACGTACATTTTGACATATATTTTCATTTACATGTATTTTTAAAGAATAGAAATAACGGTATTAAAACAACTTCACCGACCAACGTAAATTTATTTTCAGTTGTTCTTTGAACGTTCCAATTTTTAAAACCATGTCATTTTCTTCTCCTCTACATAGCTCCACTCCATGAATAAATAAAGAAAACAATAAAAAGTTAAACCCCTAAACTCTGCAAACCCAACCCCTAAAAGCAAAACCACAAAACCCTAGCAATGGCAGACACCACTCCCCAACCCCAATCCCAATCCCAAGACGAAGACCAATACGGAGTGCTCCTCTACTACAAGTACGCACAGATCACCGACCTAGACTCACTCTTCTCCTTCTACGAATCCAACTGCAACTCCCTCTCTCTCCTCGGCCGTGTCCGCCTCTCTCCCCACGGCGTCAATGTCACTGTACGTACTGTACTACGCTCCCTCTTCACATTTTCTATGTATGAATTTTCAGTAATGCTGATAAAGATTGGTGTTTGAAATTTGAACAGGTTGGTGGGAAGCTATCGTCGTTGGAGAAGCACATTGCTGCTGTGAAATCAAATGCTTTGTTCGAAGGGACTGATTTCAAGCTCGCAACTTGTGATCACCCAGTAGATGATAAGGTTGCTAAGGAATGTGGATTCACTTCTCTTTCAATAAGAATAGTTAAGGTAATTGTCATTGGTTTCTCCTTGTTATAGTTTGAGCACGGACACGGATACCAACACGGGCACGATATACAACACGGGATAATGGGGCCTTGAAATTAGAATCAGTAACAATTTACCAGTTACCGCCTAAGCTTTATCATTACTCTTAAATAATATGTACTTTTAGATATATATTTTATTTATTTATAGACATATTTTATGGCTATTTATAAGTTATTTATCAAAATCTTTAAAAACATATCTAAGATTAAAGGAATTACTATAAACATAACGAGGACACGTATGGATCAGTGTCTTCTTAGATTTCTCTTGTTACCAAAGTTTAAATAGAAAATTTGTATGTGCAAACTTATTTTCATGGTTTATTTGTGCTTTTTAGAAATGTTTTTGGGTTTGATTAATTTATCTTAACTTGAGTTTGTTTTAAGTTTAAGAGTATTAGTTTTTATCTCTATTATGTCATGGGATTTTAGAGAGATTTCTGCTTAGTATATGGCACGTGTGCTTCTACTTGCATAGGCAGAAATTTTGCTTGCTGTGGGGGGTTTGATATTGCCATATGTGCACTTCTTAAATTCTCTTATAGAATCATTGTTAGGTTTTTGATTTTTGATTTTTGGAAAAGAGGGAAAAAGGAGGGGAGGGAGGGGAGAGGAGTGATGCATTAATTTTGCAATTTGCTTCTTGTGTTAATTTAGAACTTAGAAGTCAATGCCATCCCTTACATTCCACATCTTTGGAGAAGGTGGGATTTCATCCTAGGTCTTTGGTACATTAATTAAAGAGATTTTACTAGCTAAACTAATTGGCATCTTCAAGGAAGGGAAATGAAGAATACAAAAATTGTTCTCCTCAGTTGTAGTTTTCCAGGTTGGAAATAATGTCTATGTTATGTAATTTACACGTTTGATTGAGAGGAAATAATTAAGCTGCACACATCCTTGGAATTAATCGATCTCACATATCATGGGAAAAGAAATTGTCTCTCTCTGAGAAAAGCTTGCAATATCTCATGTTACTATGAATTATATGACCATAATTCCTTGTAAAATAGGAACTAGAACTAGAATGAAGTTTATGAACCATTAAATTAATATTTTATTCTCATAGCAGGGTCTGGGGTTAATAGGGAAGGTGATTTCATTATTGTTATTCTTGCACCAGGAACAGGACCCATCACTAGAATATTACTTTTAGTAGGGTGATTTTTTTTTTTTGGCTACTTTAGGAGCCCCACTGTGGGGGATTGAACCCTAGAGGTGCCACTCAATCACTCAGGCTGGTAGCTATTTTTAGTAGAGTGAAGTTTTGAAAGGAGTAGCTCCGAAGCAAGGATTCAAATGATTAGGTGTTTCTTTTTTCTTCAACTTCAATATTCCTTTCACTGAGACACAATTTGAAAGTTTGGAATCGAGAACAAAAAGATCCATTCATTTGTTTTGTGAAATGTTAATGTACCTATGGCACTTTCTTCTTCTTAATAATCGGACAGAGGGAAAGGTTGTTTTTTCAAGACACCCATGGGGTGCAGTGTATCTTATCAATAAAAAAGGGAAAATGCTTATGCAGTAAAAGTAGGGGCTGGTTGCCATTAATTCTAACTGAAAAAATGGTGTTGTTGCACACTTACTGGAGATTATGGTTTTTACTGCAGTCCGACAGAGTTTGAAGTGGATGGATTTGTCTCCAATACCTTCCGCTGAGAATGATTAAGATCTCATAAATATAATTTTTAATATAATGTCATGAATCTTTGGTTTTTCAGGGTTTCATTTATATATTTCTGTTAGTAGAGTATCTTGACATATTGGATATCATGATTACGGGTTTTCGATATAAGTCAACTACTTTTACTTGTTCTCAGGAGTTGGTTACTCTTAGTTCTGACCCTCTGTTGAAGTCACCTGAAATTTCAAATGCTGGGAGGCATCTCACTGCAGCTGAGTTTCATTCTGCTCTTCAGGGCACTGGTAAGTGTTTTTTTTTTCCTACTTGTAAGTTATAACATGATAAGATTATTCTTTTGCGTAATTTGTTAAGACTTGATGCACTGTTTTAGAGGTACTAATTGGGAATTGATGGTCACCTGCTGTTTATGTATATGTTTGCTAGGACCACTTTTGGAGAAAGATAGCCCAACATACAATGAAGACCTTGTTCTATTGGATGCAAGGAATTTATATGAGACAAGAATTGGGAAGTTCCATGCACCAAATGTGGAAACTTTGGATCCAGGAATTAGGCAGTATAGTGATCTTCCCTCATGGATAGATGATAAATCTGAGCAATTAAAAGGGAAACGTGTTCTTATGTGAGTGCCCCTTTCTAACCAAAGATGGCTCCTGTTATTTCCTTTTATTCATCTTACTGCACAGCTGGAGCAACATTCTCATATGATTGAAATGTTATTTTTTAACTGGCGCTTCGAGAACGGTCTTTGGTTCACTTAGCTGTGTAACATATATTTCATATTTGTTTTCCTGTGATGCAAATTGTGTTGACACATATTGCTTTTTCCATAGCTGAATGATTTAACTTGAACTTCAGCCTTAATTGGAGACTTAAAATGGGAAAACATGATGTATGTGTTTCTTATCTATAGCTGTGTGGAGCCTGTTCCTAGAATTGCACTACGGTCAAGTTTTTCTTTCCTCAGTGTGATTGTTTAGGTCTCTTGCTTGTGTTTTCTAGATTTGTTATAATTATTTATATTCTTTGATTGAATCCATGAGATATTAGCTATTTGAGTAAGGGCTAATGATGCTGTTCATTCAAGAACCTTTTTTGTTTGCATTTGAGGCCAGAATACTAATCTATTTTTCGATTATGCATGTTACTTGTATATTATCCAAACTTCATCTGAAACATTTTTGTTTCTCCAATTTTGCAACGTGTATGTCATTTTGTCTCTTTTTTTTCGATAGATGTATGTCGTTTTGTCTCTTAGTCTCCATTTGTTGTTTATGTTACAGGTACTGCACTGGAGGGATCAGGTGTGAGATGGCTTCAGCATATATTAGATCTAAAGGTGCTGGGTTTGAGAATGTGTTTCAGGTTAGCTCCTGTAGAGGAAATCTCTCCCCTATATATATATATATATATATATATGTTTTTTAAATAATAATTTGTTTCTGTTTCTGATGATTTCTTTGAAAATTGTTCCCGAACTATCAGCTATAATAAGCTTATTTGCTATGATGCACGGACACGCTTATTTTTGAAAAACAACCTCACTTAAATTTGGCATATTTTTTAATATTTTTAGACATTTGTTTATATCTTTTAAATTATGTACTAACTATATATAAGTAAACTATAGTACAATAACACACATAAAATTTTTAGAGTACAAACCAAAAGTTTAAATAGACTGTAAGTAAAAATCACTAAATTCATAATAAACATTATAATTTATAAGACAAGGCTTAAAAATCACTAAATTCATAATAAACATTATAATTTATAAGACAAGGTTGAGTAAAGAAGAAAAAGAAAAAAAAAAAATATATGTCAGCAGATTTGGGTGTTTTTTTTTGGTTATCATCTTTGCAAAGATTTGTATATGGCAAGTTACCATAAGCAAGGAATGCATTGTGATATTTATGTCAGCAGTTTTGTTGTTTGGCTGTCATATTGTGAAGCGATATGACATGTTTGTACTAGAGAGATCTGCTAGGACTCTAAAGATGATATGAAGTAGGAAATTATACTCCTGTCTTCTATTTGGTTGTTATTTGCAAAAAATTTTGGTATGTTTTAATAGAAAAACGTACACACCTTGGTAATATGGCATAAGGACATGGTTCTTGTTGATGATGATAGTGTTAATATTTCTTGGTGGTGTGGAATTTATTGCAGTTATTTGGTGGGATACAGCGTTATTTGGAACAATTTCCAGATGGTGGTTTTTTCAAAGGAAAGAACTTTGTTTTTGACCATCGGTACGATGTTTTACTCTCTCAATGCCTCTAAATATTTACAAGTATTATTATCTTATTATCATGTAAAGAGTAAGGACTGCCTTATGGGACAGACATTTGGAATTGGCAAATGGCAATAGAGTTATATTTTCAAAATATTTGCTTGAAAGCCCATTTCTTTGAACCAATACTAAGTTATTGAAAGAAATTATGTGTTGATCTCCTCGTCTTTTATTCTGTTCTTTTTTTTTTTTTTTTGGGGGGGGGGGGGTTGGGGTGGTGGGGGGAGAGGGGCAGTGGGGTTTAAAGGATATAATCACATAGCATAAGTGTCCATTAGACAATTCCAGGTATAACCTCTACCTGAAATACCCCAAACAAAAGATGGACATTTGTCATATTCCAAAAGACGTGAAGTTTGATCCCTTCCTTTTTTGGCTATAGAGTTGGCAGACTCGGCATGCCCATTTACTTCACAGTATAGTAGAAGATTTACCTTTGGTTTCTAGGTTCTTTTGAGTTTTGAGAATCCTATGTTTTGCTTGAGAAAACTTGTGCTTCAAAAAGGATCACAGGTCTTCCCTTGGTTTCTAGGTTCTTTTGAGAAGTGGTTTTCCCTTTGTTTTTTCCATTGAGAAATCTTGTGCTTGAAAAAGGATCACAGGTCTTATCTTGTTGCGCACCTGACCATGCATTGAGCATTTAAAACAGCACGCTTAGATCTGTGGGAAGTCTTTGTTGTAAGCAGTTTGAAATTTTTCTTCGATAAATGACATGCTGACCTGGTTTATTCTTCCATAGATATTGTTGTTGTTTTTTAACTTTTGGATCTGATTTTTAATTTCCTTTTTTTCCCTTCTTCCTTTAGGATCCCTGTTATCTACAACCCCATTTTGATTGATTTATACAATTTTAAGAATTATAAAAAGTAAATTATATGTCCTCTTGGGTGTGTGAGTAAATTTACCAAGTAAAAAAAAAAAGAAAAAAGAAAAAAGAAAAAAGAAAAAAAAAAGAAAGAGAACAAGAGAGCAAATAGCATGCCTACTTTACTCTATATTGCAAATATGCTTTCTTCATATGTATGTGATTAATGTTCTGAGAACTGGAGAAAGCAGCAGTATGATGTTGCAAATTTTGAAGTAGTAATTCATACAATTTTTTGTTTGGTGCCTGGTAGGATATCAGTTGGGAGCTCAGATCCAAATATCATTGGTACCTGCCTTCTTTGTGGTTCCTCATTTGATGATTATTCTTCACGCTGCAGATGTGCCCATTGTAGGATGCTTGTTTTGGTCTGTGACAGTTGCAGGGTACACACAAATAATCCTATTCATTATTTGAAATTCGCCGAGCAATTTTAGATCTAACTTTGACTTGTTTTAGATGAAATTGGTGTGAATTGAGATTTAATTCTTTATTTAATTCTATTTTTTTTTGGCTTTTAGGTGATAGTCTTTGTTTGTACAAAATTAACCCTTTTTTCCATTAGTCTATCTGAACAAATCTGTCAAATACTTAAAGTTGAGCTCAATATCTTGTACTTTTGATTCTGAATTTTTTGTTGTCATGGTCCACAGATGGAGGACGCTCTATACGTTTGTGAGCTGTGTCAGAAATATGGCAAGGGTGTTCAGTCAGTTCCATCACTTGAAAATGGCAAAACTCAAGTATTGCCATTACAAGAAGAGCATAAACTGCTTTCCTTGGATACCAAACTCTCACCTCATCTGCCTTGGAGCCATGGTAAGGTCTGTAATCTAAATCACTTCAAATGACCTTGCTTTCCCTTTAGAGTAAATTGATTAAAATTACTGATTCTGTTGCTGGTAGTTAAACACCATACATGCGTACACTGACTGCATGTACATATGGCCAATTTTATTAACCTGCCTAAAGTTTTGTTTGTTTTTTTAACAGCTAATCTCTATAAGTTTTTCCTGTTTTCCCACATTTTGTTGTTTCTGACACCCTAATAAATGCAATTTTACAGGTAATGAATCTCCAAGAAAATTAAGAATCTTATGCCTGCATGGGTTTCGGCAGAATGCCTCCAGTTTCAAAGGAAGGACTGCATCATTAGCCAAAAAACTCAAAAACATTGTTGAGCTTGTTTTTGTTGATGCACCTCATGAGTTACCCTTCATTTACCAACCCTGCAATGCAGAGTCACATGGAGAGTGTGCATCATCTTCATTACAGCAAACACATCCTCCACCATCCGAGAATTGCAGGAAAAAGTTTGCATGGTTAGTAGCCCCCGATTTCAATATAAGTGGGGAAGTTGATTGGAAAATTGCAAATGGTTCATTTGACCCTCTACAGTACCTGCAGCAAACTGATGGCTTTGATGTATCTCTGGCATATTTAAAGTCTCTGTTTGCTCAGAAAGGGCCATTTGATGGGATTCTGGGATTTTCTCAGGGTGCAGCAATGGCTGCCTTAGTCTCTGCACAACAAGAGAGGCTCAAAAGTGAAGTGGATTTTAGATTTGTGATTTTGTGTTCTGGGTTTGCTATTAAATTGGCAGAGTTTGAATGTCAAGCGATCAACTGCCCTTCACTTCACATTTTCGGTAGTGACCATGGCAAAGACAGGCAGATTGCAAACCAAGCTAGCAGGGACCTTGCTTCTTTATTTGATGATGGATGCTCTGTGATAATTGAACACGACTCTGGTCATATAATTCCTACTCGGTCTCCTTATATTGATGAGATTAGAAATTTTCTTCATCGTTTTCTCCAACAGAATTAAACATCCCACTTGGCACTCAGTGCAAGATTTTGACTCATTTTGTTTGCAGTTATGAAATATCAAGGGTGGGTTAGTGGTTACTGTTTATAAAGGAATCTACATAGAACATTTTAAATATCATCTTTACATCTGGGACTTTAGAATTCAAAAGGGGAGGAAATGGTTTCATAATTCACACCATATGAACATTCATTGGTCATGATGATGACATCAAATCTATGCTTGAGATGAAATCTTGAAATCTTGTTCGGTCTTTACAAACTCTGTTAGTTGCATAAGATGGATTTGAGATTTCTCATTGCAAGGATATAGTGACTATTTGGTAATATAGGCAATTATATACTCAGATGGTGTTGATACTTGCCCCTTTTTTTTTTTGCCTTTTAAGTGTGTGTTTAGGTTAGTTTATTTGCTAATTTGTTAAAAGTGGATAGAAGTAAAGTTGGACCGAAAGAAAAATGATATATAAACAAATAAGCTAAATATCTCCAGATAAATGCAGAACCAGACAAAATCATATCACCTCCCAAACTTGGCAGTCTCTAGTGCCAGTCACAACTCATGCCTAGAATGGAACTCCCTCTGAAACAATTGTCACAGTTGGTTCACAAGAAATATCATTGCTAGAAGGTTGTGATTCTCAGTAGGCTATCTTCACAAGAAGCTACCCATGGCTACTAAGATAAATGACGCTAAAAAGTAAGCTAGGGTTAGGAGTATGTACTGTGTGCATGTAATTATACAATGCAACAAAATGCTTGGCATATCTAAAAAGAGTGACATTAGGGAGTACAAATTGATGCATCATCAATCATTAAATAGTAATTAAGACTTTTTTTATTATTTTGTGTTGTGTTGAAATGACACCAACTGTAGTCATTGCCATATGGGGCACAAAATGGTCTAAATATAGCTCAAATTTGCCATGGTGTATGTTGGAGATAAATTTCCTCAAAAAATTGGATCAAAGATATGCAATCATAAATTGAAGTATTATAAGTTGTGGTTAACGTGACTACTTAACTAGTCTTAGTTCTTGTTCACTATTAAAAAAGTTCAAAAGACACATAAATGCTTTTTTTTTTTTTTTTTAAGCCTAAAATGCTCTCAGATGAACCATTTATATAAAATTACCTTGGATTGATATCTCTAAAATTTCTAAGGCAGCTTTGCTATAAAATTTTTTATAATCTTGACCATTCATTAACAAACAAGTTATTTAGATTTCGTTACATTATTAACAACTTCAAATAGATGGTACAATAATAAATGTTAGTTTAAATATTGATAACATAACAAACTCTAAACTATTTACTTATCAATGAATATATTTTAAGAACTCTATAAGACTAGATATTCGCATCCGTGACCCTTTCACACTTAGCAATATATGAAAATTATTATAATTTTGTCTTCTTTAAAATGGATGCTGTTTATACTTTATACACTTTCATCTATTATAGCCTATATGAAAATGGGTGGGCAAATGGGTTTGGGTTGATTTTGCCACCCCTAATTATAGGGATAAAGAGTGTATCATCTCTTCCGCATGTCGTTTGGCCACTAAGTCCGACATGTCGTTTTCTACAACCCTTATACATGTTTGGCTTACACCCCATGCGGCTTGTCGTTTAGATAACAGGAAGGAACACTATTGGGCTTCTATGAAAACGCGCACCGTTTCCAGTTCCCGACCACCTAACCTGTGAAACAGTCACAAACTTTTACGAACCCTTAAACCCTTTCAAACTGAAAGTCTCAGTGACACCAAAGTTTGTAGTTTGTACAGTGAAACAGTGTATCAACCAAAGTGAGTGAGAGAGAACATCAAAAAAGAGAAGAAGCAGTCAGCAACAAAATGCAGATTTTTGTAAGAAAACTAGTGCAGAGAATCTCTCACAAACAAGTATGTGCTTTGAGAACTCAATAAGTATTCATATTAGTTTCCTTTTTTCTTTTCAAATTTTTTTTTTTATTGAGTTTATGTAAAATTTGGACTGAATTATGAAGTGGGTATTTCTCAAATTGTCCCATTTGTATTGAATGTTGGTAAAGACGGTAGCTTTAAGAGACTTACATGTATGTTTTGGTCTAACATTTAATGGGAGTTCATGAAGATTTTTGAAGGGGAATTCTAAAGCAATTTTCTTGGGATTTGTTAACAAAGTGAAATAGCACATTGGTACTGCTCAAATAGTCATTTAGTATCGTGGACTAAAAGCTTAATTTTTTGTTGAATAACTACCGTTTAGCTTTTGGTATAAAGCTTGATGAGAATTTGTTGAGTATGTTAATGGAATTTTCAAAGTTGTATTGGGATTGGTAATATATATATATATATATATATATATATATATATATTATATTTATGGAAATTTACAAATTTGGTTTTTGCTGAAGTGTAGTTTCTGGCCTTGTCTCAATATTGTACATGGTGCTTGTTTTAATTCTTGCATATGAAATAATAGTGTCAATCATCTAATCTCTATGATGAGAGTTATTCATGAATATGAAAGCAATAAGTACTCTTTTCTCATGGTTGTTGTTGTTGCTGCTTTTATCTTCCTCTCTTAAACGTTTTGTCAAAAATGTAGTTTGTGGGTTCACTTTTCATGTAGTCTCTGATGCTTGTCTAGTGTGTTCCAGTGCAAGTTTTATATTGTTTTCTCCCTCCCTTTGGTTTCTATTCAACATGAAGAATTCAAGGTTTTCCCTCCAAATTCACATAGTGCTTCCTCCCTAGAGTAGAAATGTTCTGTCAACATCGAGCAGTTGGTGGTCTAGTTCATGTTAATGATCCAACTTTTTTATGATGAAAAATTGGATAACTTGTTCTTTATCTTCACAGGTCTATTCTAATTTGGTTTTATATGAGTTGACTCTGTAGGCTACAGGTTGTCGTGCATATTGTACAAAGATGGTTGCTGATATTGGACAGCCAACTCCTGCATCTCATCCACAGGTTCTCCTACTTAACATCTATGTGTGTTTATGTGTGTGCACAAAGCGACTAGGAAATTGTACATACTAGTCACATCACTATGGCCACCTTCTTGGGTAGGATAGTGATTTTGTGTGCATATATATATTTGATGAATGATTTTGCTTTATATATTGGTATTGTTATTAATTTTAATTTTCCCTGGTAAGATTTTAATTTTCCTTAGTAAAATTTATGGACTTGATTTTGTTTGCCTTTTCACTTTTCAGTTACTGAAAGAAGGGGAGATGACACCTGGAATAACTACCGAGGAATACATCTCAAGAAGAAATAGGTTGTTGGATCTTCTTCCAGAAAATAGTCTGGCCATAATTGCAGCTGCCCCTGTAAAGATGATGACAGATGTTGTGCCTTACACATTTCGACAAGATGCTGATTATTTGTATATTACTGGCTGCCAACAACCTGGTGGCGTGGCAGTTTTAGGTCATGACTGTGGTTTATGCATGTTCATGCCAGAAGCAGACTCTCACGTATGCTCAGTCTTCTATGAGACTATGACAGATTTTTCTTCATACCCTTTGAAGTTCTGTTGCATTTGCATATCTACTGCAGTTGTGGCATTAGAATCCTATGATTTTTGTTTGTCTAGATATGCAATCTTACATGTAATTATATCCAAACATGTATTTATCTCATCATTTTTTTTTTTTGTAAACCCAAAGTTGTATGTATGATACATGATGTTAGTATTACTATCCTTGTTGTAGGGCTGAGAAAGCTGTCATTTGGCAAGGGTGGTTACATTAATCTTCAGATTTTTTCTTAATTTTGGCCATTGTATATATTACATAGATAAAGCAGTAATTGAAGAAGTCACTAAAAATTGTTTTCTTTATTATTCGTATAGGATGTTATTTGGCAAGGGCAAATTGCTGGAGTTGATGCAGCATTAGAAATGTTCTGTGCTAAGAAGGCATATCCAATGCGTGACTTACACAAGGTGTGTTGACTACTGAGGTGACATTGAAAAATAGAGAATTCCATTGAGGAAATTGTCTCCATTTTTTCTGGTAGTAGGCATTAATCAATTAATTTTTTGGCATGGAAGGTTAAGCATTAAGGACATAGAGGTATCATTAAATTGGCTGCTATATCTCTTCTTTTCCTTTCCAATATGACATGCATCTTCCTCGCCAAGTAGCATATATATACATATATATACATAAATACATATATACATATGTACATATATATATATATATATTCACACATATATATACACATATATACACATATACACATATACACAGATATATATATATATATATATATATATATATATAGGGTGGTGTACCATAGTGGAATCACAATGCAGTTTGTTTGAAACAATTAACATAGTTGTAATTTGTAGTAAACAGTGACATTTGATCAACTGTCATCAGTTAACTACATGACCAGATCATTGTCCTTCTCTTTTCTCCTCTCTTTTTTTGGGCATTTGGTGAGCTTACTCACTCATGCCAAAGTCTGACAGCTGGTCTCACAGAAGAATTCTGTCTTTATCTGATTTTTTAGTAATCTGAATTGTAAGTGCTACTCTAGTGTTTAATCAGAAGTTGGCATGACCTATAAACTAAGCCTTCACAGTTTTTCCTATCCTGTAATCTTCATAAAAGTTCAACACTATGGCTGCTCATGTACTTATAAATAACGGTAACTTTTTTTTTTACTGACTGCAGTACCTTCCAGATTTGACATACGGATGCTCCAAATTGTTCCACAACAGGCAGACAGCCATACCAACATATATGAAATTGGAGTCTTTTCGAAAGTTTGCTAAGAATGGCAAAGTGGGAGATCTGTCTACTTTCACTCATGAGTTACGTTGGATAAAGTCACCAGCAGAGCTCAAGTTAATGAAAGAATCTGCATCAATTGCTTGCCAGGTACTCATAAGTCTATGCTATATCTAATTTTGGTCTTTGTAAATGAGCAGTTTCTGGGCATCTTCTTCTTCTTCTTCTCTTTTTTTTTTTTTTGGGGGGTGGGGGGGCGTTGAATTGGTATTATAATGTTTATATAACATGACAGTATTACTTTTTCACACCGTAGTTATTATTACTTTTTGGAAGAGATCAAAATTTTCTTACATAGAGTTAGGTCACTTAACCCTACAAGTCTGTTTTGTCCTTGGAAAAAGATAGACCAGGTTTGATTCACAACCATTCTAAGAAGAAGTTTCTACTCTATGGTTCTGTTTGCTTTTACAATTAGTTCTATAATTAGTTAAGCCAAAAAGCTCCAGCTCACATGGCACTTTTTTATCCCATAAGAATGGGTGGAGGGTGTGGTCTTGGGATCAAACCCACTAGGCGCATGCATAACTTAGGACATCAACAACAAAAACAAAGTCTTAGTCCCAAAATTTTGCAATTAGCTATGGATCCTCAATAGATTAGTTGGGGCTGGCCACATGTTTTCTTTTCTTCTATTTGATTCTATTTGAAGTCATACTGATGCAGGACAACCTAGGCTTCTTACCTAGATTAGTCCCACTGTAAATATTAGGCTTCACCACCTAAGGTTGTTTGGATTCAACACTAAACGCAATGCAAACTTTGCAGGAATAATCACTGAATAATATTAATAATCATCTAAATAGTCTGATTACAAAATAAAGTATCTAGAGCTTTATATAGAGCTTCTGGGAATCTCAAGAGATAAAGATAAACATCCTAAAAAAATCCTAATTTAACTCAAATACTAATCCAAATACTATAGTAATCCTTATCTAAGGATATGTAATTCCATCCCTTTCATAACTCAAACTAAATAAATAAAAACATTAAATTATCCAATGAAAATCCAAAATAAAATATTGAGATAGTTTCTGGTTATGCTTCTGCATCACATACTCTTTGTTATTTCCTTAATTGACGTAAAATAATTATAAAGGAAAAGTAAAGAAAGAACACAATCATGTAGCCAATAAAAATTAGTTGGTTTATTTATTTTAAAACGAATTTATGTAGCCAGCACAATCAGTTGGTTCAAGGCCTAGTTACATCAAATAGATGTCACATAACAATTTGGAGCGAAGAAATCTAAATTTTGAGTGGGTTATGGGTCAATTATATTTTCTTCAGTCTTGCTCATTGTGCTGAAGTTCGTTCATTTTCACAAAAGAAAGGGGATTGGGCACTGGCAGGGGAAGCAAGCCTCCTAGTAAGTTAGTCTTGCTTCCACCTTGAAATATATTTCTTCACCATCAAATGGTAGTACTCACAGTACTTTAAACCGATGCTATGTCTCTCTAAAACACGAATAACTTGGTAACGTAAATTGGATTATTCCTTGTAATAAATTATATATATAATATGTATTTTGGTCTTGAATAGGCACTTCTGCAGACGATGTTTCACTCCAAGACATATCCTTATGAGGGCATGCTGTCCGCAAAGGTTGAATATGAATGCCGAATGAGAGGTGCTCAAAGAATGGCGTAAGTTCTTCTCCTTTCTGGATGATCGGATCCAAAAGAATGATTTAGTTTCCAACTCAGTTTATATGTCCCACTTTTGTAATCAAAATTGTTTCCCAAAGTTTCAAACAAGCCTGGATGTTTGGGTTGTTAATATTATTTAATGCTAGGTTCTTGCCAATGATTTATTAATTTTATAATCACTGACCAGATTCAACCCTGTCGTTGGTGGTGGGCCTAATGCTAGTGTTATACATTATTCTCGAAATGATCAGAAGGTGAGTCCATTAATCAAAGCTGGTATCTAGTTTTAGTTGTCTTCACAAAATCAATGAACTAAATGATATTTTATTATATACGAACAATCCATGCTTGTAATAGTCTTATAATTTATTTTGCAGATTAAAGATGGGGAACTTGTTTTGATGGATGTTGGATGTGAGTTGCATAGTTATGCCAGTGACCTTACTCGTACCTGGCCACCTTGTGGAAGATTTTCTTCTGCTCAAGTATGTGCCATCAAAATTTGGTTTCTCTTCTGCTGTAGAACGCACTGCTGAATGTTCTTCCATTATCTGATATATGACAAAAGCTTGATAAGATATATTTGCCCCATCTTGTACATCAAATTAAAAAATATTAACCAAATTTTTTATGAAGTTTGTTTCATGTAATTTTCTTGTGTTTTTGATGCAGGGAGCCAAGATTTTATGTTTTAATTTGCAATTAATATTGTTTTTGAATTTGGTAATTAATGTTGGGGGTTTTTAGGGATTTAAATTAGATGTTTTCCATATTGATGTAATGCCCTAAACCCTATATAACTAGTACTCCTGTAATGGTGAAAGACAGATGAATTTGAATAAGATTAATTGATATGAGTTGAGAATGTTTCCTCCTTTGTTTTCTCTGTTTGGTGGTGATGCCAAATGCCCTTAGGTGGTGATGCCTAGGGTTTGCAGGCAGGTTCTAGGTGGTGAAGCCTAGGGTTTGTTTTGTTGATACTTTTGTTCCTCTTTTATTTCCAATTTCCTATCTGTTCTGCATCAGTTTTTGTAAACAAAATGACCATTTTTGAAACAGTTTTTAAAATCTAGGTTCACATGCATTTATTTAAGGATCATGGTAGGAAACAATTGTTATCATTCTAGACTTATGCACTCCCCCCATTCTGCTTCCCTTTCTGGTTGAAATTTGCCAACTGCAAACCAAATTGCATTGAAAAGTGTCATATAATCTTAAAATTCCTTGTAATCATTCTCTGTCAGCTTTCTTTCTTTGAGTTTTTCTATTATGTATCAACTTTTGTTATCTGAATAGTCTGTTGTTACAACCCCTTATGCCTGCAGTGTGTTTATTTCAGGAAGAACTTTATGATCTTATACTAGAAACAAACAAGGAATGCCTGAAGCTTTGCAAACCTGGTGCTACCATAAGTCAAATACACAATTATTCAGTATGATCATTTGAACCTAAATTGTTTCCTTTCTCTGGTTTTGCTTTTCATCAGCTGTCTTTGGAAAAGATTAAAATATTATCCATTAGGAACTTATCCAAAAAAAGGGGAAAAAGAAAGAAAAGGAAAGTTCAGAAAGTATAAGAGCAAAGAATAGCAATTTCTCTATGCTGCTCAAGTTTAAATCTTTGTTTCTAACTTTTTATAATAAAAAAAGGGTTGCAATTTTTGTTTCTGTTGCATTGTGTTTTATATCTATAGCTTTCTCTATTTTACTTTGTTACATTATCAGTTGAAAGGCACCTATTTATGTAGGGAAATTAAAATTCACAACCATCCGACCTACAAAACATTTTTAACTTGTCAGGAATTATGCTAATGTTTGTGGTCATCACAATGTTTCATTGGCATGGGAATTACCTAGTTGGCCTTACTTAGTGTAGTCAAAGGTGAGTGCCCAAGTGCCTTAAGCACAGGCTGTATGGCGCTTGAGGTGAGAGCCTCAATGAAATTCAGCCAAAAAAAGGTCAGTTTTTGTAATTTGGTGAAAAAGGATAGTTCTATACTTAAATTCAAGTTAGCGGGTGTCTCTTTCTCATGCTTTGTTCTCTCTTACCTCTCTTTCTTTCTGCATCAGTTTTAGAAATAGTTATTTATTTATTTATTTATAATTTCAATCATATAAAATTTTGACTTTAATAGTTGTTTTCTTTTTGAAAATTTTTTTTATATGAGATTGTTATAATTCTGTTCTTAGATTAATTAAAAGAGCCTCCTACCATTTGAAAAAATTTAAATTGTGCCTAATAAGCATTAGTAACATATGATTTGAGTTCATTATATGTATATTAACTATATTTAGAGTTTGGCATTTTGCTTCACTCGGGTGAGTGTGTTTTTGGCGCCTCATGTCTCAGGTGATACAAGGACTTGGCACCTTAAGGTCACCTTTCACCTTTGACCACACTACTCCTTGTGGAAGTATATATTGCTTTTTGGTCTTGCCTTCTATCTACTGTTTGCTTGAAGGTTAAATAATGTTGAATTGTAAATAAATGATGTAATCTATGTAAAACTGTATGGTTTTCATAGGCCAAAATGCTGCGCAAAGGATTCAAGGAGATGGGAATTTTAAAAGATGAGGGAAACAGTCTATACAATCTGCTGAACCCCACTTCTATAGGTTTCTCTATGCCACTTTTTACATGCATTCAAGTTAATTTATGTACTTTTTGTTCTTTTTATGTTTGGTCAAATGTTAGGAATGCAAAGGTATAGCCTTAAAATATTGATTACTCTTCAATGGCCACTTGATGCAGGAAAACCTAGGCTTCCCACCTAGATTAATCCCATGGTAAACCTTAGGCTTCACCTGCTAAGGTTGTTTGGATTCACCACCAAATGCAATGCAAACTTTGCATGAATAAACACTTAATAATATTAATAATCGTCTGAATAGTCTGATTACAGAATAAATCATTTGGCTCTTTATATAGAGCTTCCAAGAATCTCAAGAGATAAAGATAAACATCCTAAAACAAATCCTAATCGAACTCAAATACTAATCCAAGATTATGTAATGAAAATCCAAAATAAAATATTGAGATAGTTTATGGTTTTGCTCCTGCATCACCACTATAGTATTTCAAATGTGTTAGTTTATTATATTTAGAATTGGTTCATTAAGAAGATAAGAATTACTAAATTGCTTATGCAATTAATTGCTTATTATTAATTTTTTTATAAAAAAATTGTGCTGGCCAGGTCACTATCTAGGAATGGATGTTCATGATTCTTCTATGATCAGCTATAGCCGGCATTTGGAGCCAGGTGCTGTAAGTTCTCTCCCTGATTGAACAACAATTCGACTTTCTCTACCTTGGAGATATTGTATTTTTTTGGCGTATTGTGGCTGAAACGGTGACACTTTAATATTCGCACATCCTTTTTGGGTGGGGTGAGTGTGTACTATTTGTTTTGTTTGTTTGTTTAAAGTGTGTGTGCTCTTTTTTATTTTTATTTATATTTTTGTCTTAGGCGCTCAAGATAATTTTTTAAGTATTGGCACCCAGAGGAAATTATTCATAAAATTGAAAAAAAAAAAAAAGGTTTCAGGCCTTTCTCTTTCTTAGGGTACATTTCTCTTCAAAGAAAAAAGAAAAGAAAAGAAAATACATTGTATTAAATATCCTTGTGATATAATTGATCACATGAGAATGGGATAGAAAAGCCAGCAAATTATGTGTTTTTGTGATAAACAGCCAACTGCAAGTATGTCTGTGTCCACTTGTATCACTGTTAGCATACTTTGATTTGTTTGCTGCAATTTTGACCTTATTTTTGTTCATGGGTAGGTGATAACAATTGAACCAGGAGTCTACATCTCATCTTTTTTGGATGTTCCAGAGAGGTACTTGTTGAAATTCATGACATAATTGCTACATCTAATTTTTTACTTACATATTGAGACTTCTTATGAACTTGGCTGTTAGCACGGTTTGTAGCTATCTTCTTATTTGCTCAAGTAGTGCAAAATTAAAGGGGTTTTGCCCACCAGCCTTAACTGCAAGAGTATTCTTTATGACAGAAACTGTAAATTGCTTGAACATTCAATGTTTCTTTTGCTCTTATCTCCTCTCATCCTATGTGGTGGCATGCCCTCTATAGTGAATTAAGTGGGAAGCCTTGATACTAGAGTGTCCAGCTTAAAATTTTCAACCTTCTTTTTGGTGACTAAATTCCTTTTCCTTCATAATTTGTGGTCTTCCAATGTCAGATATATTTTCCTTGAACTTGCATTGTAGGTTCCTTAATGTTACTCTTGATGTGTAGCTAATTGCCAATTAGTTGCTTTTATTGTCATTGCAATTAGCTATCTATCTTTTTCATGGCATGTTATTCTTAATTTCCATCTTTCCCCGAATATCAAATCTGATACCTCCTAACTGGATGTAATAACATTAAACCATAGGTTTCTAGTTTCTTGGCATTGAATGTTTTGATAAACTATCCGTGCTATTCATATACTGAGGACTGAGAATGTATGATGCAGGTATCGAGGCATTGGGATAAGGATTGAGGATGAGGTCCTCATTACAGACACTGGTTATGAGGTATAAATCATATTTAAGTCCGTTTTAATTATATTGGTTGCCTGACTGCTGGAGAAAAATTGGTTTTTCCTGTCCTTCTGAGCCTTACAATTATATATATATTAAAAGAAAAGCATTCATTATTTGCAGCAGTTGCAGCTTTTACTGATGTTTACTGACTACCGTCTTGGTCATTTTTAATAACGTTTACTATGTTTCATCTTTTACACAATTCCTTGATAATGATATTAAAGTAATATATTTATTTCATATTCTCTTTGTTTGTTTTTTTTTTTGAGTAAATAGTAATAATGATTAGAACATACACGAAAATAGTAATATTAGTGTTTTAAACCGAGTTTATAATACATTACATAATTAAAATACAACAATTTTACTAGAGAAAAGCAATAGATTTACCAACAATTATCGTTAAAGAGAGCCATCATTATAGTTTGTAGCTTGATCTAGTTGATTAAGATGTCATATAAAAGTTGTAGCTATGTTTTAAGCTTTGTAATTTTCTCTTTCATTGGTGCAGTAATATGCAACATATTTTTATCTGTATTTAAGTAAACGAAGATCCCATTGATTATTTATAAGAGTTCACACTGTTTTGTATATCAGGTCCTCACAGGGTCAATGCCAAAAGAAGTTAAACACATTGAATCATTGCTAAACAACTTCCACCCTGAAATGGGGATGGAGAGCCATAACAATATCAGGGCTGCATCCAATAGATAAATTGAAGAGCTAAGGCAGTGATTTATTGTAAGAGGAAATCAATCCTGAGGCTTACTCCGGTGCCATTTCATTTTTGAAGCATGGGGGAGTGATTTATATTGCACGTTGAGGCATATTCTTGCACAAATTGTGCACCGGTTGGGTTTAATGTGTAACCTTATTTTTGTTTAAGGAAGTTTTTGGATGATACTTGAACCATTAATAAAGCTAGTTGAACACCCAACATTCAACTAAATTTTGTTAGGTTTGCTTGATGTGCTCAACGTACTGTCCAATTTTGGTTTTATAATGAATATATTTCAGGGTTTGCTTCTATATCAGTGTCATGGCCCTCAGAGACCATAAAGGAGGCAGTTGGCTGGTTTGGGTCATGTGTGTAGTATGTACGAACATGAGTTATGTGGTAAAATTATTTAATACACATTCTTGTCACGTAAATGCGACTTTACGTGTAGGTTTCACACATAAAATCCAAGTTTGTATGAGAGAGAGGCATAGTACACCCAGTATATGGTTCAATTTTTAGTTATTTGTGCATTTAAGGGAGGGGGTATTTTGTGTATCTGAAATATGTATTATCTTTGTGACAAATATGTGGATTTCATACGGTAGAAAAGCCAGATTTTTTTTTAGGGGGGGGGGGGGGGTGGTGTTAACCTTAGTCTTATATATCCATTTTAAATTGATATGAATTATTCTAAATCTTAAACAAAACAAAAAATAAAATAAAAAACTACAAAATTTCAAAATAAAGCTTATTTTGAAACTAATCTTTAGTGAAATATGATATATTGCTTTATTAAAATGATTACAATGCATATTCTTAATTTTAGAAAATAATTCTTTTTATAATACTAATAAAAAAGACAAATGTTCGCATATCCCTTCAGTTTTGTCTATTTTCTAATCACCTCATGCATTTTACTGTTGTTTTAATTAAAAGCATGCGACATAGGATTTCTTTAATCACGCCACTTTCATACATTGCACTGAATATTATTATTGGAATTCATAGGACAATAAACCAATAAGTATGTCATGCATAATTTAAAATTATTATTATTAGTAAAATTGGAAAACTTGCTATCTACTTGTGATAGGAAGGTAGCTTGGGGTTGGCAAGGTAGTAAAATGTGGGCGCAAGTAGTGGTATGCCCTATTGGGTGCTGGTGGCACCCTTGAGCTTACTTAACCTGTAAGTTGGTGCGTGGAGTGATGATTACACAAGTAAGCCCATTTTTTTCTTTGCTTAAAAAAAAGAAAAGACAAAATGTAGGGACCATTTGTTCGATGGAGTGTCCCTTCTCTCTTCCGTGCACGGAAGCAAGTGAGTAGGTGTTGTCTTAGTAGAAATGTCCCCATGCAATTGTTTAGAGTTAATACAATGGGGCTATTTCCAGCTGAATAGTAAGAAATTTGCAACAAGTGGTTAAAGTTTCTATGTCAGCAACAGTACATCACATTTGGAGGTTGAGAATTCAGTTACTGCATCAGGGGCCCTTGATTTCATAGGAGCTCTAAATAAAGAATATCTTAAATGATGTGAGATGGAGAGGACTTGAGTTTTTCTTCCACTTAATCCTTCAGTTACTGGTCATGCTCTATGCTCTAAATTAAGAATTCAACCATAAATTGGCCTTGTTTGTTGTCAGGCTTGAAGCTTTGCTCTCTTTTGTTTTGTGGTCAATGTGGCAAGAATTGAAAGTATGTGTGGAGTTTGGGAGATCCATTTGTGTGACCTTGTTTTTAGATAGATGGGTAGGGGATTATGAGTATCTGGGATTTCTTTGGGGTTGTTATGTCAATATGGTGTTTGCAGCTTAGCTGTTTGTGTTCTTTGAGTTGTTTGAGCTGTATTTGTTCCACTTTTAGTTAATAAGAATTGCTTATTCATAAAAATAATAATATTTAAAGAACTATTATAATATTTTATTTTCTCTTTTTTAATCCCTTTATTTGTAAAAGTGAATTATATATATCTTGCTAATCATTATTTGCCATGTACATAATGATTTAAAAGCCATATGAATACACTTTGGTTAACAAATTGCTGAAAGAATATTGAACTAAAATTTTGATTAAATCAATTCTAATTTGTAAAGACATGATCAAAACAATTGAAAACTAAATGGCGTAATAAAAAATGAATGGAAGTTTGAGAGATATTTAAAAAATCTTTATATAAAACAACTTATATATAACATCACTTCACTTACCATATATTTTGAGAAGAGTATAACTTAATTTATTTGGGTAATACTATTATCTATAGACACGTTTACATAGAACATATATTTTGAGAAGAGTGCAACTTAATTTATTTGGGTATTATCTATAGACAATTTTACACTAACAAGAATACGATCATTTTGAAAATTTTCAAGGGAGTCATGTATATATATTTTTGGTTAAATTGCCAACTGAATTTTACACTATGAAATTTCAAAATTTAAATTTTATCCTTAAAATTTTATTTCGTTTGTATCAACAGTCTGTCCATCTATTTTTTATGTTAAGTGTTACATAAACTTAATTCTATTTATGTTAATAAAATGATGTCACATAATTTTTTAATACCAAAAAAAAAATTAAAATTTAAATAATTAACAATGACATGGCATAATAAAAATAATATTACATCATTTTACTGGACAAACTAAACAAGAGTGACAAATTTATGTGGCACTTAACTGAGAATATGAATAGAGGAGTTGTTGATAGTTGATACATGCATAATAGAACTTTAGGAGTTAAAATTTAAATTGTGACACTCTATAATGTAAAATCTAAACATCCTTAAATTTTAAGAGCGAACTTTATAATTTAGCATTTTTTTTATAAAAGAAATTCTTGTATCTATAAGTATATAATTATCAACATGATATTTACTAAATAAAAATGGATTATCACAATAAGCTGACCAATAGAACTATAGAAGTTCATAGGTGTGTCCTTCAGTTAGGTAAAAAGTGCAAAATTCAAATAAGTACTTTCTTGATAGTTAAATTACATTTTTTTTTTCTTTGGTTGAATAAGACAGTTTAAGAACCATCTTTAGCATTTTTATATGTTAGTTGTTAGATGCCAAACGTGTGCCTTAAAGATTCACTTTTAAGTTGGTCACGCAATTAATTATTTTTCAAGTTGGAAGTTTGGAACCAAGAAGTCTTTTTTAATTGTCAAACTTTGATGTGATAGTAAGTACTTTCTCCTCAAAGCTCAAGCTATGTATTGCAAACTTTGAGCTTAGAAATCAAGACAAACGTTAGGAAGATTCCTGTTCAATGAGTAGGACATTTAAAAAAGAAAAAGAAAAAAGAATACCCTACCAATATTCAAATTATATATATATATATATATATATATTTTACCTCTCACAGCACATTTACTTTTTCAAATGTAGGATATACACATTTTATGAAGTGAGTGTGAAATATTACACATTTTTTATAGGATATGTAATATTAATATATCATGATTGCTTCATACTTTTTTTTTCTTAGAAAAAAAATAAAGGTAAAATCATAAGAGTAAGACTCTTTATAATTCTAATTAGTAAGATAAATCCTACTTGTGCATGATCTAGCCATCCTGATATCAGACATTATTCAAACTCAAGTGCTAAATGCAAAGGGAATAACGCGCTTATCCACTGATCTCTACACTGAGATTTCGCTAACATTTTTTAATATTTAAATAATAATAATAATAAAAAAAGAAGTAGAAGCATAATGAAATGCAGATTCTACGTACTCATCGTCTTTTTTTTTTTTTTTTTTTGAGGGGGTGCTCATGCTCAGCCTGTCAAAGATGTGTAAGTGTGTTGACAAAAAAATAGAAACAGAGTTATTTCGGTGGGTGGATGTTTTTTTTTTTTTTTTTTGATAAATATAGGTGGGTGTTTGTTACTTGTTAGCGGATGCTTGTCAACCCTAATAAATAGATTAGTGTACCCAACCGTATTACACGTGGAGTTCTCTCATTGGCTACTGCCTCATCCCACCGCTTTCCCCTTTAATTCTGCCATAATTGTTCAACAGTATCATAAACACAAGCCCATACTCAGTCAAACTGCCCCCTATAGTTCACTGTTCACCTAGCTTATAATGTTGCCTCTGACTTTGTTTTTTTTTTTTTTTTTTCTAAGAAATGTTAATGGATCGACATTGAAATTTTAACGGATAAAAAAAGAAGAAGAGTTTTTAACCGTTTTTTTATAAAAATGGTACAAATTTTTTGTTAAAAAATAGCATATTAATAAACGTCTTAAAAATATCAATTAATAATACTTTTTTTTCCTCGACATTTAAAAAAGAAAACTGCCACACCAAAAGTGTGTAGCTAAACAAACCCAAGGCGTATTCAAAAAAAAAAAAAAATCACACCAAAAGTGTGTAGCTAAACAAACCCAAGGAACATTCAATCTTGATGATGATCATAAATTCACGATCTTGCTCTAGTGCAGGGAAAAACTTAATAGCATAAATCAATGTTCACCTGTATGGTAATAGATATAATAATTACAAAAGCAGTTCTTGTCCAAATCAGAAATTACCATGACTTATGTCGGTAATGGCATGATGGGAATTTTGTTAAAAAACCAAGGGCAAAAGTACAGCTTCACCACTATATATCAATTATCAACCCCACCTCAATCTCAATTCATTCTTCATTATTCACAACCGCAGTCACTCAAGAATACAACCCAGAAGAAGTTAGGAAAACCAAGAAAAAATGTCTCTGATCACAGAGGAAATCAGGGCCAAGGCTGATGAGTACTACCAAGGAGATAAGATCTGTCAGGAGAAATCAAAGTTTTTGCTCACAGAAATGGGCTTGCCTAATGGCTTATTGCCTTTGCAAGACATTGAGGAATGTGGGTATGTGAAAGAGACAGGCTTTGTGTGGCTAAAGCAGAAGAAGAGCACAACCCACAAGTTTGAAAAGATTGGCAAGCTTGTTTCTTATGCCACTGAAGTCACAGCCTATGTTGAGCCCAAAAAAATCAAGAAGCTAAGTGGGGTTAAGACCAAGGAGCTTTTGGTTTGGATTACACTCAATGAAATCTTTGTGGATGATCCTCCAACTGGAAAGATTACCTTCAAGACTCCTACTGGGCTGTTCAGGACATTCCCAGTTTCAGCTTTCCAAGTTGAGGAGGAAGTCAAGGAAAAGGAAGCTGTGGGAGCTGTCAAAGAAATCTGATTTTCAGGAGAAGCTTGAGTTCTAAAAAGACTTTGTTCTTAGGTTCTTAAATTTCAATCTTGATAATGTTGTGATGCTTTTTTTTTTTTTGAGTCTTTTACTAGTATTACTGATAATAAAAATGTGAGCTTTTCAAAATTTTATGAAGAGTTTCATTGTTTAATAATTAATATCTGTTAGAGATTATAGCTTGAGATCTATGCTTGGTAAAGGGTTATTTGCTTTCCTCAATTGGTCCCCAATTAAAGAGCAATGCTAATCAAGCAATCAAACTCTTTGAATAAAAATGCAAATTTTTAATTACATATTTTTAAATGTGTAAAATTTACTAAAATTTCTTAATGGTATATATTGGTTCGCTAATAAAATCAATTTTATAATTGTATTGAGTTTATTGACCAGTGAGTTACACCATTGTATTTAATTGTTCATAAAAGAGGTAACATTATTTTTGTTAATGAAATGGTACTTTAGTTACAAACTTACAATATTTGGGAAATATAAATTTAAAGAAATTTAAACTATCAGTGTCCAATATTTTATTATTAAAATTCTGCCGTAATAATTCGACCGTGTATCATAAACACAAGCACCATACTGAGTCAAACTGCCCTGTTTTGGTTCACCTAAATTATCATGTTGCCTCTCTTTTTGTTTTTTTTTTATCAGGAATTTTTTTTGAAATGTGTACATTAGATTTTATAAAGCTATCCACATTTGAACAAAAATTTACTATATATATACATATATATTTTTTTTAAATAGAAAAAAAATTTGACTATTACAAACTTTTCATTTCACAAATACAATTTTATTTTTTAGATTTCACAGTGTGGTAATAAATACACATTTAAATTTATAATTTGAACTATAAAATAATTCATTTTCAAATGGAGAAAATTCTAATATTTATCAACTTGATATCTATTTAAAATTATGATGATGTAATATAATCCAATTTAGTCATTTTAAAATGGATGAATACAATTCTTAGCATTTTAGGATGAAGTTACTTAGGAAATATGGACGAATTCAGTCCCTAATTTTTTTTACCCTAATCTTCATGATGTTGTCCATTTTTCTCAGCTAGAGACACTTGCTTAAAATTATCACACAAAAGAAAAATGAGTGGCTACTCAAACCTAAATACCCTTCAATTAGGATTTGGATAAATGAATGATAATTGTAGGTATAATTAATGTTGGATTTTGCTAATAAGTACTATAAAGCCACATATTAATGAGTAATAGATATTCACTTACGAGTTATAATACACACTTTCAAAAATTAATTGTTTTTTAGTAATTTACTAATTTGTACAAACAAATTTGGAGTTGCATGAATGACAATGATTATAATAATCTTACTTTCTATATTCCACTTTATACTCATCAATTGTTGTATATCGTATTTGATTTTCTTTTTTTCTATTTTGATCTAAAATTAGTTTGATTCTTAAAAAAAAAAAAAGTTTACAAGTAAAATTAATGCATAGTAATAGTATTAGGTATGGTTAGTAACAAGGTACATATTAATGAATAAAAAGTATTTAATTATAAATTGTAATACACACCTAAAAATATAGAGGAATTCAGTTTTCGTTAAATTATTAACACACATTTATTATCATTGTATGTACTTGTTTTCAATATTTATACACAATTTAATTTCTATTTTTAAAAAATAATATTTATATAAGAATATTAAATGCGTCTTAAATAAAGTTACCAAACCCATCAATATTTATCTCGGTTAACCTTAATAGCATGATGGGAATTTTGGAAAAAAAAAAAAAGGGAAGGACAAAAGTACAGCTTCCCCACTACACAGACTACAGTATTTATCAATTATCAATACTACCTCTTCCTCAAACCATTCTACGTTATTCACAAACACAATCACTTATTCCCTTTGAACAAACAGAGCACACAAAAATGTCTCCGGTTACAGAGGAAATCAAGGCCAAGGCTGAGTACTACCAAGGACATCAGTTCTGTCAAGAGAAGTCAAAGTTTTTGCTCACAGAAATGGGCTTGCCCAATGGCTTATTGCCTCTGCAAGACATTGAGGAATGTGGGTATGTGAAAGAAACTGGCTTTGTGTGGCTAAGGCAGAAAAGGAGCATAATCCACAAGTTTGAAAAGATTGGCAAGCTTGTTTCTTATGCCACTGAAGTCTCAGCTTATATTGAGCACAAAAAAATCAAGAGGCTTAGTGGGGTCAAGGCCAAGGAGCTTTTGATTTGGGTTACACTCAATGAAATCTTTGTGGATGATCCTCCAACTGATAAAATTACTATCAAGAGTCTTACAGGGCTGTCCAGGACATTGCCAGTTTCAGCTTTTGAAATTGAGGATGGAAAAGATCTCTGATTTTCAGAAGTAGCATGAGTTCTAAAAAAGCTCTGTTTATTGTTGTGATGCTTTGTTACCTTTTATACCAGTGTTACAGAATTTTATGAAGAGTTTTTGATACCTTAGATGATAGAGATTATAGCTTGGAGGATAGTTGTTTGATCCATGCTTCTAAAGGTTTACCAAGATTTGTTTTTTCAAGCAGTCCCCAATTGAAGAATAATTCTAATAAAGTAATCGTACTCTTTGGATAAAAACGCGAACTATTTTTTTTTTTAGTTACATGATATATTATTATTAAATGTGTAAATTTCTCAACGCTGTATATTACGTTCTCCAATTAAAATCAATACATAGATGTCTGCTCAATACATGAGTCTATTTATATATATATATATGAAAAAATACAATACATGAGTATATTATCAATTCCTATGAAAATCTCTTTATAGTTCATGCATATAGTCTTAAAAAAAAAAGTTTATGTATTTCCTACGATCACTCTAAAAACAGGCTCATGCGGTGTGATGTTGAAAACCATAAAAAATTTGAGTGTGTCTTTCTCGTTACCAATTAGTTTTGAGGTGGAATGACATAACTCACAGTTCGACAAATAGTATTAGAGTCAAGGTCATGGGTTCGAGTCACGAGAGTGTCATTGTGAGGGAGAGATTGTTGGAGGGACCACAATTTGACTCTCAACAACTACTCTAAAAATAAACCCGCGTGGTGTGATGTTAAAAGTTATAAAATATTTGAGAGTGTTTTCCTCGTCAGCAATTGGTTCTGAGGTGAAATGACATAATTTATGGTCTGACACTTTGAATAAATGTGTGGAATAAAATGATTAGTTGGGAATTTGGGATGACATAGAAACTTTAGATTTTGAAGAATTATCACCCAATGTCTTATTTTACTTGGCATTTACAAGTTGGCAAACCATTTATGGTGGACAATATTTTTGAATTTTTTGCTACTTATTTTACATTTGCTAAGTGGTGGCCTAAAAATGTTATTAAAATTTAAATATTCTGGAAATAAATAATTTATTATTGAACATAAATAAATATTAAAAATCTTATTGATTCACAAAAACCATTGCTTAAGTGGAAGGTTAAATGAATCAAATTATAAAAAAAATTTCCTTAGGTGGAAGGTTAAACGAAGAATAGTACCTACTTACCTTTCAAAGAAGAGCAACACATGACGCTAATTAAAGGATGATGTTGAATCTTCTTTAAAAAAAGAGGATAAGGAGAAAGACTAAATGAAAGAATTATTAAAGAATGTATTATTATGCAAAACCTCGTACTCTCACAAGATATTCTTTTCTATTTATAAATATATATATATATATATATATATATATATATTACAACCGCATTACATTGTGTATTTATTATTAAATTTAATTGAGGTACTTAGTTACAATATCTAAGAAATGTAGATTTTCCCTTTTAAAATTTATAGAAATTTAGATTAGGTAACGTAGTTTAAAGACATGTACCAGTTTGCTGGGTACATTGCAGCAAAAGACACAGCTACAAATACAATACAGGCTGTTAATAGGGAGAAGTAATAAATTTTTTTTTTTGTTAATGTGTGCCTTAATAGCACACAATAATTAACTATTTTAGAAAATATTTTCTCTAAAATTGAAAAAGTATTGACAATTTTTTTAATTTTTAAAAAATATTTTCAAAAATAAAAAGTTTAATATGTGTCTTAAGGGCACACATTAACCAGACCCATAAAAAAAAACAGATGAAAAAATTTTTGGGAATGGAAAAAAAACTAGCTGTCCTGTCTTTCTCACTTTTTTGACACATTATGGTCAGGAAGTTCTTCTGTTTGACTCTAATGAAGTTTCGTTTTTTGTCAACGATATATCCAAAATCTAAATGGATAATATGCTACATGGACTTGTTGTAAAAAACAGGGACCATCGGTAAAGTTGCTATTATTGAACTAACGTGCAAAAGAATAATGTTTTTTTTTTTTTTGGCTTGGGGAATATGAATCTAGAATATGTCTGCTGGAAACATAAAGAAAAAAAAAAAAGTAGATAGATGCAGTAATGATACAATCATAGCACTGGTGTGTAACTAAGAAGAAAACTTAGCTTAAAAGAAATGCTAATCCTTCTGCTCTTGCTCTGGTCTTGTGCTTCTTCCTTTTTGGTTTGATGTGTTTGTCGTTATGTTTGAGGGAAGAGGGAAGAAAAGGACAACAATTTTGTTGTTTGGTTGGAGGGAATTAGGGTGGAGGAAAGGAAAAGTGATGAGCAGTTCTTCTCCCTGATCCTGTGACCCACGATCTTAGTTCTTCTCAAATAAGAGAAGAGTGAGTGGGACTCACTGTTTCACACCATGTTTATTTTCATTCTCTTCCACCCTAGCAAACAAAACACAGTTTTTCCATTCTCTTCCATTCTTTTTTAATTTTTAATTCCCTTCCCTCTCTTCTCCCATCCTTCCTTTATTTTCTATTACTTTTTATTTTATTGAAGGCTTGGCTTGGGTCCAATGGCTCAAGTACACCGGATCCCTTACAATGACGGTATATGGCTAAAAAGCAGATACTTGTTATCACCGTAATGATCTAATACACTAGAGTATGGGATCCAATCGTTGCTTTAAAAAAAAAAAAAAAAAAAAAATTTACAAGTTTTTTAAATGAATAAACAGTTTCATTCTTCAATTAGCAATTTACAAGCAGTTCAATATAACTACACAGCTGGTTGCAGCTAATAAGAAACAGACACCCAGCTCAACATTTCAAGGCTTAGCCACCCTGAAATTTACAACAATTATTGGCTACACTTGACTCTTAGCACAGTATCAGAGATAGTACACAAGCAATAAATGAAAAAACTACCTTGTTCTAAACAGAATTACATAAACTGCCATCTTACTCAATTCTGCTTTTAATTTCCCATCTTATATCACTCTCACAATGTCTTCTTATAATTAAATTTTCCTTGATGGATAATAGTCTTTGGGGTTCAAATGTGGTTGAAAGCAGCCCACAGAACCAATCTACATGAAATTGATTTCAAGCTCGAGTCTTGCCTTTCATTTAACCACGCAGTGTAGGGGGTGGCTGATCCATCAATATCAGAAAATAGGGACCACCAAAACCAGTTTTTGGTTGATGTGCCATATGTCTTTATGCAGGAAACTCACATTGATTAACGCCCATGAGAGGAAAGGGAATTCTCCAGGTACTCAAGAAATGACTTTATTGATTTCTGCATCAATCACAAATCACATCTTGAGAATGACATGAAGATACATTTAGCCAACCATTAGTGAAAACTTCAAGACCTTATGTATATATTACAACTAGAAATTACAGTTGTTTGGGCTAATTAATTCTTCTGCAAGGTTAGAAGAATTAATTATCTGTCATCCTACAGTCATATACTCTTAAGCCTTATACGATATATATTCCACAGGAATACACTTTTTAAGTCCTGTTTATTATATATTACTTCATTAAAAAAAATAAAACTGTGTCACATTATGAAACAATCTTTCCCACCAACACCCCACACACATGACACATGGAGGAGTCACAATTTTCTGACAGGAAGCTAATCAAATACTCCTTGTCATGTATGCTTTGTTCACAGAATAGCAACATGCTAGCCAGGGCTTTCTGCAAACTTTTATTATATCAAAGCATCAAAATAGTACATGAATTCTTCTCAAGAAGCTTCAATAAAATTCAGTGGAAAACTACCAAAATTCAAACTACTTTAAAGTCCATCTGCAGAGCACATGAGAAGCTAACTTTTCTATACACCCAATTGAAACTACAGAAACTCAAATAAATTTCTGAAAGAAACTCTATATCTGTAATAATAATACTCTCCAATCTCAAACCACAATGGCTAAAAAATGAACTGAGAGCCGCATAGAGCAGCATCACACTTTATTAACTCCAACATGGGGAGTTGCTTTACCACCTCTCTGTTTTAGTATTTCGCCTTATGACTCATGACCACAACTTTTGCCACCATGGCAAACTGTAATTGGTTATCAGTCACTTTTACATAATTTTTCTCTATCATTTATAGTCTGTCACATTTATAGTTGTAGAAAGAATTGTAAGTTTTTTTATTATTTATTTTTATATGCAGGTCTAGAATTTTTGGGGCTGTAAGGTACAAGAATTTAAATACATGTTTTCAATTTTTAAACAATATTATATATATTTTTACACACATTTTCACTCATACATATTTTTTAAAAATATTTACAGGAACATCGTTATCAAATAGCTCCCGATTTTGAAATAGGTGGATAGTGAAGAATTCATGAAAAGATTAATGAAACTGAACCTCCAAATTCATAAGGATTTGATTAATGTGTACTCTTAGGACATACAATAACAAATTCATTTTTGAAAATTTTTTATTAAAAATTAAAAAAATCGTCAAAATTTTTTTAATTTTCAATAAATTTTTCTAAAATTGGTTAACTATTACGTGTCCTAAAGGCACGTGTTAATAAAATCCTATTAATAATGGGCTGATTTCTAAAACGTTTTTCCCTGCATCTTGGAAAATGCCAAACTGGTCAGTTTGATGAAAGTCTTGTTTTGGATTCGGGTCCTTCTGGTGCCACAAAGAAGGACACATAAAAAGCTACAACTCGCCACACGGTGAGTTGTCTTTTTATGTGGCCTTTTTTGTAGCGCTAGATTTATCTTTGATTCGAGTTCATCATTCATGTTTGGCAGGTTATGTTCAGAATCTTGGAGGTGTGGATAATGCCAAGTGTATATATTATACGATGCCAGAAAGGAATACGATTGCTTTGAATGCTTTTATTGTTTGGTTGGGCAGGACAGTTCATGTGATTGAGGCTTCTCAGTTGTTTAATGAGATGCCAGAGAAAGATATGGTTTCTTGGAGTGCGTGACCAACTTGAAATTGATGCAATAGCATCCTGTGCTCCATGAAGAACTGCAAAGCCAAATATGCCAATAATGAAGTTTATGTTGATCTTGTTGAAAAAATGGATGCAACTATTACCAGAGCATTCTTGTCAAAAGCACTTAAAAATACTAAATGCTATTTGTTTTTTTATAGTATTTTTAGCACTTCAGATGATAAAAACTTACCGACATTAAATATGCTAAAATTTTAAAAAATTTAGCATTGAGCTATAATAAAATCTCATTTTTGAGATCCACTGTAGCAAGGTGTTATATTTCTTTTTAATTTTTTTCTTTTTCTTTCTCTCACTCACTCGTGTGCCTTGCGTGTTTCCTCTCCCCAAGCTTTCCTCTCTCTCGTTCTCCTTCTCATCCGACTCAAGCTTTCCCAGTCTTGTCTGTTATTAAATTTATTTGCTTAAATTTAATTACAGACATTTGCTTAATGTGATTCGGTCATTTGGTTTTCTCTATCTCCATGGGAATAGAATTGGGATATGGTTGTAGAAATCAGATCTATATGTGGGTTTTGAGAAATATTTTTATGTATGAGTTTTGTGAGTAGTGCATGGATCTGGTGATTGTTTTTGGTTCTGGAGAATGTGGGTCTTTAATCGGCAGGTGGGTGGGTGGATATGGTGGTCGACAACGCTAGGTTGAGAAAGAGAGACATGAAGGAGAGAGAGAGACAGAGAGAGGAAGAATAAAAAATGGGTAGGATTGTGGTGGTTGATTGGCGTGGGTCTCTAATCGTTCCAGTGGTCGTGGGAAATGTGGTGGTTAGTGGCCAATGGTGGGTAGAATTGTTGGGTTGAGACAGTGAGACCGAGAGGGAGAGAGAGAGAGAAACAGTGAGACCGAGAGGGAGAGAGGATGAAAAAACTAAAAACAAAAAAGGAATAAAACAAAGAAATAATATTTAAATGAAGTTGTAAAGAAAATAGAAATCACGACGTTAAGTGTATTATAAAGTGAGATGTTAAATGTTATAAAGTGACTTTTTGAGATGTTAAATGCTAAATTTTTTTGAATGCTTGATGTGGATGCTCTAAGGTCAGGTTGGCTTAAACATGACTAGAACTTCCAAGTGATACTGTATTTGATGATTTGGATTTAGCAAATTAATTATGACATTTAATTAGTTTCTATCAACTTGAAATCTCAATTCTAGAACAATAAATAATTTGCTACACATGGATTCAACTAGAGAAATATAATTGGTGTGTTAGAGAAGGCAATGTGCCTTTTCTTAGTAATTGCTTAGTCTTTACATAAACCAGGAAAAAAGGGTATGAAACAATGATGTTTTATGCTTGTTTTAAAGGTTTTACTTCTCCATGTTGCAGTAATTATGTTTAACAGTTTTCTTTCTCTCTCCAATCTTATTGATCGCTGTAATTTGGGTTCTTGATTTGCGCCACTATAATATACTTCTAGTGTACTTGGTTGTCTTAAAAATAAAATTTCTTACTTACACACACACACACAAAGGTTTCTTTTCTCTTGTTTTATCGTATTTTTATTTTTATATCGTTTGGCAAGGCAATTGCAAGTGTTTTGGTAACATTGTTCTAGTAACGTTGTTTGTATTTTTTGAAAATACGTATGGGTAAAAAAGTGTGTAGAAATATGTGTAATGTAATTTAAAAATTGAAAACATGTGTTTAAACACATGTACCAAACATCCCCTAATGTGGGCTTTTGGGGTTTGAGTTGGCTTGCTTTGTTTTGTGCTAGATTGGGCATAGAGGAATTGTTGTTTATAGATGTTGAATAGTGGTGGATTTCATTTGGTTGAGGTGGATCAGTGGATGTATCAGAGTGCAATAGCTTTTCATTTACATTGCTAATCAAGGATTACTTTTTGAAGAAAAAAAGTGTAACACTTTTCTCTTTTGTGGTAATAGATTCATATAAACAAAAAAAAAAAAAAAATGCAAAACTCACCTTCTAAGTTTCACCTTTTGTTATTTTATTTCTCTAAGTTTAACTTTTGTCATTTCAATTTTCTAAATTTCAATTATGCTCAATTCAATCATTTGTTTACTATCTATTAAATTATATGTTAATTTACACAAAAAACACCATTTTACAGTTTAATTAATATATATTTTTTAATTTTAAATTTTAGAAAAAACGTTTATTAAAAAAAAAACATAAACTAAACCCAAAAGTCTAAAACCCAAATAGCGCCAATTCCATTTTGATGATAGTGCCTAGATTTCGAAGATGATGAACACCACCTTGTTCGGATCGGAAATGGAATCCGATTCAAATTTGGAAGAGTGTGGTTTTGGTGCCGTTGGGATCACCAATGAGGTTATGGGCGAAGAATATCAGTGTGCATCCAGAGACATTGGATTTTCCGATTGATGGGGAAGAGGACTTGGACAGTATGTGCATTTTTTATGTTCTTCTTTGGATTCAAATCAACAACCAAAAAGTCAATGCATATCTTTTGTAATTTTCAAGGCTTTTTAGTTTTATGACACAGATCTCCCTTTCTCCCTCTCAATCTCTCTTTTTCTCTCTTTCCCCCTCTTGTTCTTCACGGGTTTCAGACTTTGGATTTAGTTAGTTTTTATTTTTTTAATTAGCATTTTTTCTAGAAATTCATAAATTAAAAAAAAAATTGAATATTAATTAAACTATAAAATGACGTCGTTTTGTATAAGTTAACATTGTAATTTAACAAATAGTAAACGGATAACTGAATTGAGTATAATTAAAATTTAGAGGACTGAAATGACAGAAAGTAAAACTTAGAGGGTGAATTTTGCATTTTAGCAGAAAAAAAATGAAAAAAACTTTTTGTTGTGGAATCTTAGCTAGAATTTTTATTTTCTAAAAACTTATCATGCTTGTAATGACAATTACTGTTTCGCCTAAAATTTTTGTTTATTCTCTCAGTCGTGGCAGGTTTTTCCAAATAAACGCAGTTCTCCTAGTCAGCTATTTCAGTGAATAATTTCGGGTTCAAAAATTTGAGAAAGCTTGAGAGATTATTGAGATATGCAAAAAGGAACTACAACTCATGTTTGATGCCAACTACAAGAATTATATATTCACAATCAAAAAACGTGACAAACTTATTCAGTTCTCTGTTCACAATCCTTACACCCTGAAATCCTTGTAATAACAGTGCCACTATCCCATCTCCATCATTGCATTGAACCAAAGTACCAAACTGATGCCAACTACAAGAATTATATATTTACAATAAAAAAAAGCATAGCTTAAAATTATTCTCTTATCACAACTTCACGTGAATGTGATAATCCTTTTAACAAAAACTTGATTATTCTTTTCTGAACAACAATCTACTTTAATCAATCACAGCTTGCTATCTTTTAACATTCCACAATCATGTGATATACAATCAGTGACGACTATTGACACATCTCCCTTGTGAGACTTGAAGGAAGGTAGTGCTTATGCTTAAAATGTCAATTTGGGAGTTAAAAGTTAAAAGTTAAAACCTATCATGAGACTGGAAGGAAGGCACAGCCCTTAATTGTGCTAGATAAAAATAGTCAATTGTCCAATAAGCTCTAATTCAAATGACACTTCATTCTCTTATAACTTTTAAGAGTAAGGTGGAGAGTGAGGTTATGAGTTGTGCAAGACAAAGATGACAAATGGTTGGGGAATACATGTTGTATTTCAGAGGCACAAATGACAAAGCATCCAATGTATAATACTGTTTGAATGACCCAAAAAAAAAAAAAAAACAACGAAAAAAAAGTGGGGGCTAAGCTCACTCCTGTTAATTGTTTTTGCAGGACCTTGTAATGTTTCAATTTTGAAGTTTGCAGGAGCACAAGAATTGGTTTTCCACGGTCTAATTGGCTTATGCCTCTCTGTTTGGTCTGATCCTGCTTGTAGTTGCCATATGTTTAAAACGCTGACACCAAATTTATGTAACACTATATTTCTCGATTCTTGATAATGCTTTTCATTTCTTTCTCCATCTTCTACAAAAGAGGGCAACTGAAAATAAATTTGAAGAGGGAAAGAATGTAGATATTGCATAACCAAACAATACTAACAATACAACCTAGTACATTGACACTACCTATCATTTTTAATTTGGTTGCAGCACAAAATGAAGAGTTAATTAAAAGAATATCTTAAATTGTTAGTGCAGGTTAATTAAACAATGCCCTTTTTTTGATGCTGCTAAGTTTCCTCTTCATTTCTTTTTTGCCACTTACTGGATTCAAATGTCTCAAAATTGAAAGCCTCAAGAGGAATACCAAATCCCCTCATACACAATTCCTTCTTCTTTCTGTCTGTGTATACCCAATTTAAAGTTGTGTGGAATAACCAAAAATTGTTCCAGAATCAATCAACCTTTATCAATATGGTATTCAAGCCACCCCTTGACTTCAGATTTTTTTCAAGTTGCATCTTCTTGGTCATGTATTAAGCAATCCAAATCTGGTACATATCCTGCTTCTTTCATATGCCAAATCAACAAATCCAGAACTCCATACACCCACTTTATGTGAGAACCCATCTTATCTCCAACAACAAAACTATAAACCTGGTCTCTTACCTCAATCCAACTCCTCCCTGCCTCTTTCTTATTCCCCATCCCTCTCATCAACTTCCTCATATTTGCATACTCCCCCCACTTACCTTCAGCTGCGTATATATTTGACAGCATCACGTAAGTCCCCACCATATTTGGCCTCAAATCTAAAATCCTACGAGCCGCCAATTTGCCCAAATTCGAAAGCTTATGTGCTTTACAAGCTCCAAGAAGTGCCCCCCATACAGACTCATCAGGTTTAAATGGCATACTCTCTATTAGATCATAAGCCTCCTCAACTCTCCCTGCACGCCCTAGCAGATCCACGACACAGCCATAAATCTCCTGATTTGGAGTAATATTATAATCACCCACCATTGATTTGAAATACCTCAAACCTTCATCTACAAGTCCAGCATGGCTGCAAGCGCTCAGAACTGCCATATACACAATCTTATCAGGTCTAATACCAGACCTGATCATCTCATCAAACAATTCAACAGCCTCTTTTCCATATCCATGAGCCCCATATCCAATCATCATAGTAGTCCAAGAGACCAAATCTCTGCAAGTCATTTTACTAAAAACTTTGCGTGAATCACTTATGCTCCCACACTTGGCATACATGTCAATAAGTGCATTGGCCAATGCCAAGTTCCCATCAAGGCCTCTTCGAACAATTCCTCCATGAACCTGTTGTCCGCAATTCAATACGGCTAAATTTGCACAGGCAGCTGCAACACTGGTAAATGTGAAGCAATTTGGACTAAAACCTTCTGACTCCATTTGTGAAAAGATATGTAAAGACTCAGTAGAGTCCAATCTTTCATAACCAGTTATCAAGGTATTCCATGTAATTAAATCTTTCTCATTCATTTCATGGAAATACTGATTTGCCTCCGATAAACCACCACACCTGCAATACATGTCTAGTATAGAATTCATGACAGGAAGATTGGTATCAAACCCATGTGTAATCACTGCTGAATGTATTAGCTTGCCCAAAGCGTATGAGCCAATTGAGGTGCAAGCTCTAACAGCAATTGAAAAGCTAAATGGGTTGAGTTCTGCTTCCTCCTGTTTGCCAAATAAATTTTAAGAACTTAATGTATACTGTAAGATATATAAAGCTGAATTCTTTTTAAAAATTGAAACCTTTTCAATTGTAGATAATAAAAAGTGAGCTTTGGAACCCAAGTGTTTTCATAGAATTTGAGGTTGTTTCAACTACTTACCAACAACATTTGCCTGAAAACTCGAAGCCCACCATAGCCATCACCTCTATGAGTGTAACCAGTGATCAAAGTAGTCCATGAAACAGCATTTTTTACATCTATCTCCTGAAAGACCATGCATGCCTCGTCCATGCTAACACAACACGTAGCATACATATCCATGAGTGCATTATTAACAAACATAGACTCCTTCATGCCATGCTTGATGGCCAAGCCATGGACCAATGCCCCATATGAAAGAGCCTTCATGCTCTTACAACCCTTCAAAGCACTGGACAAAGTAAAAGCATTTGGCTCCACTCCATTCCTTACCATCTCACAGAACATAGCCCATGCATGGCTGTAGTGGTTGCAAGACGTGTACCCAGCAATCATGGCAGTCCATGCAACCACATCTCTCTCAGGCATTTCATCGAACAGTATCCGGGCTTCTTTTATCAAGCCCCTTTCAGAGTATGATTTGATAATGTTTGTGGCTAAGACGGAAGGACCCTTTGGTAAAAAAGGTGTGTTCGATTGGGTGGTGGAGTTGTGGGCCCATTGAAGAGAGTTTCGGATAATGGGTGGGATTGCATGGAAATCAGCCGTAGGAAATAGTCTTTTAGTGCTCATAATTCCATGTCAAGTAAGGACCCAAAAATGCGTCTGTAACTGAAGTTCTTATAGCGGAAATCTGGGCATTCCAAGAAGGTCTTCATCAAGTTTTTATAGTTTGGTCTCGTTGGTTAGTGAGTTCGGTTTGTAAGATAATGGGTCTGTAAGGCCTTGTTTAGTTGCTGAGGGAACCTACTTCTGTTTTTTTTTGCCTAAAAACTAAAAAAAAAAACTCAATTTTTTGGGACCCACGGGCTAACCAGTATGCAGAACAGTTACCCGCGGAGTCCTTTTTATTTGCTTTTAATTAATTGTAATATGTGTTTCATAGCAGTTGCAGGATCTGGCCAAACATTCACAGCACAGAACGGAGAAAATGGAAAACAAAGTAAAAAAAAATAAATTAAAAGGAAGTGATTGTTCACAGATGAAGGGGGACGGATCTTGGGTACCTGTGAAACTGAAAAGGGTCGGTCTTGAGAGATAGATCGGCGGAGCTGCTGAAGTGTCAAGGGCCGGCGCTGGAGCTTCAAGGGTCGGGAAGAGATTGTTCAGAGTTGAGAGGTGCCGTGGGTTTGGGAGAGGAGAAAGAGATTGTTCAATCTTGAGAAGTGAGCTTTGTTTAGTGCGCTGATGATAGAGAGAGTGAAGAGGGTTGGTCCTGTGGGTGCTGAAAATTTACGAAAATTGCCGCAGAGTTAACGTAACCAATAACTTGAAAATATGTTATTGGCTTATTGCTGTTTCTGAATTTGTTAACCCATATTTGTTAACTGAGTGAATAAATTGAAAATCATCCAAATAATGTCATTACCTATGCGCCTCATCAATTTTGGGCTATGAGTCAACAAAACTCAGATTTATTAACCTAGTTTACCAAAATCCAAACAATGCTTAAGTCTGTTTCAGTTTATGCCTATATAGTGTGTTCCTGTTGGGTATGTTTTTTTTTTTTTTTTTTTTTTGATAGCCAAACGATAACTAGAACTTTCATTGATAAGGACTAACGTCCAAAGTCGTTACATCATTCACTAACTGATTCACAATACAGGGTGGGGAGTCCTCAACCCATATTACACAATCTTTAATATTCTTAGCATCTCTAGCGAGGCAATGTGCAGCCATATTGTTTTTCCTATCCGTGTGGACTGCCTTCCACGAGCAAAACAGCTTTAAAAACTCCATGGATCCCTCAATTATTTTTAGGATTGAAATAGCAGGTGCAGTAGCTCCCCCGATGGCCTGTGTCACCAGCAGCGCATCACCCTCCACTATAATCTTCTTTAAACCCAGGTCCCAAGCAAGGAGAATTCCTGCTTCAGTTGCCTTGGCTTCTGCTTCTAGCGCCTGTAGCAGAAACTCCAATTTTTTGCTCATTGCCCCCATGATCAGCCCCTTGTTGTTCCTGATAACCACTCTGATTCCACAAGCACCCAACTCCTTAAAAATAGCAGCGTCTACATTCACCTTATACCAGTCCTGTGGCGGAGCGATCCACTGGTTGTGCCTGGTCATAGGCCTAGGATCGAGATTTTTGGGGGGCAGAGCAGCTCGGACCTCCTCCCTGTATCTTCTTGCTTCTTCTGTGATGACCTTACTTTGTTTCCTCACACCCCCATGTCGAACTGTGTTTCTATTGTTCCACAAACACCAGGCCGCAACAGCAAAGACCTCCCAGTCCATGTCTCCCTGTGATTCCATCAACAACCACACCACATCCAAGAAGTCTTTCGAAGGAAGAATACCGTTGTTAAGGTTGAACCTTAACTCCTTCCACATTCCACTTGCAACAGCACAGCTCCAAAGAATATGCCCCGAAGTTTCCTACTCACCGCAAAGGTCACATCCAACCTCCCTAATGATCTTCCTGTGCGCCAGGCCCTCTTTAGTAGGGAGGATATTCCTACATGCTCTCCACAGGAATTGTTTGATTTTACTTGGGCATTGGAGACCCCAAATGGTCCTCCAAATAGTTTTCATCTTAGACATGTCTGAGCACTCCGGAACCTCCGTGCCACTAGTTGCAGCAACAAGGTATTTGACCGCTGCCCTATATGCACTCTTTACAGTGAAGCAGCCATTTGGTGTTTTGGCCCATACCAAGGAGTCTGCTGGATGCAGAGGGCTGAGAGGGATACTCAATATAGTTTCGGCTTCATGTGCAAGAAATGTTTGCTTAATCAAACCTGTACGCCACTCCCCTTCACCCTGGCTGATCAGAGATGCCACCTTTTCATCACCCCCCCCAATTAGCTTTTGGGGTTAGAACCTTACCAGACTCGCAGGATGGTAACCAGCATGCATTCCATATCTCAATACTCCTGCCATCACCAACAACCCACCGAGATCCCTCCTTGACAACATTTTTTGCTGCCATGATACTCCGCCATATGTACGAAGGTTTACATCCCAATTGGGCATCCATGAATGATAAATCCGGGAAGTACTTAGCCTTTAGAACTCTATGAACCAGGGAGTGCGGATTTTGTTGAAGTCTCCATCCCTGCTTGGCCAGCAGGGCTAAGTTAAAAGCTTTTAGATCTCTGAACCCCATGCCACCCTCCTCCTTTGATTTGCAAAGATTTTTCCATGAAACCCATGCTATATCTTCCTTTCCTTTCCCTGCTGACCCCACCAAAAGCCACCCACCATCGAGTTTAATTCTGAGCACAAAGAATCAGGTAGCTTAAAGACATTCATGGTGTACAGAGGAGTTGCTTGAGCCACAGCTTTGATTAACACTTCCCTGCCCGCAGTAGACAGCAACTTTCCTTTCCACCCCGCTATTTTCCGCCCCACTTGGTCTTTAATTCGATTAAACGCTTGTCGTTTTCCCCTTCCAACTAGTGGGGGTAGGCTCAAATACTTTTCATGGTGTTGTATGATTTGAGCTCCAAAGGTGCCTTTTACAAACTCCTTAACTGTATCCATCGTGTTCCGGTTGAAGAAAAGAGCCGTTTTTCCTCTATTTAGCTTTTGTCCCGATTCCTTTTCATATACCTCCAGCACCTTAGCCACTTGTTCACATTCCTCCACTGTGGCTCTACAAAAAATGATGCTATCGTCCGCGAAGAACAAATGAGAAATTCTTGGAGCATGTCTTGCAGCCGCCACCCCTCTAATCAACCCCTCTCTCACTTTTTTCTTCATCATTGCAGCCAAGCCTTCACCACACAGCAGAAACAAATAGGGGGAAATAGGGTCTCCCTGTCGGAGTCCTCTAGAGGGAGTGATCACCCCTTTCGGCTCCCCATTGATTAACACCGAGAAAGTCACCGATGTAACACACATCATAATAAGGGATACCCATTTCTCCCCAAATCCCATTTTCTTCATTATTGACTCGAGGTATGCCTACTCCACTCTGTCATACGCCTTGCTCATATCTAATTTTATAGCCATCAATCCCTCCTTTCCCCTTGTTCTCAGATTTATGGAATGCATTGACTCAAAAGCAACAATAACATTATCTGTGATCAATCTTCCCAGGACAAAGGCGCTTTGAGCTTCATCAATGATACCATGGAGGACTTTTTTGAGCCTATTCGCAAGCACCTTAGATATGATTTTGTAAATCACGTTGCATAGGCTGATAGGGCGAAAATCCGTTATCCTTTGGGGGTTTTTTATCTTAGGAATCAGGCAGATATATGTTTTGTTAATATCCGCTGGCATCACCCCTGTATTTAGGGCCTGTAGAACAAAATTTGTAACAGACGGACCGACAACATCCCAATATACTTTTGGTAAAAGACTGGGGACAAACCATCTGGGCCCGGCGCCTTTGTTGGGTGCATTTGATTGAGAGCATTCCAAACCTCCTCTGCCTTAAACACCTTCTAAAGCTCATTGTTCATATCTTATGTCACCCTCACATCCATAGCATTTAGACTTTCATCAAATCCAGCCGGCTTATCAGTTCTATAAATGGACCTAAAATACTCCAGAATTATTCTCTCAGTTGTTTCCTGATCTTCATGCCAAACACCCATCTCATCCATCACACCCCCAATCCTATTCTACCTGCGTCTTTGGCTAGCGGTAGCATGGAAAAACTTGGAGTTTTTATCTCCATGTTGCAGCCACATAACTCTTGATCTCTGCCTTCACATGATCTCTTCTCTGGTATGCAGCTCATTTATCTCCTTTTTTAATACCTGAATTTCCTCAGCCGTTTCATGTAGCAAGTTTAGGGACTCAAGAAGCTGAAGCCGGTTATGCTTCTGTTTTAGATTTTTGTAAATATTCCCAAACTTGTTTTGGTTCCAGCACTGAAGCTCCATCTGACATCCTTCGATTCTATCTTGGATAGGCAGAACCGAATTATCCCTGTAGGGGTTCCACGCCAGCTCAATAGTCTCCTTGCACCCTTCCTCCCTAGTCCACATTGCTTGGAAGAAGAAGCGTTTCTTCCCTCTTCTATGATGGTGGGCTTTGTTTAGAAACAGAGCAATGAGGCAATGATCCGAGGAGGACATGGATACATGGTGAACCTTAGCCTCTGGAAAGATCAAATTCCACGCTTCATTAGCAACCATTTTGTCCAAACGGATTAGCGTTCTTTGGTCACCAAAACGCCCATTACACCATGTAAATCTCGGCCCCACAAACCCCAAATCAATTAGACCACACTTACTTAGCACTTCTCTAAATGCTTCCATTTGGTTAGCATCTCTATCTTTCCAACCCAATTTCTCATCAGGGTGCACAATTTCATTAAAATCACCACAAACCATCCATGGCATTTCACATTGAGATTTAAGGATTTCAAGCAGTTGCCAAGAAGTGTACCTTTTTCCGGTATTGGGGTGACCGTAGAAGCCAGTTACCCTCCAAGGGCCTCCGTTTCCAACACCATGCACCACCACATCGATGTGTGAATGCGAGCAACTCTTGAACCTTATGTCTGTACCCTCCCTCCATAATAGAGCTAAGCCGCCACTCCTCCCATCGCTAGGCACAATAATCCCTTGTGTGAACCCAATTTTATTCTGAAAGCCTTTCATTCTGCCAATACTAGCTTTTGTTTCAACTAAGAAGATTACAACGGGATTTTTCTGCTTCACCTCTTCGGTGATAGTACGAACTGCCGGCGCAAACCCCAAGCCCCAACAGTTCCAGGCAAAGACTGTCATTGGGCTGGGCGGTGCTGCCCTGCAGCCACCACCACATCGCCAACCGTCTTCTTTCCTTCCTCCCTGGTCACCTCTTCTTTAGCCTTGCCCTTCACCCTTTTTTTCCTTTCTATATTTTGGTCTAATTCTATCAGAGGAGGGTTACCTTTCCTTTTTTGTTGTATTGGGTCGAAGTCTTCCCGCGGGTCAGATTCATTCTTTTGTCTCGCCAATTGCTTCTAGTGCCCACTCTTAGGGCCCAAAGTCTCTGTGGTCCAGCCTTTTTCTTTCTCGTATATCATAGCGAGTGGGCTAGAGATAATTTCGGCCCAGTCCAAGTTCTCTTTATCCACCGGGCCCATCCTCTTTAATACTTGTGTATTTTGTCTTTCTTTTCCAGCCTTCTTCCCATCCACATCAGCCGGCCCATTCTCCCATTGCATTCCTTCTTCCATGTCTTTTGAGTCCTGCTTGCCCGTCAGAGAATCCCTCCCACTTTGGGTAGGATTATCCCCAATCTTTTCCTTTGGGGGGTTGGTCTTACCATTTTCATGCAACCACTCTTCCTTCTGATGGGACATTACCTTCTGACACGCCATAGTAGGTTCGTCTCTTCCGTTGTGTGTGCCAGTCATCGGGCAGAGGGTCTGCACCTTCACATGTTGCGCACCTACCTTCGAGCACCCCAACAGCAGAAGCTGCCCCTCTTTTGGTGTCTCCGTTTCAGCTCCCCTGTTACTGCCTTTTTTTTCCGGCATGTAACCATCACCCATTTTCCTAGCATCCATCTCGACACTTTTTCCCGGCTCACCCCTTAGCCATGTACCGTATTGCTTCTGCTCAACCTCCTCAATACGTTCTCCTTCTTTTTTTTCTGGGCAATCTTTTTCTCCATGGTCTAGTATTCCACACCGGTAGCAGAAATTGGGCAATCGTTCGTATTTGAAGAAAACCCATCTGCTTTCACCCCTTTCAATCGATACCTTCTTCCCTCGAATTAGCTTTTTTGTTGCATCCAGCTGCACTCTGACTCGTAGAAACTTTCCCCATTGAACTCCTTTCTCCTGGACATCTACATCTATCACCGCACCGATCTTTGATCCAATCTCAATGCCAGACTCTCTTGTCATGCATTTTAGGGGGAGGTTGTGGATTTGTACCCAAAAGGGCACCCATTTTAGTAGTATCTCCTTTGGGACCAACTCACCCTCAAACTCTTGCATTAAAATCAACTGCTTTTCGTAGTTCCACGGACACATCTCCATCACTCTTTTCTTATCTCGCCCATCCCCAAACTCCACCAGGAAAAGATCCTCATCAATCTTCGATATTTGCATTCCTCTGCTTGGCTTCCACAACATCCTCATATTCTTTCTAAAGGCCTCTAGAAAGATTGTGCGTTGGGTGAGAACCTTCATGACCAAACAGTTTTTTCCAATCTCCTTCGCAACCTTTGTGCTACTGCTTCCGAGTTCAATCCCTTCATCTTCAGCTTCTGTGAATGTTAGCTTTTTCCACATTTCCTCCAGCTCCTCCGCCATCTGTACCAACCAACCCACCCTCAAGCTAGGGGGTTACCCAAACCAAGACCTCACCACAGGTGGAAGGTCACGATACTCTGCAGCTATGTGCAAGACACTCAACTGCTACTACATGCCCGAGAGCAGGAGAGCACAGCTTGAATCAGTATTGATAGCGGCTCCTGTTGGGTATGTGGCAGTGGTTACAAGGGAGTATGTTATAAAGTATATTCCTATATGGTACGTGGCAGTAGTTGCAAGGGAGTATATTATAAAGTATAGGCCCCATAGAGTTACCAAATCATTAGCGGACCTCTCAAGTTTGTCTTTGGGCATTTGGGGTCACTAAATATTCTGTTCTTTAACTTGGCCAAGTTGTTGGTACAGTGATTCATGTGGTCTTATTATATTCATGAGATCTTGAATTTGAAATTTTTTGCCAGCATTATAGGGCCACTTTTATGAAATTCCTTTCTGTAATAACTTGATGCGTGTAAGATGAGTGTGAAACTATATACATTTGTCAAAAAAAGAAAAAAGAAAATGCCCATCATACTCTTTTTTTCCTTTTTTTGAGATTTTTTTTTTCATCTCATCCTTACTAACCGTAATAACCCACTTTTGTTGAATTATATATATTTTGTGGGATGTCATGCACCGGACATCCAGACTCATTTTGCTACTCGTGCTAAAATGAGTAGTGCCCCAATAGCCTGATGGCTCAAGATTGTTTGAACCTAATTTTGCAACTTTGAATGCTTCAACCATCAAAGATTCTTTTTCTTATCAAAAAAGGAATCTTTGATGGTTGAAGATTCATTTAATTGATCTAAAACATAAACAACCCTCTTTAACCCCATTACAGACTCACCTCCTGTGATGCATGGGTTGGTTTATGGGTGGTACTTATGCTATACAACATAAAAACCTGTGGCTGGTGGGGTAACACTGATGTGACAATCAGAAACATGATTTCATGCTTGAATCCAGCACAAGGTTTGTACCAAAGTAGAATGCCAAACATGGGAAAGGAACGATACCCAATTGTATTCTTGACCAGCTTGCAGGTTGAGCATTGCCGGGAACACAATCTTTTACATAACTTGTTGAAGTGTCAAGTCGTGAATGACCCTATTTCTAATATGTCATTTTTATTATATACCAATCACAACATGACCCTATTTCTAATATATCAGTTTTATTATATACCAATCACAATATGGTACCTTATTAGTTACAAACATTGTCACTAATAGTATTGATGTTTATATTGGCTTTGAACAGCCAGAGTAGACTTCAGATAGTACTCTTAAATACAACTGTATTTGATGTTTAAAGAGGCATGCAGGCATCTAACCTTAAAGAGGCTCTTGAAATTAATTTATGTTGCAGGTTGAATGATTAGGAACAAACAGTACCAGAGAAACCCTTTTCACATGCAGAAAGAAATTGCCAGAGAAACCCTTTTCACATGCGGAAAGAAATTGCCAATACAATACAAGAATTTACCTGAAGGAATTTACCCTTTTCATTAGCCTTTTGCTTTGGTTCATGAAGTCAAACTATGCTTCCAATAAATTGGTAAGTCTAAAAAAAATCGTTGAGAATGCCTAATGATAGGTTACCAAGTTTAAATGATTACTGAAAATTGCAATTTGTTTATCAAAAAATCATCTGTTGACTTCCACTGCTACAAGAAGCAGCGTCCTTCAGATGTAATGCAATCTCTCCTGGTACACAAGGGATACCTTCTTGATTTCTCGAGCAATCACAAGTAAAGCAGCTTCATCAGAGCCTGACATGAATTAATGTTTAGCCAATCGTCAGTATAATTCAATACCATATATATATAGGATTGCTTGGGCTAAATAGTACTTAACTTATGCAAGGTCAGAAACAAAAAATTAGAAGGAAAAAGAATCATATAGGTTAAAAAAAGTGACACAATCACTCCCTTCCCATTGCATTCACACACAATTAGTAGTCGAAGTGAATTCTTATGATAGGTGGGGCAGCTTATCAGATATTACTTTTGGATCAAAGAATCCCAACAAGCTGGCCAAGGCTTTTCATTGGGGTTTACCTCTTTTCTATTCTTTTAATTCACTTTATTTTGACCAGTTTCCAAATTTTCCAAATAGGTGGATTGTGGCAGAGTTCAAAAATAATTAATGAAATTCAAGTTTCAAAGAGAAAATCTTGGAAAATAACCGAACTTTGCACCGTCCCTGCCCAAAAATCTAGAAAGCACTGGTGCGGCTCCAGGGCTGCCGCACCTGACACTCGGCGACGTGCCGATTCGCATTTTTTTTCATTTTCCGGTTCGGGCTGAAACCGGCCTAAATTTGCCAAAATCATTCGAAACTAGCCGAGAAACTAGCTGAAATACATGTTAAAAAATAAAATAAAATAAAAACTTGAGTTGATTTCTTATTTAGTTATTAACTTATTATATATTTGTCAAATTATTTGTAGGTTAAACAACTTAAATTGAAATTACTGAATTATTTGTAGTTATTATTGCTTTTAAATTGGTATATGTTTACTCTTATATGAAAATATATTTAATAACTTGTAAATAAAAATATATTTAATAATACATTAGTAAATGTATCCCGCCACACCTCCACCTGCACCCTACTTTTTAAAAAATTGCCGAGTCCCTCACCCGCATCTATACCTGGTAACTGACCTTGAACCCAAACCCAAATCCGCATTCGTGCTTCATAGCCAAAAGTTGATTTTGAGCAAATGGTTGTGAATTTACATAAAATTTTAGTAACATTGACAAGTTTGCAAAACGGACAACCTCATTTAACACCAAAGTACAAAATGAGATCAACAAAGGTTCTCAAGTTTCAAGATTAGACTTTCTCAAAAAAAAAAAAAGTTTCAAGATTAGAGAAGTCATACCTGGGAAGCCATAATCCATTTTCCATCAATCCAGTCCTGATGTAGCCTTAAGTCAGAATGCTTAAACTCTATTTCCTCATCTGTGTCCCTAAAGTAAACTTAAGTATTTTGAGCCACCAAGAACCATAGAAATCACACCCACCCATCACCCATCATTGTAGAAAGCATCAACTTCTTCAAAAAGACTCAAACGATCAACAAAAAGAGTTTCTGGTGGACATGGCCTAATATGCAGGGTATCAAACTCTTCTCTCAGAAAGTTTGAACTCATCATCTGTCCTCAGGCTCTGGTACTGTACAAGGAACTTGTCCTTTCCCGCTGCTTCAACAACAGTTGCAGCAAATCAAGCACCTTCAAAACCATCTTCATCACTGCTAACCTCAACTAGTGTCCCCTTGCTAAACATCTTTTGTGTTGTTGCTTTACTAGCTTTTACCTCTGTCATAATGACATTTTCTGCAATTCAGTTTTAACGAAGCTGACCTTGTGAACTACACTCAAAAACTGAGCAAAAGATGACCTCTACGAGGATAACAAAAGAATGTATAAAACAAAGTATTTTCTTTTTTGGAACCAAACACACATACACAAAGGAGAGGGAAAGGGGTTGTAATACAAAGGCACACCAAAACTCTATTCAAAAGCTATGACAACTTTGTAAAAAGGGTGGGACAAGTTATACTACACAAACACACTTTTAAGCAATGTGGAACAATGTATAAAACAAAGTAGAATATGTTAATGAAGAATTTTTTTTTTAATCAGTAATTTAATATAGAATAAAATGGTGGAACATGCCTAGTTTGTTGAGAATCTGTAGCCAACTTCAAAATTTTGATACTAAGGCTTAGTTGTTGTTGACTTGTTGTATGCATTCCTTTGACTACACAAATCTGGCATCCATTAAATTCTCCCGTCATTTTCTATCTTATCAAAATGACATTAGAATGATTCAGTGATAAAATGTTATAATAGTAAACTCCTAAGTCTAATACCTGCAATGAATATATTGCTCTTAAGCACTAAAGTAAGTCTCAACTCTCAAGAGTCAAGAAGATCGTCCTCTCCTCTAAAACATTCTTTTGAATAATGTAGACAAGCTGAGGTTCTCATTCTTTTGGAATGGAAGAACCATCATGATTAATAAATTACAAAATGAAAAGAATATTGTTTTTTTCTTTCTTGATCATAAAATCGCCAAACGCAGAGAGTGTCAAGTTGACAAATAGCAGAAACCACGACTAAATCTTCCCATAAACATTTTAAGCCAAACCAAACAAAATCACTACCATTATTAAGAAAGCCCATTAAACAAACAAAAGCACAAACCACTCAAACCGATCCAAGCAAAAATAAAAACCCAAGATCAAAAAACACAAACCAATACCTTAAATCCCAACTAAGCCTTCCCACCACCACTAAAAGAACAAACAAAGAAAATAAATTTCCCAGAACCCCAACTAAAAAACCTTCCCACAACCATTTCCAGCCAAACCAAACAAAACCAAAAACCACAATAAAAGAAGGGGGAAAACCCCATTAACCCATAAAACCCAAAGAACCAAAAAAGGATGGAAAAAAAAAAGAGAGAGAAAAGAAGAAGAAGAAGAAAGAAACGAAATTCCCACCCCTGCTTCTTCCTCCACAAATGGCCGAGTCCCCCGTAAACTTATTCTATATGCAACCTCAGATCCTCCATCCCATCGCTTTCAGGGGACAACGTTGAAAGCGAAATTATTAAAAAAAAAATTAATTGATATTAATAGCAAACTATATACACAAATATATATATATATATATATATATATTAATGTAATTTGGAGATTAATGTAAATAAATAGAGTTTAAACAATCAATTTTATTTCTTAAGATAAATTATTGTAAAAGTGTTAAGGTAATAACAATTTACTAGCAATTTTGTATCTTCACTGACTTGAATGCTATTAAAAAATAATGTTGAATTCAACATTTTTTTCTCTATTCTCATTCTTTTAAGCAGTTAAATTTGGATTATAGCAAAAACAAGATTGAAAAAAAATATTAAAAACTAAAAAATAAGAAAAAGAGTGGAGGCTATGGTTTTAGTGGTATATATGAATATAAGTAGGCCATTTTTTTTTTAATATTATAAAACATAATGATTACGTAGAACCCATTGAGAGGAGAGTTGGTATTTTCACAAGTTGACACTGGGAATTATATAATTGGTAGACAGTAAAGAAGTGTAAGTGCTGGTACTAAATGAAAATTGAATGTTCAACCATTGTAGAATTTATTGTGATAAATAATGTATATACTATATAGTATTGTTTTGACAATTGTGAAATTTATTATGAAAAAAATTGTGTAAATTTATTATTTATTGTTAGTAGTTTGGAAACTTGTCAAAATGACAATAATTTTAGCCTTATGTGGGGCCATTGAACTTTGTTTTCATTAGAAAGAGACAAAAAAGTGTTATGTACTTATACAAGACACTAGATTGCTTTCTTTCATAAGCATAGAAGTCTTTTTATTTATGCTAGGGGCAAAGTTGATATAGAAAAATTTTGTAAGGGGGCAAATTGCTTTATAGGTATATTATATAGGAGTTTTTGGGGAGGTCAGGGGGGCACTTGCCCTCTGTCGCCCTCCCCTGGCTCCGCCAATGCCTTGAACCTCTACCCACCTCCTAGATCTTCAGTCATAATCACCACACTTTCCCACCCACCACTATTTGAGTAGAGAGACTGTGTGTGGGAGAAAGAACAGTAATTTTGTTTGGTTTTTTGAGAATCAGAACGGTTCATTATTATTGAAGTTGAAGGGATTTGAGAGAATAACTAAACATGTATACTTGCAATTAGCATGCTTTGTTTCTATTTTGTTAAAAAATAAGAACTTTGTGGTCATTGTGTAGTATAGCATTTTTAAATTTCATACAAGTATTATAGACCTTGAAAGAAATAGTAAACCCCATCTTCTATTTTCATTTTAAACTTGTTCTTATCTAATCTTTAGGATGTTTTTGGTCTCAAAGGCAAGAATATTTCATCTGGGTCTTACTATTTTTTGTTTCTGAATTTTAAAGATAATGAAAATGATTTATATTTCAAAATATTTTTTTTTTCAAAAAATTATAAAAGTGGATGAAAAATATGATTAGATTCAAGTTCAAAAAATATTTCTGAAGCTTGAAGTTTGTGTTTGATCTATTGTGCTTTATCAGTTTTTAGTGAGATTGTTTGAAAATTCTTGAAAAAAAAGGAATTCTTTCTAGGATTTTTAATTTATTTTATTCTCAGGAATGTTCCTTTTAGTTCTGAACACAGTAATTCAATTCCCAACCTTTGATGACCACTAATAATAGTTTTTCCTTCCAAATAGGATTAGAGTTTTAGTATGGTTATCTTTCTTATTCTTTTTCTTTTTTTTTAGTATGGTTATCTTACTCAATCCAAGTAAGGGGAAAAGGGAGATGCTATCTTGTAACTTGTTCATTAGTGTTCTGGGTCATTTACAAAAAATAAGTGCTTTAAATACTCCTCACTTGAGAATTAGCAATTGCATGTACTCTTTCCAATTGATTTCAAGGGGAGATGACTGCCTTCTTATCTCTTTCCTTTCAATATCTAATAAATAGCCCCATGAAAATTGGAGGACCACCACTTTTTGATGGTTCTTCATTCATGCTAGTGATTGTTAAGACCAATTTTCTTTTTTAGAGTTATTATCATTGTTTTTCCTTTTACTTTTCCCTTCTTGTTTAAAGTGTTTTTACTTTCCACCCGTGTACTCAGGCATAATAAAATGATATGCAAATAGTCTTTGATAATTTTGCTTTGTGGTACTAATTATTGTTATGAATTGCTAACTAATATCAACATTTGCCAGTTTTTTATTGAGTATATAGAAAGTCGGTTTGATTGTCGTTCATGGCCCTTGATACTGAAGCTAAAAGATTGGCCTCCATTTACTTTATTTGAACACTTGCCATGTCATGGTGATGAGTTTATCTGTTGCTTGCCATTTAAGGAATATACACATCCACACAAGGGTATTTTAAACATTACTCTCTTGTTGCCCAAAAAATCAGATATGGGTCCCAAGACTTATATTGCATATGGAGTTGCTCAGAAGTTGGCCACGGTGACTTTGTCACTAAGCTTCACTGCGACATGTCTAATGGGTATGTTTGGTCTTGTTGAAACTCCTACTAATCAATTTGTTTTGTTTGTCAAAGAAAAATTTCTGTTTGGTTGAAGTATTGCATGAAAATATCTATATGAGTTTGTATAAGTTAAAGGAAGTATATGTGAGGGCTAGATGAGCATGGTAAGGGTTGGCATTTGCTAAACACTACATGGTTGTTGATTATTGCCCATCACACATTTTACAAAAAGTCTCTAATACCTTCATGCTGACATAAAGCAATGGCTTACATTTTCTCTTTTGAAAGCCATTTTGACAAAAGTAGTCGTCAGTCTTGCTACAATTGGAGGACATTGAGATCTTATGTGGAAGGGATAGAGTTACTGATGTTGGTGCAAAATATATGGATAATGCAGTTGAAATTATGACTGAGGAAGGAGAAAAGTGATGAATTCTCCTATTGCACAACAACACGTCAACATTTGGTATCAATAAGTTATGCAATTGAGCCTTGCCAAAGAAAAAATGGTAAAAAAGATCCACTTTGAAACAGTTTTTTAGTTTGAGATTTTGAATGTTGTTAAAAAAAAAAAAAAAAAAAAAACCCATGTATTTTGGGTACTCTCTCTAAAATATTTTAGTTGGAAAGAGTTGGCAAGACATTTTTTTAGTTGGCTATGTCATTATCTTGTCAATTGGTGTATCAATGGCCCCTTTGTTTTGAATTTTGTGTAAAAAGCACATATTTGGATACTTTATCATCTCCCTTGATTTAGAACTTTTTAGTTGTTAAGAACTTTGAAAAAAAAAATTAGTTTGAGTTTTAAATGTTGTAAAAACTCATGCATGTGGGTTCTCTCTTTATGTTGATATAGAACATTTTAGTGGTCAATAGTTGGCAAAAAAAAATTTTAGTTGGCTGAGATGATAGATTTTGTCATTATTTTGTTAATTGGATTGTCAATGACTTTTTCATTACCTCATGTATTTATTAAAAAACTGTTACTAAAATTAAAATGTAGAAAGTTTAAGAAAAATAATAATTGGAAAAATTATTTTATCTATCTTAAATCTAAATCTAAATCTAAATCCAAATTTAGGTATTCAAACAATGGAATTTCAAATCCTTCATTGTATAAAAAGACCCAAACAAGGAATTTAAAAATCAATGGCTTTTTAAATCCAATGATTTCAAATCAAGCTTTTAAAATCTGTTAATTTCAAAATCAATGAGTTTCAAATCAAGCAAATAGAGTGGTTGTATAGCATTTTTATTGTCATTTTGGTCTAGCAAATAGAGGTTTTAGTGGGTATTTTGGTCAATTTTAGATTTCAAGGGTCCTTTAATCATTTTTTAGGTGTTAGGGGTGTTTTAGTAATTTTCAGGTTTCAGGGGCATTACACTCATTTTTTAGGATCTAAGCGTATTTCAGTAATTTTTAAGGTTACAGGGCCATTTTGGTCAAATGTGAGAAAAGTAAGGTAAAATGTGATGTTAGTACTGTCCAATGTGACAATGGAACTATCAAATATGAGAAAAAAAATAAGGGAACCACCGAATATGACAAAAGTATAGTCACATGTGATGTTGATACTATACAATGTGATGAAGGAACTGTCAAATGTGAGAAAAAAAATAAGGGAACCATTAAATGTGACAAAAGTACTGCCGAATGTGACAATAGAACCATCAAATGTGAGAGGAAAAAAAAAAAAAAAAAAGAACCACCAAATGTGACAAAGGAACAACCATATGTAATGTTAGAACTACACAATGTGAGGATAAAATTGTTAAATGTGAGAAAAAATAAAAGAACCATCAAATGTGACAAAAGACATGTGATGTTGGGATTGCACAATGTGAGGATGAAATCGTCAAATGTGAGAAAAAAAATAAGGGAACCACCAAATGTGACAAAAGAACTGTCACATGTGATGTTGAAACTGTATAATTAAGAATGACAATAGGCCGGGATTGGGCCGGATTTTTTCATACCTGGACCTGCCCCGCGGGTCAGACCCGAGGCCAAGACCTGGCCCCCCGTTTAGCCTTACCAAATTTGGGCCTAATCTATGGCCCAAATCGTGGCCCAACAAAAAAAAAAATTGAATTGAAGCCCAAATTCATTTTTGCTTAGATTCAAGCCCTATGAGTCTATGACATGCAGATTCAAGCCTAGATAATGTGGCCCAAATGCCAAATCAGTCTAAATCATAGGCTATTAATCATAAATCAATTAATCTCCTGTTAATTATAAATCTATTAATCAATAAATCATAACTAATATCATAAATCAATATAAATCATTTGTTAATTATAAATCTATAAATCAATAAATTATAGCTAATATCATAAATCAATATAAATCACCTGTTAATTTTAAATTTATAAATCAATAAATCATAGCTAAGATTATAAATCAATAAATCATCTAGCTAAGATAACCATTTAATCATATATCAATAAATCATAGCTAAAATCACCTACTAAACATAAAAATAAAATAAATCCAACAAGTCCAAGAAATAAGTATCACAAGTCCAAGAAATTAAAAAGCTACAAAATAAATCCTACAAGTGACAAGTTTAGAATAATTACAAACCCACAAATTAATCCAAGAAGTCTAAAAAATTAAAAAGGCTACTAATACAAAAAGTATAATCCTCCAGAACTGTGACACAACTCCCATCCTCCTCATTAGGCTTTCCATCATCAAGAATTGATTAAAGTGGTACATTATTTTCAAGAAATCAAGTACTGAATAAATTTTGTTTTTGTTTTTTTTTTATTTCTTTAGTAAATTTTATATTATTAAGTGGATTATAAATATTTAAGATAGTAATTAGTATTTAGAGTATGAAATGTGGAGTGATTTAGTTTTATCCTTTTTTTTCCCTTTTTGTATAGTACTTTACTTTCAAAAAATCAAGTACTCGGTAGTTTTTTTTTTCACTTCTTTTTTTTTTTTTTCTTTTGTAAATTTTATACTCCCTCCATCCCAAATTGTTTGGCCTAGTTGTAAAAACCAAATTATTTAGGGAAACATCATTAACTGCCTTATCTCTTTAAAAAAAGTTAGAAATTTCGTAAATTACTCTTAAACAAATTTATCATTAACTGCCTTATCTCTGAAGTTTTTTTTTTTTTTTTTTGGGTAATTACACATAACCCACTTGTAGTTTGGGCGAAAATTACTTTGCCTACCCGTGGTTTGAAAAGTATCACTTAACCTATTTATGGTATGTTTTAGTCCATCTCTGTAACCCATCTCAGTCCCAGCCGTTGCAAAAACATTTCTTAGCCCTAAAACACAACATAACGCGGATCAAAACACCCAAAACTCAAAAACTTTTCGAGAGAGAGACCTGTTGTGAGATCGTAGCGTTCTTTGTGGTTTGGAGTGTTTAGAGGGGGAGAAAACACAACTTAAGCAATGTCGAAGCTGGGGAAGGTAGTTTCGGTAAAGAAAATTAAGGTATTTGTGTCTGTTCTCGATTTAGGGCTTCAGATTTTGTTCAAGTGCCAACTTCTCAATTTTGTTCACCATATCTACATTTGATTCTATGGCCCTTAAATCATTCTCTACACCACCTTCAGGAATTAAAGACCTATATCTACTATGTTCTTTAGGAGCACCAACTAGATGGCATAAATCTCGAATTTCAAAGAAACTCAACTTATCAGGTTCAATCACTGTCAATGTATGTATAGACCCACCCACATATTGAAGTGTTGGGTCCTCCACAAAACATCCCCTAACATGAATTTCAATGCCAAATGTGAAGTCAACCATTTGTAATTAAAATAAGTAGTTTGTTTGAAATAAGTAGTTTGTTTAAATTTAGTAGTTTGTTTAAAATAAGTGGTTTGTATACATACTGACTTGCTAAAAACGACAACAAGCCAAAAGAGACAACAAGTCAAACATAGTGCTATTTTGTTTTCATATAAAATTTGTTTTGTTGTTGAGAGACAACACACGGCCGAAGGACCACATATAGCACAAGCAAAACCAGATTCCCAACAAATTCATAGGGACCACACTACCCACAGTTCACAAACAAGTGTAATCATTGACAAATAAACTTGATTCTTTCAGGTATACGCATTATATAAACAACCATAGCAGTACATTAGCTACATCCTAAGCAATTCTACATATAAATAGCAAAATGCACATTTAACATACACCAATTTTGAGAAAATTTTACAAACCCTAACTATGTGTTTAATAAACGCAGCTCCAGATTGTTGAAGGTGCGTTTCAACAAATGTTAAAGTTGCGTTTAATAAATGCAGCTCCAGATTGTTGAAGGTGCGTTTCATAAAATGCAGCTCAAGCATCTTTGAAGCTGCATTTTTTAAACGCAGCTCCAGGCATATTGAAAAAAAAAAAAAAAAATTCCAAGGATGAGTCTAGGAAATGCAGCCTCAGCATCTGTAAAACGCAACTCCACCTATGGTCTATAGCCGCGTTTAGTAAATGCGGCTATAGGCCAGCGGCCGAGTTGCGTTTTCCATAAACGCAGTTCAAATACAACCCTGTAGCTGCGTTTTTATAAAACGCAGCTCCAAAACGCGGCTACATAACGTGTTTTTTGTAGTGAAACTTATTACTGAAAGTACTGTAGATAAAAGTAAAAGTTAGTTGAAATAGTATAGTAGGACTCATGAATAGTATCAAAAAGTGCAATAGGACCTATAAATAGTAGCAAAAATAAGCTGAATAGTAAAATAAGTTGACAAAAATAATCCATACCGAATGCACACTAAATGTAACAAAAAAAGACTCCTCTTATTACTAAAAGGCAAATTCTTATGTGGATAGTATATCTTAGCAAATCAATTTTACAAATAATAAGTAGAGTGATACAAATTTTTTATAATTTTTTTCATATGAAAATTATGATGTTCCAACCATTTTAACCATAATAAATTATATCCCTAACGTATCCATTTTACAAAAGAAAAATGACTATTATCTATTTTATTATAAAAAAATAAAAAAATTTATAATATTCTTATCATTACACTTTACAAAATATGTTGCATATAATGAGTGGCAACCACTGTTCAACGTAGAGGCAACGGATTGGAAATACATAATCTCACCAACGCCCAACTCTTCTTGGGCCGTTGGAGATTTCTGAAAGCGGGCCAAGGCAAGGGTGGGTCCAAGTTCGAAACTTGAAAAGAACCCAAAAGAAGGAAGCTAGATTAATTTTGAAGCTGAATTGGTGTCAATTAATTTTGTCAACTTATTTTACTATTTAGTTTATTTTTGGTATTATTTATGGGTCTTATTGTACTTTTTGGTATTATTTATGGGTCTCACTATACTATTTCAGCTAATTTTTACCTTTATCTACAGTACTTTCAAGAAAAAGTTTTTAGTTTCAACAAAATAAGCAGATTTCAAACATTAAAAAAAAAATAAATAAATAAGACGTAGTCAAGCTAGACTAGGTTTGGCCCAAGTTCAAAATAAAAAGAAAAAAAAAAAAAAAAAAAAACCCAAAAGAGGGCATAGCTTGATTAATTTGAAGCTGAATTAAAAAGAAAGAAAAGACAAGAAAAGAAAAGCCAAGCTTATATAGTGGCCATTAATTTGGTACAACTTATTTTATTTATTTATTTGAATTCTTCAAAAATGAACTATTTGAAAAGCTTGTACTTATTTTTATTTTTTTTTGAGAAGAGAAAAGCTTGTACTTAGATCATATCCTTTTACCCCCCAAAAAAAACCTATATCTTGGAAAAGCTTGGCCTTATCAGGCATAAATTAACATAAGTACAAAGAAAAGCAAACGTTAAAATAAGTATCTGGGTACAAAAAAAATTTCATTACTTTCATATGAACAATTTCGTTTTTGTTAAGTATATAAAATACAATTAATCTCAACTTTATTACTTTTCTTTCACGATCACATACTTTCTATTAACTTATACATGTGTCTACTTGTGATTAGAGTACATCACTTACACATGGGTTCACTACTGGTATTTAGATAAAACTCAGAACAGGAATTTATTTACCACTTAACACGTGTACAAGTTGTAGCAAAATGTATAATAAAGTATGTGTCCTTTATTTCATTTTTATCAACACCAACCATAATATATCATTTGAACCATTTTTAAAAAGACTGAATATATTTTTTTTTAATCTTTTTGACATTACTCAATCTAAAAAGTTTTGTCTATTAGTCACAGATGCCTTTGGCATGCCACCCCACGAACATGGGACAAAGCCGGGCAAAGATTAAACCAATGGCTAAGAGAAAATTTTAGGCACAACTCTTGTATCACAACTTTTTCCGCAATTTTGATATAGATAATAGTAAATTGTAGAGAAAAAGTGATAAATAGTCCTTAGTAATTTATCATGTCAAAGTTGTTTTGTTAAACAAAAATTATGGTTCTAAAAGAATTCCATGGTTAATATCCCTAGCACCTCTGAAAATCTAGAAGGAATCAAACTTTTGCTTACATACGGTTTTTTTTAATAGATATGGTTGATTTTATACAAGTTAGTTTTAAATAAATAAAGTAATAAAAAATATACATATACATACATATATATTAGAAGAATCAAAATGAGTTTAGATGTAATGTTTGGCCGGGTGTATAAAACTTATTTCTCTGGTGTGATTATTATTATTATTATTTCTAAAGCTACTAATTTTGATTTATCCAATGCAGACATTAACAAGGGACATTTTCTCTCCCCAAAGGAAATAGATACATACGGAAAAGCAACCACATGTGGTCGTGCCGTAATAACTCTCGTTTGGCTCGTCAATATGCTATTTCTCAACCCTCTTCGGGAAACCGCCATGCGCAAAGATGAAATAAATCGTAGACTTCCGCGCAAGTTTGGAACCATTCCAGAAGGTAAAAAACCTCAGCTCATTTTATTTTTTTGGTTAATTGCAATTTCATCTTAGGTTGTTACATTTACATATCGAAGCAAAATCCTTTTATATATTGCTTAAAGTAAAATAACTACAATAGTTTAATAAAATAAGACACTAGTATATTGCTTAAAGTAAAATAACTATAATAGTTTAATAAAATAAGTACGTGACTTACGTGGAATCTACAAATAATAGGAAAATAAACAATAAACTAATTTATAAGTCTATCCTAAATAAACACTTTAATCTTGTTCCCATCCATAATCTTAGGTCCGCGGCTAACATCTTAGGTGCAAACCCCTCTCTTCTCCAACAACAGTAACCTAAAAAAAAAAAAAAAACCTCTGAACATATACTAACTTGAGCGATATGGTTTCCCTATCTTCTTAGATTTTGTGAAAGAAGTGATGGAAAAATGTGCATCTACACTTGAACAAGGCGATGACTCAGGATGGACTCCTCTACACGTTGCCGCGCATGTGGGTAATCCGAAATTTGTGAAGCTGCTTTTAGAAAAGGGCAATTCCCCTGCATATATAAGAAACGAAGAAGGTTCATCTGCTTTTCACATTGCGGCCAAGGAAGGCAATCATGCAGTAATGGAAGAACTCGTGGAAGCATGTCCACATATCTTCGAGTTGTTGGACAACAGGGGTCGGACGGCTCTTCATGTCGTTGCAGAAAGTGGAACGATTGAAACATTCAACTTTTTCATGGATAGACCAGAGACTAAGGGTTTCTTCGACGAGCAAGATAAAGAAGGAAATACGCTTGTGCATTTGGCGGCCATCAACTTTTTATAAAATGGTTTATATTTAAGAAAAATTATTAGTTTATATTGTACAGTTAGTATAAGCACAATTTGAGTAATCTAGAAACACAAAAGTACGGATAGAAATTTCATTCTAAAGTTTAAAAAAATAAAAAACAAATAAAATAAATCTGAAAAAGCTCGTACCGTCCATATCCTCTCTCCACATCTCATGGCGTGCAGCAACACAAATTTATCCGTCTTGTGTTCTCCCAAATATTTCAAGCGAACCCAAAATTAGTGGAGAGTTCCAAAACAACTGTCCCCACCTCTTGTCGCCCTTATCTCTCTATCACTCTCTTGACCCATTTTGAAGAACGTTGGTAAATCACCACGAAAGATTAGGTTCACAGTGCAACACAGGAAAAAGCCAAAAACATAATTTTTTTTTTCTCTCTTTGGTTTAATTAGATAGAAACAAAGTTCACAACCCACTTCATACATTTGATGGCGCTGGCATGAGATGTGGGTCTGCGTGGGTATGTCACCGGGGAGAGAGAGAGAGAGAGAGAGATGGATGGTCTCTGGATTTTCAGATTTTATTTTTTAGACTTTGGAATGGAAATTTCATTTGCTTTTTTTTTGAAATCTGATGCGGGTTTTTTTTTATTATTTTAAATATTTAATAGCAAATGTGTCATGATCCGCCTAAATTGCGTGTAAAATATCAGTAAAATAGTTTGTATGATTTATAAGATTTACTTCATAAACTAAACAAATGAGGACACGGTTGTATATTTTATGCAAATATGTACAATGATGTACATATTTATTTAATTCACACTCTACAATGTAAATTTTACATTGATAATATAGTGTAAACTAATAATTGCCCAATATTTAATACACAACTACAGAATAAGGGCACTTAGGGCAGCATTTATCCTGGGTGTTTGTATACCTCGAGGAAGATTTTTTCTTAAAAATCTACTGGCAGAAATTTTAAAATCATCACTCATTCGAATCACACGAGTGTATTAACTATTTCTAGAAAAACAAAATAAAACTTACAATACCTATAACATTAATTGGAAGAATACAATGGTGACCAAGTTTATTATTCTGATTTTGATGGAAAGTATTGAATGTGTTAAAGCTAGAATGTATTATGTGTCACACGCACACGCACACGTCTTACATGTATAATGAGTGTGTGGCTGTGCACATGCATGTGTTTTTTTTTTATTTAATTATATTTTTATGGGTAGCTAGCCTTCAAAATTTTGGAGCATAGGTGCTCGGCCAAGTCTGAGGGGAGCACTCTTAAGGATGGGTATTCAGAAGTTGGACCCTAGAAGGAAACCAAAATTGGCAGGTACTGGCGATGGCGATAGCAATGGTGATGGAACGCCTTCAAATTTCGTGAAGCAAGTGAGTGAGACCAATATGTTGGTAGCCACGCTCATCGCTACTGTGACCTTCACAGCAGCTTTCACGGTTCCTGGTGGATTCAACCAAAACGGAAACGTGGGTGAGGGCTTGGCAGTATTAAGCAAAATAACTGCTTTCCGTGTATTTCTAAGAGCCAATACTTAAGCTTTTGGTCTTTCCACTACCTCAGTATTTGTCCACTTTTTGGCTTCAGCAACAATTACGGAAACCACTTTTCACAAAGAAGTGGCTCGACGTACCTCTCTTCTCATAAATTGGTCTATTGGAGCATTGCTGGTAGCTTTTATTGCAGGCACCTAAACCCAGAAAAAAAAAAAAAAAAAAAAAAAAAAAAAAAAAAAACTCTGACGTTAAGCTAGACCGAACCCAGAAGAAAAGAAAAAAAAAAAGAAAAAGAAAAGGAAAAAGCTGCACTGATTGACAGATGTGGGACCCATAAATAGTGTGAAAAAATTGAGTGATGAAAACTGAGTGATGGTGCCAAACGGGTATAATATTTTTAAGTGATGGGTGATGAGTGATAAGTGATGAGTGAAGAGTAATGGGTGATGAGTGATGAGTGATGAGTGATGGAAATTGAGTGAGGAAAATTTTTTATCCAAACACCCCCTAAATAACTGTTTGATTGCTATGCCCAAACTGGTCTGGGGTGATTTGTATCAAGTTTGAGAGAGTGTGGTGCAAACACCGCATGATAGCACCTCTGTGAAGATTATCTTTATCATTTATGTTATATTTATTTGGGTTTATCTTTAGTACTGGATTAGAATTTGAGATTATTAAGATTATCGTATTAGTATTTGAGATTGTTTAGGAGTTTATCTTTATCATTATGATTCCTAGAAGTTGTATATAAAGCTCCAGATGGTTCCTTTTGTATTTTTTTCACAGACTATTATTATTATTATTATTATTGAGATTACTTGCAGAGATTGTATTGATTTGTTTGGTGGTGATTCCAAACACCTTAGGTGGGAAGCCTAGGTTATCCTGCATCAGAGTGAATTGGAAAACTGATTGTATTAAGCTAATAATGAATTACATTGCTCTGCTTTACATATAAGCAACAGACTAGCGGGAAAGATAAAATAATAAACTAACTAACTTCCCAACAGCCATCAGATGTAGCATAACAGAACTAAACTCAGCTTACACGCATTAAGCTACTTAACTAACTCTAATGATAAGCTTACTCCTGTAAATTTTTTTTGTAGGATCCTGTAATGTTTCAATTTTGAAGTTTGCAGCAGCACAAGGATTGGTTTTCCGCAGTTTAATTGGCTTATACCTCTGTGTGTGCATGCTTGGTCTGTTCCTGCTTGTACTTGGCCATATGTTTAAAATGCTGACACCAAATTTATATAACACAAACTAACAATAAATTTGAAGAGTTAATTAAATGAAATAAAAGAGGGCAAATGAAATAAATTTGAAGAGGGAAGGAATGTAGATACTTCACAAACTAACAATTCAACCTAAGTACATTGACATTATCTATCATTTTTAATTTGGCTGCAGCACAAAATGAAGAGTTGATTAAATGAATATCTTAAATCGTTAGTTCAGGGTAATTAAACAATGCCTTTTTTGATGTTGCTTAGTGTCTTCTTCATTTCTTTTTTGCCTATTACTGGATTCAAATGTCTCAAAATTGAAAGCCTCAAGAGGAATACCAAATCCCCTCATACAAAATTCCTTCCTCTTTCCATCTGTGTATACCCAATTTAAAGTTGTGGAATAACCAAAAATTATTGCAGAATCATTCCACCTTTATCAATATGGTATTCAATCCATCCCTCAACTTCAGATTTTGTTCAAGTTGCATCTTCTTGTTCATGTATTAAGCAATCCAAATCTGGTACATATCCTGCCTTTTTCATATGCCAAATCAACAAATCCAAAACTCCATACACCCACTTTATGTGAGAACCCATCTTATCTCCAACAACAAAACTATAAACCTGGTCTCTTACCTCAATCCAACTCCTCCCTGCCTCTTTCTTACTCCCCATCCCTCTCATCAACTTCTTCATATTTGCATACTCCCCCCACTTACCTTCAGCTGCATATATATTTGACAGCATCACGTAAGTCCCCACCATATTTGTCCTCAAATCTAAAATCCTACGAGCCGCCAATTTGCCCAAATTCGGAAGCTTATGTGCTTTACAAGCTCCAAGAAGTGCCCCCCCATACAGACTCATCAGGTTTAAATGGCATACTCTCTATTAGCTCATAAGCCTCCTCAACTCTCCCTGCACGCCCTAGCAGATCCATGACACAGCCATAAATCTCCTGATTTGGAGTAATATTATAATCACCCACCATTGATTTGAAATACCTTAAACCTTCATCTACAAGTCCAGCATGGCTGCAAGCACTCAGAACTGCCATATACACAAGCTTATTAGGTCTAATACCAGACCTGATCATCTCATCAAACAATTCCACAGCCTCTTTTTCATATCCATGAGCCCCATATCCAATCATCATAGTAGTCCAAGAGACCAAATCTCTGCAAGTCATTTCACTAAAAACTTTGCGTGAATAACTTATGCTCCCACACTTGGCATACATGTCAATAAGTGCATTAGCCAATGCCAGGTTCCTGTCAAGGCCTCTGCGAACAATTCCTCCATGAACCTGTTGTCCACAATTCAATATTGCTAAATTTGCACAGGCATCTGTAACACTGGTAAATGTGAAGCAATTTGGCCTAAAACCTTTTGACTCCATTTGTGAAAAGATATGTAAAGACTCAGTAGAGTCCAATCTTTCATAACCAGTTATCAAGGTATTCCATGTAATTAAATCTTTCTCATTAATTTCATGGAAATACTGATTTGCCTCCGATAAACCACCACACCTACAATACATGTCTAGTATAGAATTCATGAAGGAAGATTGGTATCGAATCCATTTGTAATCACCGCTGAATGTATTAGCTTGCCCAAAGCGTATGAGCTAATTGAGGTGCAAGCTCTAATAGCAATTGAAAAGCTAAATGGGTTGAGTTCTGCTTCCTCCTGTTTGTCGAATAAATTCAAGAACTTAATGTATACTGTGAGATATATAAAGCTGATATGAATTCTTTTTAAAAATTGAAACCTTTTTAATTGTAGATACACAATAACAAGTGAGCTTTGGAACCAAAGTGTTTTCATAGAATTTGAGGTTGTTTTAAATACTTATCAGCAACATTTGCCTGAAAACTCGAAGCCCACTATAGCCATCACCTGTTTGAGTGTAACCAGTGATCAAAGTAGTCCATGAAACAGCATTTTTTGCATCTATCTCCTGAAAGACCATGCATGCCTCGTCCATGTTAACACAACACGTTGCATACATATCCATGAGTGCAATATTAACATACATAGACTTCTTTATATCATGCTTGGTGGCCAAGCCATGGACCAATGCCCCATTTGAGAGAGCCTTCATGCTCTTACAACCCTTCAAAGCACTGGACAAAGTAAAAGCATTTGGCTCCACTCCAATCCTTACCATCTCACAGAACATAGCCCATGCATGGTTGTAGTGGTTGCAAGACGTGTACCCAGCAATCATGGCAGTCCATGGAACCACATCTCTCTCAGGCATTTCATCGAACAGTATACGAGCCTCTTTTATCAAGCCCCTTTCGGAGTATGATTTGATGAGGTTTGTGGCTAATACGGAAGGACCCTTTGGTAAAAAAGGTGTGTTCGATTAGGTGGTGGAGTTGTAGGCCCATCGAAGGGAGTTTCAGATAAAGGGTGGGATTGCATGGAAATCAGCCGTAGAAAGTAGTCTTTTAGTGCTCATAATTCCATGCCAAGTGAGGACCCAAAAATGAGACTGTAACTGAAGTTTTTATAGCGGAAATCTGGGCATTCTGAGAAGATCTTCATCAAATTTTTATAGTTTGGTCTTGTTGGATAGTGAGTTCGGTTTGTTAGGTAATGGGTTTGTTTCGGTTTACGGTGTGTTCCTGTCTGGTATGTGGCAGTGGTTGTAAGGGAGTATATTATAAAAGTATAGGCCTCATGGGTTACCAAATCCTTAGTGGACCTCTCAAGTTTGTGTTTTTGGGCCTTTAATATACTTTTCTTTGAAATAGCTTGGCTTAAAGGTTGACATAGTAGTTGATAAGAATTCATGATATTTATAAGATTTTGGATTTGAAATTTCTTGTCAGCATTTTAAAGCCATCTTTATATGATTTTTCTCTGTAATAAAGAAAAGAAAATGTGCATCTAACTATTTTCTCCCTTCTTTTTTTGATATTTTTTTTTCCTCTCATCCTTATTAACCGGTTAAATAACCCACTTTTGTTGAATTATATATATTTTGTGGGATGTTATGCACCAGATATTCACACTCATTTTGCTACTCATGCTAAATGAGTAGTGCCCCAAAATAGCTGATGGCCCAAAATTGTATGAACCTAATTTTGCAACTTTGCATCTTTGATGGTTGACAATTCATTTAATTGATCCAAAACATAAGCAACCCTTTTTAACCCCATTACAAACTCAACTCCTGTGATGATAGATGGTTGTTTTATGGGCGGTGCTTTGCTATAAAATATAAACATCTGTGGCTGGAGGGGTAACATTGATGTGACAATCAGGAACATGATTTCATGCTAAAATCCAGCACAAGGTTCGTACCAAAGTAGATGCCAAACATGGGAAAGAAACAATACCCAATTGTATTCTTGACCAGCTTGTTGGCTGAGCATTGCTGGGAACACAATTTTTACATTACTTGAAGGGTCAAGCTATGAATGACCCTATTTCTAATATGAGTCATATTAATGGATGTTCTCAGAACGATTGTTAATAAACCATGTTAAAAAAGTTTTTATAATATTTTTATAAGAAATTGAAAAAGTTGTCAAAACATTAAATATATTTTGTTTTCTATTTCCATATATATATATATATATATATATTTAAATATAATTCACTAACTAATGTTTTTAGAGCATTTGTTAACTTTTCACTTCTAACATAACATTTTTATTATATACCAATCACAACTTGCTACTTTATTAGTCGTAAATATTTTGTCACTAATATTGTTGATGTGTATATATTGACTTTGAACAGCCAGAGTAGACTTCAGATAGAACTCTTAAAGACAACTCTAATAGACTCCAGATAGAACTCTTAAAAGACAACTCTATTTGATGCCTAATACAAAATCACAGGACTAATTACAGTTAGCACTCAATCACATGTATCTAAACTTTTTTATTTATATTTAAGAACTTGCAGCCATCTAACCTTAAAGAGGCGTCTGAAATTAATTTATGTTGCAAGTTAAATGATTAGGAATAAACACTACTAGAGAAACCCTTTTCATGCAGAAAGAAATTGAGAACAGTCACTGACTCGCGCTGGTCAGTTGCTAATACAATACAAGAATTTACCTGAAAGCATTTACATCATTAGCTTTTTGCTTTGGATCATAAGGTCAAACTATGCTTCCAATTAATTGGGAAAGTCTAAACAAATCGTTGAGAATGCCTAATGATAGGTTACCAAGTTGAAACGACTACTAAAAATTGCAATTTGTTTATCAAAAAATCATCAGTTGACTTCCACTGCTACAAGAAGCAGAGTCCTTCAGATGTAATGCAATCTCTCCTGGTACACAAGGGATGCCTTCTTGATTTCTCAAGCAATCACAAGTAAAGTAACTTCATCAGAGCCTGACATGAATTAATATTTAGCCAACCATCAGTATAAATTCAATACCGTATATATAAAATACTTGTGCAAGGTCAGAAACAGAAAATTAGAAGGAAAAAGAATCACAGGTTAAAAAAGGTGACACAATCACTTCCTTCCCATTGCATTTGCGCACACATGCAGTCGATTCTTATGATAGGTGGGGCAGCTTAACAGATAATACTTTTGGATCAAAGAATCACAAAAAGCTGGCCAAGGCTTTAGCAAATTTCATTGAGATTATCCTCTTTTCTATTCTTTTAATTCACTTTATTTTGACCAGCTTCCAAAATTTCAAATAGGTGGATTGTGGCAGAGTTCAAAAATAATTAATTAAATTCAAGTTTCAAAGAGAAAATCTTAGAAAATAACTGAACTTTGCACTGTCAATTATTTAGCTCCCTGCCCAAAACCTGAATTTGACCAAATTAAATAACTAGTAACATTGAGCAAGCCATGCCAAGTTTACAAAACAGACAACCCCATTTAACGCCAAAGTACAAAATGAGATCAACAAAGGTTCTCAAGTTTCAAGTATAGAGAAGTCATACCTGGGAAGCCATAATCCATTTTCCATCAATCCAGTCCTGATGTGGCCTTAAGTCAGAATGCTTAAACTCTATTTCCTCATCTGTGTCCCTAAAGTAAACTAAGTATTTTGAGCCACCAAGATCCTTAGAAATCACACCCACCCACCACCCATCATTGTACAAAGCATCGACTTCTTCAAAAAGACTGATCGATCAACAACAAGAGTTTCTGGTGGACATGGCCTAATATGCAGGGTATCAAACTCTTCTCTCAGAAAGCCTGAATCATCATCAGTCCTCAGGCTCTGGTACTGGACAAGGAACTTGTCCTTTCCCACTGCTTTAACAATAGTTGCAGCAAACCAAGCACCTTCAAAACCATCATCATCACTGCTAACCTCAACTAGTGTCCCCTTGCTGAACATTTTTTGTGCTGTTGCGTCACTAGCCTTCACCTCCTTTGTGATTGACATGTTCTGCAATTCAATTTTTTAAAATCTGGCAATGTGAACTACATTAAAAACCTGAGCCAAAGATGACCTCTACAGGGAATGTATAAAACAAAGTAGAATATGCTAATCTAAGATGCATGAGCATGGGTACGATATGGGTACAGGTACAGGGACACAACATTTCTTGAAAAACCTAGGGTATGATATGTTAGGGATATGTGTATTAATTACTTATTAAATATATTTTAAATATATTATTAAGCATTTGTTTTTCATATATTGTTAAGCATATATCAATTTAAGAGCAATAATGCATAATAAAGTGAATCCATTGCCATTAATGGATGTTTAGAATACAAACCAAGATCCAAAAAAAGTAAATAAACTTTAACAAGATAAGTGTTCAACAATGAAACTAATATATAAACAATATAAATGAAAATTTTTACAAGTTTTGGCCATCTCTCACTATCGGGGGGTTGAGTTACAATGGTATTCAAGCTGTATCACAAGTGTATTCTTTTTCTCTTTTTTCTTTTTTTCAAAAAAAGAAAAGAAAAAAGACTAGGTATGTATCTCAGAGGTATCCAGTATGATATCGGTACGATACATATTGGATATGTGAATATGAGCAAAAAAGGAATATCCATGCATCCTAGATGCTATTATGAATATTATTAAATCAGATATTATTAATTTTAAGAGCTTCAGGCATTCAACCTTTGACCACACACTAGCCAAAGAAAAGGAACAACAATAACAACAACAAAGCCTTAATTCCAAAAATTTGGGGTTGGTATGGATCCTGGATCTCAACAGACTAGTCAAGATCTACCACATGTACTTTTTTCAATCGTTCTATTTTATTCGAAATCATACTCTCCCTTATTTTCATAATTGACATGACTTTTTTAATTTTTAATTTTATATATTATACATATAAGAACTACATTTATTGGGAAAAACCATCATAGTCAACTCCCGAATCTAATACCTGCAATGAGTTTATTGTTCTCAAGCACTAAAGTATGTCTCAACAATCAAGAAGTTCCTCCTCTAAAACATTCTTTTGACCAATGTAAACAAGCTGAGGTTTAGAAACTCTACCATTCTTTTAGAAAAGAGAAGAACCCTTCAGAGTGACTCAGTGATCTCAGAATCATTAGGCAAAGAGTGCCGAGTTTACTCATAGCAGAAACGAACTAAATCTTCCTAGAGCCATTTAAAACCAAACCAAACAAAATCACCACCACCATTTCAAATAATAATAATAAAAACCATTTTTCCCACAAAAATTAAAATAAAAATTCCCAGAACCATTTCCATCAAAACCAAACAAAAACACAAAACACCAAACTGAACCCATCATCGAAAACTTATCAAAAAACACAAACCGAAACCTTAAACCCCAACTGAACCTTCCCACAACCATTTCCAGCCAAACCAAACAAAACCACAACCACTATGCGAAAGAAAATTCAATTTAACCCAAAAAATAAAAAACAAAAAGAAGAAGAAAAGAAAAGAAAGTCACACCTCTTTTTCTTCCTCCTCAAATGGCGGAACCCCTCATGAACTCATTCCCTATGCAGCCTCAGGTCCTCCTTCGCAAACCCACTCTTCTCCTTAGAGTCTCTGAACAAAACCCCGAACCTCCTCCCACTTCCCAGATCACTGTTTGGGAGGGAGAGAGAGAGAGTGAGAAAGGTACTTTATGATTGAAGAGAAGTGGATGGTGACTAGATTTAAATTTTTAATGACATTAAAAATTTGAATTTGGGTTGGGCACTTGGGCCTCTAGACTTCCCACGTATAAGCTAAAAAGCCTAAAATATTAGGTGATTTATTATTATTATTATTAAAATTAAAGCTAAGATGTTTTACCGTTCATAATTTGATACTGTTGAGTGACAAATGACATTTACATCAGGCTGAAATTTTAGTTAAAATGCTTCACATTCTCTATTCTTTCTCTATTTTTATTTAAATCTACTTATTTATCATTAATTTTTTACACAAAAATTTCTCCATCTTTTTCTTTATTTCAGTTAGGGAAAAATGACCACACAACTCCTAAACTTTCAATCACTTGCCAAAACACGCCCTGAACTATTATGTCGGCCAATTTACTTTTTAAACTATACATATCTGTTAAATCAGTAATTTAGTTAGTCTAACGTTAAAATACTAATAGAATACGCAAGTGAGATGCACGTGTTCCCCACTTCTTCACAAAACAAATTCAATAACACGATAGAGAGGAGAGACCTCTGATCGACAAAAGAGAGAGAGAGAGAGAGAGGCGGTAGAATCAGAGCCATCGCAGAGCTTCTCCCCACCGTCTTGCTGCATTTGTCCTAGCAGTGCCTTGGTGGTTCAGCCACACTGTTCAACAATCCAGTACCTGGTATTTTTTTTTTCCTTTCATTCTTTCCCTAAGTTTAAATCCACAAAGAAACTCTTTTTCTTTTTTAATATCCGTTTGCGAATTTCTATGGTAGAATTCTTGGTTTGGTTTTATTCTTGGGTTGGTTTAATTCTTGTTTGTTCGATTTTTTGAGATTCTATAGAGTTGTTGCTTTTGAGTATGCCATAGGACTGTTTGATTAAATGCCTGTGTGAGATATGACTACTGCATTATCTTAGACTTAGAGGATATGGTGGCTATTTCCTTACATGAGTAATTTTTTTAGACTCTTTAGTGTCAATTTGTAGATCATAAGACAGATGCATTATTTTGTGCAGGTCCAGGTTCACACGGAGTTTATTTTTAAATCACCTGAAGTTTATTTAGGTTCTATTTTGTGTAGGTCCAAGTTCACCCGAAGTTTATTTTTGAAAGTGCTAATGGATTGTTGGAGGAATATCGACGATTAGTGGCCGCACAAAGAGTATAGAGAGGACTGGTGCTTTAGTGTGGGTGGTTTTAGAGTGAATGTTTAGTTGATGTTCCCCCTAGTGCTAGTTCTTATCTAGCTTTACTTGTATCTTTCGTTTACCGTCTAATAAAGGTTTTCTATCGTTCTTTGCTCCAAAAAAAAAAAAAAAAAAAACTTGAATGCTTTTCTCTGAGGGACACCCCAATATTTGTATTCCTACACCATGAAAAGAAATAATTAAGTTACATAGCCTACGATCATTCAATCATTCATAAAAATTGCTCTGCTTGCATGATTACACGTCAATAATAACATGGTCACCTAAAAGTTACATGAAAGTATATAAAAGTGGCAGTTGGGCAAAAGAATATTAAATTCTTCGTAATTTTAAGAGCAAATCAAGAAAAAAAAAAGATTGAAAGAAATTGATACGTATATTTACAATATTTGGAGCCTACAGGAAGCAAGGAGTATAAAATACAGTATGTTTTAAGTACAAAAATAGACTTATAACTAAGCATCAAAGTTCACAAGGTACAAAAACTAGCAAGTTCACAAAGAACATAGGTACATCACTAAATTATTGACTCCTAACTCCTGGTGCTCCTTAATCTTTTTAATATCTTGTTTAATACAATTTAGGTAATGTAGAATCTGATTTAAGCAAGGCAGAATCTGCTACAGGAGATCCATCATATCAGATAATGTAGGATGTGTAGCATCGGAATCACAGAGAATGTAGCATGAGATGTACTGAGCTAAAGTGTTCTACTCCCAGTGGCAGATAAGGGCTTTCGTAGAGCAGCCTAAGCATTGGATGCAGACGATTTTGAGGGTGGTACATTTGGCATAAAAGGTGCATTTGTAGGGAGTAAAAGTAGACATTCATCCATGGTTGCAGTACAAAATTAACAAGAAGATTAATAGAAAGAGCTGGGAAAAAAAGGAACTTTATAGAAATAGGGAAAAAATACACTAAACTCCTCATCCATAAGCTAAACTATTTCTTTAAAGATAGTGATTTTTACCAGTCTACTTATTTGAATAAAATAGTATGGAGAATATAACCTATTGCAAATGGCTAATAAAGAGTCAAATGATTAGCAACTAGATTGCCAACACATCAAACAATATATACACCATGCTAAAAAATCACCTATCGGCAAGCTCGCTAAATTGCACTCTAAATTGTGTTTTCCTTTTCTCTTCATCCCATGGGCTCATCCCTCTCATACACAGGACTATGACCCACAATTGCATCAATATTTCTGCATATACAGATTAAGAAAAGAAAAGAAAATATGTTTGAAAAGAAATGAAAATATGTTTGAAAAGAAATGAAGCACTCTAGTATTATCTTATGGTAAGTCGATTCATTAATATCAACATCACAAGTGAAAGACAACAATTCATCTCTTGCTCAAACATCTCAACAATAGAGTGGGCATGCAAGCTAAAAAGCACCAGACCTTATGTCCATCAGAAATAATACATGCATAAACATACATAAATAAAACTACTAAACTTCACTCACAAGAGGCTTCAAAAAAAAAAAAAAAACCTTCACCTTGTAAGAGATGTACATCACTGCTATATGTAAAAACCACAAGTTCAAGTGCCTATTTATCTATTATTCTAATAGACCATTACTGATAAACAGACCACAGCTACTAATATGACCACTCCTGCCAATGTCAAATAGTTCTATGGCATATTCAAAAGCAACACTCAATGATCCTAAAGGTGGAATCTAACTTTAACCACTTGGACTTGAGTTCTTAAAATAATGCATCTGTCTTATGATCTGCAAATTGACACTAAACAATCTAAAACAATTATTCTAGCTCATACTAAGTGTGAGGAAACAGCCACCATATCCTTTAAGATAATGCAGTAGCCATATCTCACACAGGCATTTAATCAAATAGCTCTATGGCATAGTCAAAAGCAACAGCTTTGTAGAACCTCAAAAAATCGAACAAACAAGAATTAAACCAACCTAAGAATAAAAACAAACCAAGAATTTCTACTATAGAAATTTGCACATGGATATTAAAAAGAAAAAGAGTTTCTTTGTGGATTTAAACTCAAGGAAATAATGAAAGGAAAAAAAAAAAAAAAATACCAGGTGTTAGGTTCTTGAACTGTGCGGCTGAACCACCAAGGCACTGTCGGGATAAAGGCGGCGAGACAATGGAGGAAGCTCTGGGTGGCTCTAATTCTATTGCCTCTCTCTCTCTCCTTTCTGCTGATCAGAGGTCTCTCCTCTTTATCATGTTATTGACTTTGTTTTGTGAGGAAGTGGGAAACACGTGCATCTCATGTGCTTATTCTGTTAGTGTTTTAATGTTAGATTAACTGAAGTATTGATTTGATAGGTATGTATAGTTTAAGGAGTAAATTGGTCAATATAATAGTTCAAGGGGTGTTTTGGCCAGTGGTTAAAAGTTTAGGGGGTGTATGAGCATTTTTCCCTTTCAGTTGTACTCTTAACACTATTTGGAGAGGCACAACCTCCTCAGAGGTGTTCTTTTTATTCTAAAAAAATCTGGTTTTTTAGGATCTTTTCCATCCAAAGGTGTGTTATAGTAAGCAAGTATCTTAGAAGAATTGGTTTGACATTTGGCAATAAAGATGAGATGATTCAATTAGGTTATGGTCTTTGCCTTTGGGGGTTTCTAGGATTTTATTAAGGGTTTGAGAGATTGAAGTGAAGTTTGAAAGGGGTTGTTACTTGTTAGGGTTTTAGATGAGAACGATTGGGTGAATGAGAGGAAATTGATAGGGTAGCTTAGATTTGAAGAGGGGGGGGGGGGGGGTTAAACCAATTGTTGAAGTGGTTTTATAAGGTTCATTATATCAAGATTATAAGGAGTTGTTCGCGGGGGAGGGGGGCTTGGGGGTGGTTTTAATGGAGAAAATAATTGAGTGAATGAGATGGAATAAGACTCTCTCCCTTCCATTATTAAAATTTACTTTAACCAATAAAAAAACAATTAAGATTTACTATTGCTTACAATACTTTTAGGTAGCTCAAGCCCAACTTGCAATGGCATTAGTGATGGTAAAAATACTTAGGTCCACCCGAAAGAGGTGAGGGGAAGGGGACTTGTTTTGGTCACTCTATTCCACCACGAATGTATATATACATATTTTGTTTATTATATATCTAAATTATGAATGCAAATAATTTGAATCTTTAATATGTATATCTTAATTGTAATTTTTCTTTTTATACATGTATTATTACCAACACTAATAGACTTGTCTCTCATTTTCTTTTAAAACTCTCTAGCCTCACTTATCTTTTTGTTTCAGTGTTTTCATTCAATTTAAATTATTTATTTAATATTTTTATTATTATAATTTCAAGAATTTTATGCAAAATTTATGCTAAAAAACAAAAACCTCAATCCCTTGAGTTTAACAAGATTGCCTCATTTGTTTTTTTTTTTTAATAAATAAAAACAACAAAAAACTATCTCCGGTGTGCAGTTTCCTAAAAGGCAATGGAGAAAAGTGCAACTGACGGAAGTAATATCTTGTAATTTGTTTTTATGATGAAACTATAAGTCAGAAATTACGGTTATTTTCTACTTCTATCCTTACACTGTAAAGATAAATAACTTTATTTATTTAACACAATAAAGCTTCAAAGCTTAAAGTGCAACTGACGGAAGTGATATCTTGTAATTTGTTTTTATGATGAAACTATAAGTAAGAAATTAAGGTTATTTTCTATTTCTATCCTTACACTGTAAAGATAAATGACTTTATTTATTTAACACAATAAAGCTTCAAAGCTTCTTCTCAAAAAAAGAAAAAGAAAAAGGAAAGCTTTAAAGCTATTATTATTACAATCTCTACACCACTAATTGAGAAACAACTAACAATCCTTCATACTCCAGTCTCGAGCATTTTCATTAAGAATTGTAAAAGATTTAGCATTTAACATCTCAAAAAATTACTTTATTCATTTTAACATCTTACTTTACAATACACGCAACATCAAAGGTTCTATTATTTTACCACTTCATTTAAATATTCTTTTTTTATTATTTCTTTATGTTTTCAAATAACTACCATTTATACCATGTTTTCTGTACCCAACAACTACCATTAAACAAATCATTTTTTTTTTTTTACAATCTCTAGCAGCCCACTGTAGTTAGATTGCAAAATTAATAGGATTTACAATTCTTGATGGAGTATACTTATTACAAACTTGATGTTAAAATTTAGCATTTATAGCATTTACAATTTTTAATGAGAATGCTCTTATAAGTCTTTCATTTACGTTTTTCATTCTCCTTATAATTGTTTAGCCACAACATAAAAATAAAAACAAAAATAAAAATAAAAATCCACAAATACAAACTCTTAATCAAGTCATTTAATCCATAACTTGTCAATACCACTGCAAAAGTGTTTTATGCATCTTTATTAATGATAAAAGATACACAATTTTATTAATGATATAAAGTATGTACAAGACAAATACAAACAAGTGTGACTACAGCAGCATCAACACAGAATATAAATCATCTAGTTAAAAAATATACAAATATGGACTGATTCTTTTGACTTCCAACCACAATTAGCTGCTGCTGGACACGGGCAAAGAAATCCTGTTTGCTTTCTTATAATCTTGCAACAGGATTTGAGCCATATCCAATATTTGCTGGAGTTGGGTATTTTCAAAGCAATGTTTATTCATAGAGTTCCAAATGGCCCACACCAACATAGCTAGCCCACATTTCAGTATCTTCAATGCTGCACTCCACGCAATCTCTACTAAACAGACCGAAGAGGTCGATATCTGTATCAGTAGGCCATTCTTGCATTTTGCCTCTCACCAAAGCCCAAACATTTCTAGCTAAAGGGCATGACCACAATGCATGAAGGGTTGTTCCATCCTCCTATTGACATTTTGATTATGCTACTATCTTCCTAGATCGCAAATTTTGAAGAGTAGCCAACGAATTAGAGCATTCCACGCCATGCATAGAGGAATTAGTTATCTTGACAGTCAACTTATAAGCCGATTTTACATGTTTTTAATTCCCTCTCTCGATAATGAAAATGGAAGAACTGTTTGATAGCTAAGCCCCAAGCTGGTCTGGGATAATTTAATTGATTGGTGGCCTTCAAATTGGAAAGGAAAAGACTTTAAAGCTGATATCTTTTGCAGTTTGGTACGGGCACAACTGGAGTAAGAGGAATGTTGTCAGTCTAAGGAAAGCTGCTTATGTTTAGCCTTGAGGCTTTGCCTTTGTTACGTGTGCTTGTGTGATTTTATTTATTTTTTGGATGCTGTCCATTGGTTTATTAAAAAATGACATCAAAATATTTCTTAAACTCTTTTGATTGAATAAGTTCAGAGACACAATAATAGAGAAATTTTATATCCACAAAAAAATTCAGGTGGTAAATAACTTGCTATTATTGGGGCTAGAAAATTATTTTTAGTGGTAGATTTAGATTAAATTAATACCAACTTAACATGTAAATCTTTTGTGAAAATGTTGTGAACGTAATTTTTTTTAATAAATAAATAAATTAAAAAATATAAATCTTTGAGGTGTAAAAGTAGTTAAATTGAAGGAAATTCTACACTCTTTATGATGGAGCCACATTTTATTTTGATCAAATGTTTGACTTTCTAGCAAACCTTACGAGGATGGCCTAAATGAGCCTAGTTAATTAACTTCTCCTTTTTATTGTGGTAATTTGAAAACCATTTATAATATATGTGTGCTTGTTTATATATACATTTATATATATAAACCAAAAATTTTTATTATATAAAAATTTTCCATATAAAGTTTTTAGACATCACAATTTTACACATAATCTATATATATATATATATATATATATAATAGGTTTTCACTTGACTTTTGGTTTATTATATAAAATTTTTCCATATAAAGTTTTTAGACATCACCATTTTACACATAATTATTATAATATGTGATTAGAATTAAAATTTTTTCTAGATTTAAATATTTTTTTTATAGGATTCTATATTTAAATCCTTCATTAAAATCATAGCACATTATATTTTCTTTAATTTCTAAATATATAGTTTTATATATAAAAATATTTATAATAAATGCTTAATACTATAACATATAATTCCATATAAAAATATAAGCATAATAATTCATATTAATAATTATCACAATTATCAAATTTCATATTTAGAAAAAAAAAATGAAGAAGAGAAAAAATCATATGATGTGTAACTTTTGTGTGCATTGCATGAGTTGCTAACTTGTTAAGAATATAGGTAATGTAACGCATACTACAATTTTTATCACCTAGAGGGTAGAGAGCTAGAACTTACAAACTAATTTGTTTCCAATCATCAAAACACATTTAAAAGATTTATTTATTAAGTGGTTAAAGTCCGCCAATCATAACATATCAATTTGTGACCATGCATTATATAATAAAATTTGTAATATTTTCAGCATTTATATAAGAATAAACCATAGTTTTCACATGAACTTGCATTAAAATTATTTATTACAGCAAAATGGGACGTGGAAACCCACTTAAGGCTTGGGCATAACGATAAACGAAAACATAATCTAATAATAAGAATATTTTTTTTGTTGCTTTTTTTCCTTTTTTGTTGCTTTAGTTATGTTTCCTTTATTATATATACTTGACTTGGATTTGTTGATATGATATATTCTTTGCTTGTACTCACGTGTTACTCAAATTGTTGTCTTTTAACACACAATGTTAAAGACACTCAAATTTGTTGATATGATATATTCTGCTACTATCTTCCTAGATCAGAAATTTTGAAGAGTAGCCAACGAATTAGAGCATCCACGCCACACACGTTAACACACTTATGAGGACAAGGATTCCGGGAGATACGTGAGATCCAAGAATCACTCTTACGACACCAAGGCATGAATTTTGACCCACACTACTTCCCAACATGCACCCCAAAACCCTCCTAAAGCAAGGTACAGACAATTTGCCTCAGCTTTTTTTACACACATCGGTACCCTTCCTTAGGTCTTCGCCTTTTGTGTTGTGCAGGTAAGGAACGTGTAGCTCCCACATTTTCCTCCATATTCTTTTATCTATCCATTTCGAAGAGCTTTCGTCTTGCATATGTTTTTTCCTCTCTCGATAATGAAGATGGAAGAACTGTTTGATAGCTAGGCCCAAGCTGGTCTGGGATGATTTAATTGATTGGTATCTACTGCAAGTTGGTATCTTTAAAGCTATCTTTTGCAAGTTGGTATGGGGCCTATGGGCACAACCGGAGTGCGAGGAATGTAGTCAGTCTGAGCAGGAAAGCTGCTTGTGTTGAGCCTTGTTGCTTTGCCTTTGTTAGGCGTGCTTGTTTACTTTTTTTTTTTTTTGGATGCTGTCGATTAATTCATATAAAGAGACATCATAGTATGTCTTTAACTCTTTTGATTGAATAAGTTCAAAGACAAAATTATAGAGAAATTTTATATCACAATAAATTTTTTTTTTGAGAGAGTTTCAACCTATGGTGTTCGCTCATGATAATAACTCTTTATCATCAGACCAAGATATCAATCAGTTTTTGATAAATAACTTGCTGTTATTGGTGGGCAAGAAAAATATTTTCAGTGGTGGGTTTTAGATTGAATCAATAACAACTTATCATGCAAAATTTTTGTAAAAATATTATGAATGTAATATTTCTTTTAATAAATAAATAAGTCAGAAAGTATAAGCCTTTGGGATGTAAAATTAATTAAATTAAAGGAAATTCTACACTTTTTATGATGGGACCACATTTTATTTTGATCAAAATGTCTAACTTTCTATCAAACCTGATGAGGATGACCTAAATGAGCCTAGTTTATTAACTTCTTCTTCTTCTTTTTTCTTTTTTACTTTTGTGGCAATTTGAGAACCATTTATAACATATGTGTGCTTGTTTATATATATATATAAACTAAATACATGTACTTTTAGTTGACTATATAAAGTTTTTCCTTATAAATTTTTTAAATATCACGATTTTACACATAATTATTCTAATATCTGATTGAAATTAAAATTTATTCTATATTAAAATTTTTTTTATAGGATTCTATTCATTAAAATCATAGCACGTTATATTTTCTTTAATTTATAAATATATGGTTTTATATATAAACATAATTATAATAAATGCTTAATACTATAATATATAATTCTATATAAAAACAAAAGCATAATAATTCTTATTAATAACTATCAAGTTTCATATTTAGAAAAAAATAAAAATAAGAAAAAATATATGATGTGTAACTTTTGTGTGCATTGCATGGATTGCAAATTAGTTAAGAAAAAAGATAATGTCACGCATACTACAATTTTTATCACCTAGAGGTTAGAAGTCTAGAATTCACAAACTGATTTGTTACCGATCATGAATCATCAAAACACATTTAAAACATTTATTTATTAAGTGGTTAAAATCCTCCAATCATAACATATCAATTTGTAACTATGCATTATATAATAAAATTTGTAATATTTTCAGCATTTTTATAAGAATAAATCATAGTTTTCACATGATCTTGCATTAAAATTATTTATTGCTGCAAAATGGGATGCGGAAACCCACTTAAGGCTTGGACATAACGATTAACGAAAACATAATCTAACAATAAGAATTTTTTTTTGGTTGCTTTTTTCCTTTTTTGTTGCTTTAGCTACGTTTCCTTTATTATATATACTTGACTTGGATTCGTTGATATGATATATTCTTTGCTTGTACTTACCTGTTACTCAAATTGTTGTCTTTAAAATTAACGATTTGTCTTAGTAAATTTACAAATGATCATAGGAAAGTTGCTGGGACACCAATTGGGCAAGCTAGTGCTACTAAATCACATCTATTCAGGTATGAGCTCTTTCAAACCACCTCTTTTTTTCCTTCCTCAGAAGTTTGAATTAGAGAGACTTAATGCAATATTACTAGAAGTCTAGAAGTAATGAAAGGATATGTTAATCAAGAAAGTGATGGATCATATATATGATTTAGGATAAGATAAAGTAAAAAACTAATTCAAAGGAACCTAAATTTTAGTAATTTTTCAGTAATTAGTTTTTCTTTTAGTCATTGGCAATTCAATACATTTCTGTTAGATTATTTTATTTTATTTTTTTAAGTTGTCCATTCATCAACTTGGAACAATTATTACATAGCATTTACTTCCTCACAAGTCACAACCAGTGGATTCACAAGCGTGTGGGATCCATCTATTGTGAGATAGTGACATACCCTCAACAGTTATTCATCCTTTTTTTTTTTGGGTCTCCTTCCTCTTCCTCCTTTTGTACTCTCTTTTCTCCTCCCAAATCCACAATCCACCTCAATTCTCACACTTCTTCTTCGTTCTTTCAAACCTCTCCTCACTCAGAATCATAAGACTTTCTTTGTTCATACTTGTTTGCTTTATTAGAAAATCCAATTCTCGCCTTCATTTTGTTGGTCGTCCTTACTCTACCGCTGTGCAAAAAACTGGTTGTTATATTTCTTCGCTCCTTTTGTTTGGCTTGCAAGGGGTTGGTTAACGTTGTGTCAGGGATGTTTGTAAAATTTTAGCATTACCTAATTTTATTAGCATTTTTAAAAGTAAAATAAAATAAAAGAAAAATATAATTTTACATTCAAGGTTCATTTACACTTTATATCTTAGATTAAACAAATGTGTACAATATGTGTTTAACATTATATATTTTTTCATAAATAGTGTATACTATTGTAAACTATTTATGCAAATAAGTACAATTATGTATAGTTTACATGAACAGTAAAAGTAAACATATAACTGCCATGCATAAAATAAAATAGTATTAGCTAGTTTTTCACTTTGCTAGCTAGATAGATTAAATTATTATTTAATATGAATAATATCATGTGAAGTGTATAGTGTAGGGCAAAAATCTCCTGTTAGCCACATTTTTGCCCTACAATGCATACTTTACATGGTACTATTTATGTAAATTAATAATTGTCCATTTTATAATTCTTCGTTAAAAAAAATAAAATCAAGCAAAAAATTGGATTTAAATGATATAATATGTTTCAGTGGTAGAGTCACCAAGTCTTGGGTATAAGAATTCCCTTCATATATATGAATAGATCTATTTCAGTATTAACATTAAATTATTCAGATCTAAAAATGTATTACATTTAAATTTTTAATAGCATGACTATTTTTTTGAGAATTAAATCTAAGAAATAAAAGCTGTAATGGACTTTCTCAATTTCTAGTGAAATTTGAGATCCAATGGCCCCCTTTATATTAACTAAATCCTTTTTCTTATTTTATTTATTTAATTTGGTATTAGGTATTTTTTCACCCCACATTACTGGGGAAATTGATAACCGACTATGGAAGAAGAAAATACCACTATTCCAACACAAAGACAGATAACTATTGAAGAAAAAAGGCAACACAAAATGAATCCTCAAGTGTTCAAAGCTGCTTCTGTCGGTGATTTAAGTTTCTTTGAGAATTTGGCAGGTTCAGATCCCAATAGTAGTACCCTTCTCCAAGTGACAATCGAGAAGAACACCGTTCTTCATGTTGCACTACAATTCAAAAAAATTGAGGCTGCAAAAAAGATAGTTAATTTAAGTCCAAGCCTTGTGTATAAAACAAACTCCAACGACGATACTCCGCTACATGTTGCTTCGAGGATAGGAGGAGATATTTCAATGGTAAAGCTTCTAATAGACCAGGCCAAAAAACTGGATGTTGAAACAGGTGGCCGACAACAGCTTCTGAGCATGGTGAATCAAGATGGGGATACTGCCTTGCACGTCGCTGTGCGATATGGTAACTTTGATGTTGTGAAAGAACTAATTAATGAGAATGATCCAGCAAAACTGGCTATGCAGGTAAACAAGGCTGGGGAATCCGCACTGTTCCTCGCTGTGGATAGTCAACACTACGACATGGCTTCTTATATCCTAAGAGCTGCTCCAGACTGCTCCTATGCTGGAAGACACGGCATGAATGTCTTGCATGCACTTGTCATTCATACAAGTAGTTGTAAGTACTGCTCCTTAAATATTTTGCACTTTTCTTTTAGAAAGTGGTCTTTTCGAAGCGTTAATGTCATGGCTATATCCCATGCGTGATGCGTGTTAGCAAATCAATTTTGCCGAGGTTGAACGATACTCAGGAGTCAAGACTCATTTTTTTTACATTCATTTTTTTTTTCATGTTCTAAAACGTGAACATTTTGAATCTCTGATTGTTGAGATACTATGTCTAGTGATGGTTTCATACACAAATAACGTTATTCCAACCATAATTTTTCACATTAATAAATTGTGTCCCTAAATTTATCTTCACTAATTTTATTATAAAAATAACAAATTGATGTAGCATATGAATGATACCACACATTACCATTTTAATAAGATAATTTTATTAATAGGAAAAAGTTTACAGAAATTTTTTAAATTCAATTTTTTTTAATAGGAAAAACAAATTGATGGACCATTTTAGAAATCTTTTATTAAAATAAAAAAGGTAAAAAATAATTTTTTTTTTTTATTTACAGTTGTAGGGACACAAATTAAGCCTAAGGCCCAACTGAGTGACTAGGCTAGCCTAAGTGGCCTATACAATAGAATTTATTGGGAGTGGGCTTGAAGCCTGAACTTTCTAGGGCGATAGCGAGCAAGGGTGTACGGGCTAAGTTCGCTGTTGGAGCGTGACGAGCTGATGAGTTGACCTTGGTTTTCCTCGGACGTGGGCCGAGGAGCTTTTCTCCCTCTTTCCCTTGAGCTATCTAGAAGGAGAGAGAGAGAGAATATCCTTCAAGAGTGGAAATCCACCCCCCCTCCAGTGGTTCCTCCTTCTCTATTTATACTCCCCAGTCTTGGTCCCTATCTGTCTTTTTCCTGGAAACGCTCCCCCATGACTATAAAGCTAACCACCGTCCCTTCAGAAGTCATTTCCTCATTAATGCGGCTAGGCAGGTAGGTGACAGGTCTTTAATGCGGTGGCAGTAGTTTTATGCAATGTACATCCCACTAGTCCTCCCCCTCTGTGCCCTGTTGAAGCTCAGTATGACCCACTGAGCTTTTAGAGCTCTTCCCTGGGCATCATGCTGCGCATCTCGGCCTCCGATTCTACTGTCCGAGGAGACCTTCTCCTCGGACTCTCTCCCAACTAGTCAGCGTCCTCGTCGGCGGTGTTTTGGGCCCTCGTTTTGGGAGGCCTTATTCTCGACTGATGGCCCTTTGGCGGAGTCCAAGTTTTCGAACCAGGCCCAAGGCCCATATGGTGTTTTGACACCTTTACCCCCCACAACGGTTTTTTGTATTTTTCATGGAAGTGATATTAAAATTTTCCTAAAATTGTTGGTTAATAAATTCTCTAAGGGCATCCATTAACTAAACCATTATGACAAATTAATCTATAAAGCTTATATAATAGAGTTGGTAATATCCCTAACGGTACTCTTTACAAATTGCATGGTTAGCATCCCCTCTTCAGTATAGAGCCGACATACTAGTAAATAGTAATATATGACCTAACTAAAGCCCAATTGATCTTGGGTTGCTAGAGAATTCTGAAAACGGGCCGAAGCAAGGTTCAACCCAAGTTCAAAACTTGAAAAGAGCCGAAGAGAAGGCAACTTTATTGATTTTGAAGTTGAACTGAAAGATATTGGAGCCAAGCTTCCATGGAAATAGCTTTAGTCCAATATTATATGAAAATAGCTTTAGTCCAATGTTCCTCTTAACTTTTTGGATTGACATTCGTCCACATTTTAATATGTCTAATGCATAGAAATATTAGATCCAAGCCTTGCTCAACTTATATATTTTAGAGATTAGATAGATTTTGTCAAATTAAACATCAATCAACAAAAGTACAAAGAAAAGAAAACATTAAAATAAGTATATATGTTGACATAAATTTATTTTTTGAAATATATTATTAGTCCTTAAAGTTTACTTGTTAATATTTTTTTATCCTTGATATTTCAACTGAGCATTTTTATTCTCTAAAATTACAAAATGAGCTCTATATGTTTTACTTGCATTGGTTTTCTTGTCTATGTAGTTAACGGAAAAAAAAAATGATATTTTTATTAATAACATCTTACTTTTATACAAACCTAGACCCGAATCTATTTCTATGCCACAATTCGAACCAAATGTATTGAACCCGTCTCCGTACTCTGTTCCTCCGCATTTCAACCTCCGGCAACCCCAAACTGTCATCTTTATCAACATTTCACTATCTCTAGTCCAACCTACCTAAAATCGGATATATACTTTGCAAGAACCAAGTTACAAAAATCATCAGGTAAACCCAATTACTAGCAAGAACACCAAGAGTCCTATTCACAAACATCATTGACAGCTTCCTTACATGGTTTATAACTTCCAAGTTTAGTGTTTTATTAGGTAGTTAAAGTCCTTTAAATATATTTATTTCACATTAATCCATAAAGATTATGAAGTAATATTTATAGTATCCTTATTCATTGTACCAACATAAATTATTCATGATTGAGTTTTTAAAAGCCTTGAAAACATGTGGGTAATTATGATTGACTGTGCCGACACTAACATTTAGGCCAACAATGTTTCTCCAAAAACTTTTTTAAAAAATGATATACTATTGTGTGCCCTTATGATACACGTTAGTAAAATCCTTTTTATATTAGTTGGTGGAGACTGACTTTTTGAGGATGATTTGAGATTTTTTAGGTGGGTTATGAGTTGGAAATTTTTATCGGATCACGTAATTTTTCACAATTGAAGATGTGTAATTCTGATCGGCAAATCAACACCATTACATAGACCCATTAACAGAGTTAGGGGAAGAGGGGGAAATTGTCCCTTGACTTCCCTCAAAAATTCCGAATTAATATTAAACTTTAATATATAACAAAGGATTTTGTCCCCTATTCACACATAGGACACAAGATAAAAGCACCACTTAACCCATAAATACTAGTTTACTTTGTTTTTACTAGAGATATTGAGAGGATTTTTGGATTGATGAAAACTAGTTACATAACTCAAATTTCATTACCCAAAACTCAAAAAAATGTTGGACCCATTGAAACTTATGTTGTTTGGAAAAAATTTTGAGTTAAGCTTCCATAACTTAAAACTCAAAAATTTAAGTTTGAGTCATGAAAACTAAAAACAAATTTTGGGTGTTTTCAAGTTAAAAGATTTGGGTTTCAATGCCATTCTTGTAATATCTCAGCCTTGGTGGGGCTTGCAGCTATGTGTGGTCACATCGTTAGGCACCATTATTTTACTCTTCTTCTTCTTCTTCTTCTTCTTCTTCTTATTATTATTATTATTTGCGTTTTCAAACAAACACGAGAACTTCTCTTTCTCCTAAATAGGTCCCACCATTTTATGCAAAATTCTAAGTTATAAAGACCAAGATATGAAACAAAATAAGAGATTGAGGGTTCAATCTCTGCTTATACCATATAACATTGGAGTCAAGCTTATATGGAAATAGCTTTAGTCTAATGTTATATGGAAATAGCTTTAGTTCAATGTTCAATTGGTAAGGTTTCTAATGGTTGAATAAGAGATTTAGAGTTCAATCTCCGCCTATACCAAAAATCGATTAGTGTCTTAGTCTGGTGATAAATAGCTATCATCAAGAGTGGATGTCATAGGTTGAAACTCTCTTTAAAAATAAAAAAAAAAAAGTTTAGAACTTTGAGTTTTTGCTATGAATAAAAAATTTTGCCACATACTTAAAAGAATATAGAAACTAGAGTTGATTTTCTACATAACAATCACAAGTCAATGAGGCACCGATACAACTTTGCATCTATATTGCTACATTTTTAAATCTTTTTTTGTTTTGTTTTTACATAGATTTCTTTTTATCTTAATTTAATTATTATTAGTGAAATTACGGATAAAACTTATTAAAATAATTAGATTGCATCAAATAATACCTTCAATCTTGTATGTCAATCTTGGCCCTCTTAATCAAAATCCTGGCTCTGCCACTTCATGGACTCATTATTTTTTCTTTACAACTTAAAAATTGCACATATTAGGGTTGTGGCAATTTTTTTTTTTTTTTTTTTTTACAAATTTTGTATCTAGGGGTGTTTGTGGTGCGGCATAATGCGGTTTGGACCATTTTTAGTACCACACTTTGCGGGGCGGTTTAGCCAAAACCATAATTGTACTGCACCTCATTTTTGCTGTCATATGTGCAAATTAAAGTTTAACTAAAATCATAACCGTTTCGCACCACTTTTTTGCGGTCATATGTGCGATGTGGTATATAAGATGCGGTTTAAACAATTTGAAGTTAATATATTTTTTAAATTTTGGGATTTTCTTGCCCAGCCTAAAGTTGATTTTTCCCTTTTATTTTGGGCTAAGTTTTAAATTATTAAGAATATGTTTAATATTAAAAACAATAAATTTATTAATATATAGTGAGGGTGTGGTGTGGTGCGATTTGTGAGGTTTTTTTAGTATAAAACTACAAATGGCACTGCATCATGTGGTGCGGTGCATTGTTACTTGCACTGCGGTTATACCATTTTGCTGGTGATTTTGGTGCAGTTTGGTGAACACCACTAGTTGTATCTATAGACTCTCTATTAGCTAGCCCAACTTGGGGTCTCTGACTTTATCCTCCAAGCAAGTTCAATTCGAGATTACTATATTTTTTAACCTCTTTTGAGTGAAGAAATTGAATGGGCCCAATGGGAAAGGAAGAGAAAAATGGCATGGACTACAATGAGTCTAAATTAGGGGCCAAGTTAGAATTTGACTTTAGATCGAGCAAAGCTTATAAGCATAGTTGTCAGAATAATATCATGAATCAATTATTATTATTATTATTATTATTATTATTATTATTATTATTATTATTATTATTATTATTATTATTATTATTATTATTATTATATGTCTCATGAATTGTATTGTATCATATATTGGAAGATATACAAAAACCTAATAAAATATATAGATACACATATATAAAAGGTATATTTATTACAAATTCAACACATATTCAAATTAGGATTAATTTAATCATCACTTAGATAATAATATTTAACAAATCTAACTGAATAACTCAGATTAACATATATTTATAACATGCACATTCAAATTGATTAAACTTAAAATTGATAATATATAACATATGAGCCAAAATAATACTTTATTTTCATCATATTCATCTTCTTGCTCAATCAACTCCATCTATGTTAATATTATCACCATGTTCATCATCTTGCAAAATTATTTTTTCTTTGACATTTCTTCTTCAGCATCAACATTTACCATCTTTTTTTGTTCTTTAATTTTAATAATATTAATTATATATTTCTTCTTCGCATTCTAGCTTCTTATAGACTTATAAACTATAAAATTAATAGCTAAAAAAATGAGGTTAAAATTCAAAATTGACTTTCTAAATTTCAACTTTTGTCATTTTAGTATTTTAAGTTTCAGTTTTGTCATTTTAGTCCTCTTAGTGTCAGATTTTGTTAATTAAATCCTCTGTTACCCTTCTGCTAGTTGTTGTCGTTTACTACTCAAAACGGCACCATTTTGAGTTTTTTTTTTTTTTTTTTAATTTCATAATTAAAAAAACTTTTATTACCAAAAAAAAAAAAAAAAAAAGGGGAACGACCCTAACAATGAAAAACAAAGCACAAAACCCAACCCCACCCCACCGAAACACTGCCTTACCAATTTCTGAGAAAACAATTAAGCGGCAGAGAGACTGACTGAGGGATATTAAGGGGCTGAGAGACTAACTGAGGGAAGAAGAAAGAGGTGGAAAGAGAAAGAGGGAGAGATTGGGATAAGGAGAGGGAGAGATTGGGACGGGCGATGTAGAGGCGATACAATCGATTTTTGAAGCAATTTTGAAAAGGAAATTGGCAGGTAAGTATGAGGAGGCTGACAAGGAGTTGATGGAAGAAATCTTTGGGAAGACACATGAGTCTTCAATTGATATTGATGACTACGAGGAGTCCAATGAGGAGTTTGAGTCTGATTTGGATGAATTGAGTGAAACTGATGAATATATTGATGAACTGCATAATGCAAAGGAGATTGCCATGAAGAGAATGGCGAGGGATGAGTAATGCGAACACTCTACAGTTTTGTTGATTTTTAATCCCAAGCATTCTTGATGCTTGTATCAGGATAGAGAAATCAATGCGTGCAAGTAGAATTATTAATTGCACTTGTTTGTCTGAACAATCTATTTCTTTCTGTATTCCCTATTTCCGAGTTTCAAAACTGTTATATCGGCCGAACTCAAAAAGCTGTATTAGTGAAAATAGAGCACAACAACTAGAACTTTTTTTTTTTTGGGATAGAAACACCAACTAACAACTTGAACCAATAGCTACAACCCAGACTCTAGGTATTCAACTGAGAAAACCAATCTAACAATTTAAACTAGCTGCTACAACCTTGGTCTAGATACAAGAATACAACACTGAGCTGAAACAAAGTCAAAACCAAAACTAATTACAGAAATTGCATTTATTCTCAACCCTCAAGAACCCCCAGTTAGTACACAAATCTTTGTGGAGGGTAGTATTTCCTGACAGGGCAACCTTTTCCAGCCTCGCTTTGACTTCCCATCCATTATGAAAAACAATGACACATTCAATGAAAAGCACTCTGTACCTCTCTCTCTCTCTCTGTTTCTCCTTGCAAGGAAAGGTAATAAGAAGACTATTATTTCATTGAATGAGAATAAATTAGAATTTTACAAAGTAAGTTTTCCTTTTATGTAGAAGCAAGTATATAAAAAAAAAAAAACGGAGAAAAGAATTTCTAAAACTAATTGATCCGTGAATTCAGGGGTCAGTGGCTGCAAATGCGGAATTAGTTAATGCTCAACGTACACGTGTCTGCATCTGGTTGTTCTTTATCAACTGATCTCTGCTGCATCTCATCTTTACCAACCTCTTCCATGTGAACCTCACGTGCCACAACACTTTCAACACTTTTCTTCTTATTTTTCTTCTTAATACTCCCCCTCAAGGTAGCCACTGTTGCTGTGGTTGATTGGCTACCTTGAACCTCTATTGATTTTGTAGCAGGTTTGTAGATATCTATCATTCCTAACTTTGCTACCAACTTTGAAAAAGTTGAAAAACCCAGGGGTTTAGTAAATATGTCAGCATTTTGATTAACCCCTGCAATGTGAAAAGTTTTGATGATGCCTCTCTGTTTTTTTTTCCCTAACTAAATGACAAACTATTTCAATGTGTTTGCTACGCTCATGGAAAACAGGATTGGCGGCTATGTGAAGAGTTGCTTGATTATCACAATACAATAGTGCTGGCCTTTTATGCTCTATATGAAGGTCCTTCAACAGCTGCTTCAGCCACACAATCTCACAAGTAGTTGAAGCCATGGCCCTATATTCAGCTTCTGCTGAACTTCTTGAAACAGTACCTTGTTTTTTTGACCTCCAGGAGATTAGGGACTCCCCTAGATAGACACAACAGCCTGTTATAGACCTACGAGTGTCTGGACATCCAGCCCAGTCCGCATCACAGAATGCCTTTAAGTGTAATTCTGTATTGCTAGAGAGAAAAAGACCTTGCCCTGGTGATCCTTTAATGTACTGAACAATCCTAAAGGCTGCCTTCAAGTGTGGCTCTCTTGGTTTACTGAGGTATTGGCTGAGCAAGTGTACTGCATATGTTATGTCTGGTCTAGTCATGGTAAGGTACATTAGCCTTCCAATAAGTCTTCTAAACTGTGTAGGATCCTTTAATAGAACCCCACTGATTTTAGACAGCTTAATATTTTGCTCCATGAGTGTATTGAAAGGCTTAGAACCAGCTAAGCCAGTGTCTTGCAGAATCTCTAATGCATACTTCCTTTGGTTTAGAGTTATTCCTGTCTTGCTTCTAGCTACTTCTATCCCCAAGAAATATTGGACAGGTCCTAGGTCCTTGAGCTTGAACCTAGTGTCTAGCATGCCCTTCAAATAAGTAATATAGGACTCATCATTTTCAGTCAAGAGTAGGTCATCCACATATACCAGCAGTGCTACAAAAACAGAACCTTTAGTAAAGGTAAAAAGTGAATAATCAGCTTTAGATTGAACAAAACCCAATTCCAAGATAGCATTAGAAAGTTTGGCAAACCGTTGCCTGGATGCCTGCTTCAAACCATACAAAGATTTGTTTAATTTGCAAACTAAAGGACCTTGAGCAACTTGAACAAACTCCCCCTTACCTTCTGTCTCCCCCTTGCTATGAAACCCCAATGGAAGGGACATATAAACATCTTCAAGCAAGTCACCATGTAGAAACGCATTGTTAACATCAAGCTGAAGGATGTGCCATTGTTTCACTGCAGCTAAAGTAAGAACTAACCTCACAGTAATGAACTTAACCACAAGAGAGAATGTCTCATTATAGTCAATACCTGCCTTCTGTGTATATCCTTTGGCCACTAACCTGGCCTTGTATCTTTCAATGGTACCATCAGAGTGATATTTCACTTTGTAAACCCATTTTGAACCAATAGCAACCTTACCAGGTGGAAGAGGCACAACAGACTAAGTATTGTTAGCTTTAAGAGTTTCAATCTCTGCTTGCATGGCAGCCCTCCAATGAGAAAATTTCACAGCTTCATGATAGAAAGTAGGTTCAGAGTTAGGATTGGAAATTGCTAAAGCAAAGGACTTGTACTTGGTGGAGAGTTTGGCATAGGTGAGATGACACCTAATGTCGTGAGGCTGGCCAGCAGTGGGAACAAGAACAAAAGACTTACATGAATAGTCTTATAGGTAAATAGGGGGTTTGTGAGATCTGGTAGACCTTCTAAGAGATGGAGCTATGATGTCAGTAGGAATAGATGGCTGAGCTGTGATATCATTAGAAACAGGTGTTGATTGTGTACTGGAAGAAGGTATATCAGAAACAAAAGAATCATGAAGTTGATTAGGAGTAGAGGCAATAGTAGGAGATGTAATAGGTGTATCAGGCTCAGTATGAACAATAGGAGCAGAATCTTGAATTGGAGGAGAGTCATCATACTCAAAATGCTCAATAGTATCAAATATAGGATCAGATTCACAATCCAAAACAGGTTTAGGAAAAACAAGGAAATCTGAATCTACCTGAATAGAAGCAGAGGCAAAGGGAAAAATTGTTTCATGAAAAACAACATCCCTTGAAATAAAGGAGGTATTGGTGTCAATATCTAGAACTTTATATCCTTTAATGCCAAATGGATAGCCTAAGAAAACACATTTCTTAGCTCTAGGAGCGAATTTGTGCCTATTATGAGAAAGAGTAGAAGCAAAACACAAACAACCAAAAACCTTTAAGTGAGTGTAGGAAGGCGGTTTTTTGAAAAGCATTTCATAAGGGGTTTTGTGATTCAAAGGAGAAGAAGGTAACCTATTAATCAGATAAGCTGCTGTCAACACACAATCACCCCAAAAATGTAAAGGCAGATTGGACTGAAACCTCAATGCTCTTACTACATTTAAGAGGTGTTGATGCTTCCTTTCAACAACAGAATTTTGTTATGGAGTTTGAACACAGCTCAACTGATGAATAATTCCTTTTTCTTGATAAAAAGATTTCATCACAAATTTAGCTGCATTGTCTGATCTAATGATCTTAACTTTGAGGTCAAATTGTGTTTCAACCATAGAACAAAATTTCTTAAAATTGATTGACACTCAGACTTGAACCTTAAAAGATAAAGCCAAGTACATCTAGTGTAATCATCAACTATTGTTAAGAAGAATCTATAACCATCAACTGTAGGAATAGAAAAAGGACCCCAAATGTCAATATGTATTAAAGCAAAAGCACAATCCACCACATGCTGACTAGTAGGAAAAGGTAATTTCTTTTGTTTTGCCAAAGGGCAGACTATACAAGGTTCATTGTTATTACAAGAAACAATAGGCACAGTTTTATTCAATATGCACAATTTTTTATTAGAAGGATGACCCAATCTAATGTGCCAAAGATGAGTTCGAACAACTGATGCAATGGAAGGTAAAAAAGTAGTAATCTGAGAAGAGCACTGTGTTGCAGTGTTTTGAAGAAAGTAAAGCCCTTGATGTTCTTTACCCAGACCAATCATCTTCTAGTGAAGAAGGTCCTGGATAAAACACATATCACCAAGAAAGATGAAACAACAAGTCAAGGACTTAACCAATTGACTAACAGAAATGAGATTGAAGTGAAAAGAAGGAACAACCAAGACATTTTTAAGGATTAAATGTTCTGAGATAATGACAGTGCCAATGTGACTTACTAATGCAGTCTCTCCATTAGGTAATTGAACATAAGCTTCTATAGTGGAAGTTATGGTAGATAGAATAGTGACAGAATTAACAAAATGATCACTAGCTCCAGTATCCAATATCCAAGTATTAGTAGAAAATGCCAGTCTATTAATTTTTTGGGAAGAAAAAATGGAATGTGAAAGGTCTAAGGTGGAAGCACAAGAGGAAGTTATAGCCTTACCTGTGAAATTAGGCATTAGAGGGTGCTGTACCAGGGCCTGAGAGTGAAGTCCTATTGCTACCACATTGGTTGCCTGATGAGAACTTCTTGCCTGAGATCCATCCAAAGACTGACTTTTCAAGAAAGCCATTAGCTGCTGGCATTGTTCTTGAGTGATAGGGCACTTCATGACCTGATGCTCCAGTGAACCAGTGGTGGACATGGAACCAGAATTTGACATGACTAATTAATCATTTGCAATGAAATTAGAAACCTGATTTGCTGAAGATGATTTTCCTTTTGGTTTATATCCAGGTGGATAGCCATGTAACTTGTAACATTTGTCAATAATGTGTCCTTGAATGCCACAGTGACTGCAAACTGGCCTTTCTTTTCGATTGCCATACCTATTCCCTGAATTAGGCTTAGCACTTACATTAGAATACAAAATAGCTGATTCAATCTCAGAGAAGGAGGATGAACTAATGTTCTTTTGCATTTCCTCATGAAGAACCATAGAATACACCTTATTTGGATCTGGCATTGGATCAGCCATGAGGACTTGAGTTCGAATTGCAGCATAGTTCTCATTTAGTCCCATTAGGAACTTCATCACACAATCTTTCTCAAATTTTTTAGTCAAAATCCTCATTGCTCCGCAAGAACATTCAGGCAAAGGATCATAATTCATCAATTCATCAGAAAGTGTCTTGAAGTTAGTGAAGTAATCACTCACCAAGAGATTGTTTTGAGAAATGTGAGAAATTTCCTTCTGCAGTGAGTAGATCTTGGCAGCATTGCCTTGAGCAAATCTGTGCTTCAGATCCAACCAAACTTGCCTAGCAGTCTCGTTGTACATCACACTAGATTTGATGTTCTTGTTCACAGAATTGTATTTCCAAGAAAGAACCATTGTGTCTGCAAGAGTCCAAGCTTTGTACAGTGGAGAATTGGTTTCTGGTTTGCTAATAACGCCATTGATGAACTCAATTTTGTTCTTAGCAGTGAGAGCGATAACCATTGCTCATGACCAGGATGGATAATTGACACATCCAATCAAAAGTTTAGTGACCAAAATAGAACCAGGATTATCACCACTCTTCAAGCAATATGGATTGGGATTCAATTCATTAGAATCCGAAGAATCCACTAGATCTGGAACAGGAATCGCAGAAACTTGATCAGCGGAAGCCATTGTTACTGCTCTGATACCATGAAAAACAGTGACACATTCAATGAAAAGCACTCTGTACCTCTCTCTCTCTCTGTTTCTCCTTGCAAGGAAAGGTAAATAGAAGACTATTATTTCATTGAATGAGAATAAATCAAAATTTTACAAAGTAAGTTTTCCTTTTATGTACAAGCAAGTATATAAAAAAAAAAACAGAGAAAAGAATTTCTAAAACTAATTGATCCATGAATTCAGGGGCCAGTGGCTGCAAATGCGGAATTAGTTAATGCTCAACGTACACGTGTATGCATCTGGTTGTTCTTTATCAACTGATCTCTGCTGCATCTCATCTTTACCAACCTATTCCATGTGAACCTCACGTGCCACAACACTTTCAGCACTTTTCTTCTTATTTTTCTTCTTGATACATTACTTTTCACAATTTGCTCGTCAGTGAAACTTCCCCTTCTCACAAATCGGTAGGGTGGGGTAGGGTTGGGTTTTGTGTTTTGTTTTTACCTTTTAGAAGTTATCTTAAAGAAAAATGCCATCTCATTATTTGTTTAGACATATTGCTAGACAAAAAAGAAATTAATGGAAGTGAACTATAAGGGACCAACAAGGAAATAACAACAATTTTTTAAGCTTAAAGAAGTAAATTTTAGGATCCAAGGGCTAATATTTTTTAAAACATCACTTTCACATAAACCTTTTTTTATTTTTGCCGTGTACATAATCCTACAATTAGCCTCATTTTAATTAACACCAATTATAATATATCACTTCAAATTCTTATGTCAATAGCATTAATCAAACTAAAAAGCTTTGGCCATTGGTCACGCATGACCTTGCTTGGAGCACTCCACAGTGCCCGTAAAGGATGAAGCCAAATGGGTAAAATATCCCTTGCATTTCTGAAACTCTGAAGAAGAAATTGCACTTATTTTCCTTATCTCCAGTTTCTTAAGGTTTAAATTTTGTTTTTTCTAGAGACAATTTAAATTTAGATAAAGTTTAGTTACAAAATTGGTTGTAGGACTACAACCTTACTCAACCTTAATATATTTTTATTTGAGGTGAATTTTGACAATCCACCTTTAGATTATATTTTTTTCTTATATCTTTCATACTTGCAAAATTTCTAGAGAATTAAAGATCAATAGCTAGGTCAATAATGTTATCAATAAATTGTTTAAATTATAGGTTTTTTATAATTTAAAATTATGTATAAAATATAATCTTATAGATCATATAGTAAATTATATCCGATTGATATAAAATTTGACATGCGTGTTAAGAGCGTAAAGAGCATACAATCCAGTGGTTAGATTTTCAAAATATATAATAATATTAATACAATTGAATAGAATTGTAACTTTAAGTTACAATTAATTTTGTAGCTAAATTTTTTCATTTAATTTTAAATTTTAACATCTTCGAAGACAATTGGTATAATTGTTTTTAAAGTTACTGCTTTTGATTTATCCAATGCAGACAGTAACAAGGGAGACTTTCTCCCCAAATTCCTAAAATTTTGGGAGCAACATGGATCGGGAAGAGGACGTGTCGTTATAGCTGTCGTATGGGTCTTCCATATGCTATCTCTCAAACCTCTTCCCGAATACCTCACGCGCCGTCAGGACGTCAGTGATCGAATAGACCGTTTAAGACTTCAACGCATATTATCTGTAGAAGAAGCAAACTTTCCAAAAGGTAAAAAATCTACCTCTACTCAAGAACCCTTTTATTTTGTTTTATTTTTGGTAAAATATAATTTTATTTTAGGTTAAAACAGGCAAGGAAAGCTCAGGCAAGGAAAGCTCAACCACCACAGTATATAAATCCAAGATGCATAAAGTAAACATCTGATGTGGGGTTTAACACACCCACACAACATACAAGCTACATGGTTTTACAAGGTTGTTTTGAAACTTTGATACCATTATAATGACTAAAAAAAACTATTATAGTGATATACCTTAAAAGCATTAGTCTAGTTGCTGTTGGAGTTCTTCATAGTCACTTAACTCATGATTCATCTAATAAACACTCGATGTAAGTTTTAGTACGCGCCTATATAACACATTTTAAAAAAAATCTAATCTAATCAAATTTGCACAATTTGAGTTATCATATTAGTTATTACATTACATAGTGAAACAAAATCTTTTTGTAAACCGTAATAGTTACTCAATTCGTCCCAAATTGAGCTCTCTCTCTCTCTCTCTCTCTCATTTTAGGGTAGCTCAATATGAGTCAATCCAATTTATCCAAAATATATAAATAAATAAAGTTTGTACAACCAATGAAGAATGAGTCAATCTAGGCGCATAGTAAAATTTTTGTTCCCTTCCCTTCGAAAGTCAGTGTTGTCCAGTGATGGAGTTAGAAATTTCACCCAAGGTGGGCCTAGCTAAACGTATTATTGTATTCTAATATCCTTAATTTTTTCAGTATAAATGCGTATGAATTTATTTTTGGAAAAAAAAAATTCTTTTGCTAAAAAGATGTACTTATATATATTTTTGAAAATACTATCAAGTACCTTAGGACAATGGTTAATAATCTATTTAAAAAAAGTTTTTATGGGAAAAGAAAACAATTAATATTTCGACAGCTTTTTCCATTTTCTATAAAATTGGTATCAAAACTTTCCTAAAATAAATAGTTAACTATTGCTCTAAGGGCACCCGTTAGCATGACTCTATATTTTTATAAACCTATACTTTAAATGCTGCTAAAATTAATGACTTAAATATGACAAAAAGTCAATATTAAAAAGGAAATAAAGGAAACAACAATAAAATAGTAAAGAGTATTTATACCTTCTTATTATTATTATTTTTTTTACATTAAAATAAATCTGAGGGGCCTCCCCCTGGCGGTGTTGTACCCTCTTGTAACAATGTTAATTGTAAGGCTTGTGGGATTTTTTCATGGGCTTATGCGAAATGGGTTAGAGAGGGTGACGGAGGATTTGACAAAGGATTGGAGTCGTTTCTCCTTGTCAGAGAAGTGAGACAAGAGTTTTGACTTAGGAACACAAAAATGATGTGGCTAGAGAGAGTATATATGATAGACGAAGTTTTTGAACAAGCGTATGCCAAATATAGTGGCCTGTACATACAGACCACTGTGGAGAGCTCAAAACTCAAAAGGGATTTTTAAATAAACACTCGATGTGGGACTTAATATTTGCCCGCACAATACATACTAAAAAAAAAAAAAATCCAATCCACTCAACTTCACAAAATTTGGGTATGACATAATATCTAACCTATTAAAGATAAGATATACATGGTATACATAATACATCATGCTACCATGATACTAGCATACTCAAGTTGTATTACCACCCTTCAGTTCTCTCTTATTTTATGCTAAAATCAAACTTGTTTTTATTTTTTTCTTCGTTCATTTTAACATCTTTAAATATAAGTAGTATCTTCTCAACACAATGAAATTAACACAGTGCATCCCCACTATGTTACTTTCTTATTCTCATCTATCGAAAGACTTTCATAACATTTTAGGAAGTACACACCCGTAGGTTCTTCAACTAAATTACTTACCAAAATCACTATTTAAGAAAGGTACATTTTAATTGATGTACAATCAAAATATTTAAGGATAAACAATCCAAGATTTCCTTATTTTTTTACTCATTTAATGTTCACTTTGTGAATTCACTGTAATCTTTAATTCACTAAGAGGTACTTTAAGACAAAATGTTAGGCTTTAGTTATAATTCATATCGCATCTTACATGAGATGAAAGCAAATCTGAAATCCTGTCTTTCCATGTGTTGTGTACGGGGGATTATCGCTCTTAATATGTACTAACCTGAGCAATATGGTATTTCTATATCTTCTTAGCTTTTGTAAATAATGTGGTGGAAAAATGGCCATCTGCAATTAGAGAAGGCGATTACTCAGGATGGACTCCTCTACACATTGCCGCCCATTTGGGTAACGAGAAATTGGTCAAACTGCTTTTAGAAAAGGACAATTCCCCTGCATATGTAAGAAACAATGAAGGTTTATCTGCTCTTCACATTGCGGCCAAGGAAGACAATGGTCATGTAATGAAAGAACTCATGGAAGCATGTCCAGATATGTACGAATTGTTGGACAACAAGGGTCGGAATGCTCTTCATGCTGCTTCAGAAAATGACAGTTGGGCTGCATTCTACTTTTTTAATGGGAGACCAGAGTTTGAGGGTCTCATCAATCAGCAGGACAAAGACGGAAACACGCCTACAAATCTGGCTGCCATCAATGGGCATTTCTATTTAAGTTACGAATTCAGAAAAGGTAGACGTGTTGCCTTAAATGCTACGAACAAGGAGGGCTTCACCACAATGGACAATATTTTGTTCAAAAGGAAGTTAGGCTCCTGGCCAACGGTAAGCCCCTTCTGTCCTGCTCTGCTGAATGTAGTAGTACAACTGCACAATTTATAGGAATTTTGAACAAAGAAAGTTTCCGAAATTTGCTCTATTTTTTGGGGTAGATTTACAAAAAGGATTGCTTTGGTGGGGAAAATCTTTAATTTTTACAATGCCGTTTTATAAAATGGTTAATACTTATATAGTACATAACTACAGAACAAGGGCAGCATTCTTCTTGAGTCTCTGTACAAGAGTTGAATCTCAGAGCCCTGAAGAATTTGTCTAAAAAAGCTAATTATTTAATCAAACAGGTGTATCTAACTCTTTTTGGAAAGTTAAAACTTACTGACCCCAATAAACATTAACTGGGAGAATACAATGGCGACCGAGTTTTATTAATTTGATTTGATTGAAACTTGAGAGTATCGTATATATTTCTCTCAAAAGCTAGAATGTATCATATACACGTCTTACATGTATAATGTTCTTTTTCTCCAAAAAAAAAAAAACTTGTATAATGTTCGTGTGCATGTGTTTGTTTTTATTGGGTAGCTAGCTCATGTATATATAAATTTGACATGATAATTCAAGACCCAAGTTTGGAGCGAAGGCGCTCGACCAAGTGTGAGGGGAGTACTCTTAAAAATGGGCATTCAGAAATTGGACCCTAGAAAGAAATCAGAAATGGGCATTCGGAAATTGGACCCCGGAGAGAAATCAGAAATGGCAGGCGATGGCAATGTAAAGGACAATGGCAAGGGAATGTCGCAATCAGATTTTAAGAAGGGAGTGAGTAAGACCAATTTGTTGGTAGCCACACTCATCGCAACTGTGACCTTCACGGCGGCTTTCACGGTGCCTGGTGGATTTAACCAAAACGGAAGTATGGATGAGGGCTTGGCAGTATTAAGCAATAGAACTGCTTTCCGTGTATTTCTGATAGCTAATACTTTAGCTTTTGGTCTTTCCACTACCTCACTATTGGTCCATTTTTTGGCTTCAGCAATGATTAAGGAAGTCGATTTTCACGAACAAATGGTAAGACGTGCCCCTATTTTCACAAACTGGTCTATTGGAGCATTGCTGGTGGCTTTTATTGCAGGCAACTATACAGTGGTGCCACAATCTTTTGGGATTACTGCAGCCGTTATTCTTTCTTGTTGCTTCCTATATTGCCTGTTTTTACCTTTATCAATTCAGAAGGAACATGAAAAGTCTTTAATAAGAAAAGTTGAGCCTTAGTGGTTCCGAAAGTTTATTAAATTTTATAAGTATATGTGTTTGTCGTAAGTTGACCTGGCTTTGACAGCTGTTTGATTGCTAAGCCCAAGCTGATCTGGGATGATTTGGTTGATTGGGGGGCCTTCAGAATTTGAAAGGAAAAGGCTTTAAAAGCTATGTTTCGTAAGCAGGTATGGGCACAATTGGAGTTAAGAGGAATGCTGTCAGTATGAGGAAGGAAAGCATGCATTATCATGAGTCATGGCCATTATATGGGAGGCTTCTTGTGCTTAGGCTTGTACCAAAGACTTTACTTGGTGCGCTTGTGTACTGCTTGTTTATTTTTTATTTTTGGTGTGTTGTTTTGATAACTTTGGTTGTATTATCTTTGCTTTTGAATAAACTTCTTATTCAATAAATAAATAAGAAAAGGTTTGTGATTGGTGAATACCAAAGTAGCATTCTCCCCCCCCCCCCCCCCCCCAAAAAAAAGTAGCCTTCTTGCAATAATTTATTAACGAGCCCAAAGTTTCTTATTCAGATTAATGGGCCATATTGAATTTGGATTTCCAAATTAACGAGCACAATGGCCCTCTCCCATCTCCCCACTTTCTTTTATTAGAGATGGGATGGTCATTGAGGTGAGGGCCTCGTTTTTTAAATCTTTTTTTTTTTAATCCTGTATTTAGCCCCCAAAAAATAAAAATAAAATAAAGAAACCTGTTAGGCTCAACTTATAAGCTAGCTTTTTTTTTTGGTATAACCTCAATTTTTAAGGTATAATTTATTTTTACCCACTTTATTTTAATAAAAAAATTAATTAAATAAAATCAATCTCAATTAAACAAATTCAAAGATTTTTGAAAAAATTAATAGTTGTAGTTAGATAAAATTTTTTTTTAAATTGATTAATGGTTACAATTATGGATGAAATATGTCCTATAAAATAGCATCTTCTTTTAATGCTAGATTTGAAGATGTAATTTCATAAAGTATTGTATCTTTATAATTTATTTCAATACTGATTTTTTTTTTATAATTTGATATTAAGTTATCAATTTTAACCCAAATTAATCACCCTATTGGTGTCCATTGCTGAAAAATTCGATGTGCTAAAATTTAAAATATTAATTGTGCTTTTTAATTTACTATTCTCTTGTGACACTAATCACATTTATTATAATTTTAGTTTGTAAGTGTTTTTTTTAGTAAAACTGTTGGTAATTATTGAATTTTATAAAATAAGTTTAAGAACACAACATTTTTCATAAGTTAACTTATTGTGATTGGTACATAGCCAAGAAAAAAAAAGTATATACTAAAAGTGGTGTCGATGATAATCTTTATAAGATTTTTTTAGGTAAATAATCTTAATAATAAGTTAAAGTCATTGTCATTGTTACCAAAAAAAAAAAAAAAAAAAAGAGTTGTGAAAAATGTTGGGTGAAATATCATTTTTGTCCCTGAATTTAAGTTCGTTTTTCATCCTTAAACTTTTAAAATTTTGTTTTTCGTTAAACTTTTAAAAGTTTGTTTTTCGTCCCTAAATTTTGCAAAACGTTCTACTTTATATCCTTCAATCTATGCCCGTAATTTTTTGTTCTACATGGTCTAGTGGAGTATTAACGTTGTATATGACTTAGACCAAACTATTTTATTTAAAATTTTTTAAATACATTGCACAAAGTTATTGGCACATATTGTATGTGTTAAAATACTTAGTATTTAATAAAATAAAAAAAATTATGTGCACACATTGATTCTCCAAAAAAAAAAAAAAAGTTATTGGCACACATGAAAAAAATAATCTAACAAAATTAATCCTCTCACTTATGGCAGAACCTAACCTTTTTCCATAGCCACAAAAACCCAACGCCCAAACCCCCACAACAACAACCTTAATCAGCGAGCCTAATTGGTGACTCCAAGGCAGTGAATCGACCGTGAAATCTCCACCCTAAACTGGCAAACAATAACCCCAAATTGTTAGGTGGTTAATTCTCCATGGTGCGAAGCATGTTCATTGGAAGTGGTCTTCATGTTATTTGGGTTTGTCATTCTATCAATAAATCTAGGAAAATGCTAAAATTAGTTCAATTCTAAGTACTGGCAGTGTAAGTTCTCTAATTCTTATAAATATTCTAATGCTCTATTAGTGTCTGTGGAGTTGTAGAAACAAGATTCGACACAATCAACCCCATACCAACCTAGAGTGATGGCATCTCAGTTAATAAGGTGCTGTTTGGATTTTGCAAAACCCAGTTAACAAAACTGAGTTTTGTTAACTCATATTCCAAAAACCATGGGCCCCACATGTATAATGTTTGTTTGGCTGATTTTCACGGGTGTTAACTCAGTTAACAAAACCCAGTTTTTTAGATTAAGAGTTAACAAATTCAGAAACTCCCGTGAGCTGTTTTCACGTGGTGAGTTATGTTAACTCAGTGGCATTGGCGTAATTTTGGACAAGAGTTGGGTCCCTCAGCAGTTTATTGTTACATCACTGCAGACCACTTACATCACTGCACAACAACTGAAGCTCCCAACGACACTTTTCTATTACTTTCCCAACTAACACCTTCACTCCTTCCATCTCACTTTCCCTTTACCTTCTCCCAAACCCACAACACACCAACAACTGAAGCAGAGCTCTCCGTCGATCAGCACCTTCAGCTTGAGATATACACAGCTCCGTTCACCGATTTTTGTTTCCAGTGAGACCCAAATTCAGCCCCACCATCTGTTGGGTTTTATTTTGATATTTTATGTTTTTTCCAAGTTCATCTTTCTTTCTTCTTCTCTTCACACCAATGGCTTTATTTTTTTGTTCAGACCATTACTTCACTTTCCTTTTCTCACTTCCTTCACCCATTCCTTTACCCATTACACGTTTCTTCAGCTCCCAAGCTCCACAAGAAACACTCCATACCCATTGCTCCCTCCCGATTCAACTCAGTAATCAACATACAAATTGTCATATTCTCACTCATTTATTTCAATAGCATCAATGCCCATATTTCTAATTCCAGTCTCTACCCAAATGTCACATTACACATAAAATCGCAACCAAATACTTCATATTTGTTACCAACACCACATCTGGAAAAAAAAAAAAAAAAACCAATTCATAACTTTATCCATTTCTCATTTCTGTAAACAATTGAGCAACATAAAGAAGTACAACAAAAATGTGATCTGTACATGACATACCCAAGTTGGAGTATCAGGTTTTTTGCCTAATGTTTTAAAAAATAAGAAGAAACATTCATACCTTTAAAATGTTATAAAGGTATGAATGAGATCGGCGCCAAGTTGGTGCTCCTTTCTTGCAGTTTTGATCGGCGTCATAGGCAAGGAAGATGGAGGAAGGTTGGATTCGGTGTGGGTTTTGGGAGAAGATGTGGGCTGAAGGGAATAAATGAGATGAAATTGGGTTTGGGTGAAAGTATACGCGGGTAGGCTAATTAGCAGACATGGTGTTCAGTCAGTGGGTCTCACAAAAAAGGTAAAGTTTTTGAGTTATTAGAAGGAAGAAACAAGTGCCAAACATGCTTGTAAAAGAAGTTGGGGTATTTTGAGTGATGAGTGATAAGTGATGAATGATGACTGACTTAAATTAAGTGAAAAGTAATAAGTGATAAAAATAAAAAAAAAAAAAAAAAAACCAAACAAGGCCTAAGCAATTAAGTTTCCAGAAAATAAAAAAAATCATATGAATTTTTTAAAGCTTCACACAAACCTTTCATAATGACAAAAAGATTCAGACTAGCCATGCAAAAATTAGCGTTGCTGATTGCTAGTTTGGGGTGGGAATTTCACAGTAGGGGTTGCCACCTTGGAGTAGCCGATTGGGCTCGCTGGTTAAGGTTGCCACTAGGTGTTGGGGTTTCTTGGTTGTGGAATAAGGTTAGGTTCCATCTTAAGTGAGAGGTAATTTCCTCAGTTTTCTTTTATGCATGCCAATAAATTTGTGCCATGTGTCCAAAATTTTTTTAAAATAAAATAATTTGGTTCAAATTAGATACCTGTCAACGCTCTATTAACCATGTAGGACACACACTAACAGACATAAATGGAAAGACATAAAGTAGAATGTTTTGCAAAGTTTATGGAAATAAATTTTTAAAAGCCTAAATATGAAAAAATAATAATAATGTTATAATCATAAACTATTTTATAACATTTTTACAAACTGTTGATGTGGGGGCCAACCTTTTATTAGTTTTCATCTAAACCCACTATTAATATCACTTTTTCAATTACCAATAATCACTCACCATATCAATAGTTTGTAAAATTTTTTATAAAATAGTTTGTATCTCTTGCATTATTCTAAAAAAAAAGACTTTTATATAAGTCTAAGGAGAAAAATGATGTTTTACCCGAAAAATGATTTCAATGTTATTCAATTCCCTAATAAACGTAACTAACCAGCTGGCAGAGGACAATCTGGACACCAGCTTCCAAGAACAACTCAAGATTAATGACACCAAGAATAACAGCTCCAATCAAAGCCCCATTCAAACCAAATCCAATAGAACGAAACAAAACAGGTGCACAGAACGCCACAAGGTTGATCCCTGTGGAAACCTACTTAACGATTAACGGAAACATAATCTAACAATAAGAATCATTCTAATAACTGGGCAAGCTAGTGCGACTGAATCACATCTATTCAGGTAGGAGCTCTTTCAACACCGCCTTTTTTTTTTCTTCCTTAAAAGTTTCGAATGATCAACTGCCGAATCTAGTTAGAAAACTATAGCAAGATTCTTAAGCAAACTCCGATGTTAAAAGTTTTGCTTCGGAGAGATAGTAGTATAGTGGAGAGTGATGCTAGCTTAGTCCTAGATCCGATCATGTGTAAATGCGTAATGCTACCCCCTCAAACAGGTGCATTGCACAAAAATTGTTTTTGGTAGTCTTAGTCTGAAGCTTGAGTTTTAAGTCCTGTACTTCATTTTTCTAGAGCTAATAGGTTAATTGTTTAATTCTGTTGCCCACGTGCTAGCTCTCTTTGACATATCAGAGTTTGCATTTTTCATATTTTATTATCTCATATCAATTTTTTCTTTTTCTTTTTAGTTCATATCCACCTGTGTTAAAATGTAAACATTTTTACATCAATTGTGAATATATATGTATATTATGTAAAATAATGTATGTAAACTAATCTGAAATCATTTTCCATTTTTAAAGTATCACTTTTTTGAAGTTTTTCAACACAATAATCAAGACAACCTGAAGAAAATAAGGTAAAAATTTTACGTTTTTTAAAGAAAAAATAGTATTGATTTTTTTTTCCCGCAATACTAGGCCTGATATCCAACTATGGAAGAAGGAAGGCAATATAGAATGGATCGTCAATTGTTCTTAGCTGCTTCAAATGGAGATTTACAATTCTTTGAGAAATTGACAAACCCCATTAGTAGTACCCTTCTCCAAGTGGCAACTGAGAAGAACACTATTCTTCATGTCGCACTGCAATACAAAAAATTTGACCTTGCGGAAAAGAGAGTAAATTTAGGTCCAAGCCTTGTGTATGAAAAAAACTCCAAAGGCAATACTCCGCTACATGTTGCTGCGATGGTTGGAACTTCTTCACTGGCAAGGCTCCTAATAGACCATGCCAAAAAGTTGGATATTGAATCAGGAGGCAAACTACTTCTGAGTATGCTGAATCTGTATGGAGATACAACCTTGCACGTCGTTGCGCGATATGGCAAGTCTGAGATTGTGAAAGTTTTAATTAAGGAGGATCTAGAGCTGGCTATGTTTGTAAACAACGATGGGGAGTCCGCGCTGTTCCCTGCTGTGGATAAATAACGCTACGACATGGCTTCTCATATCCCAAGTGCTGCTCCAGACTACTCCTATGCTGGAAGGAGTGGCGTGAATGTTTTGCATGCACTCGTTATTCACACTAGTCCTTGTAAGTGATGCCCCATTTTACACCTTAAATATTATAGAAATATTAATTGTCAAATATTTTGTACATCTTACCCACCGCCTCAATGAAATCAACCCAATCCAATATATTGACTTGGTTTCCGTGGATTGGTGGTATGAGTTAAGATGAGTTTGATGCTTTTTGTTTGTTTGTTTTGACAATATTTTCTAAAAAAATAGATTGTTTAAAAAATAAAAGTATTTTCTATAAAATTATTTCATTTTCTTATGTTTGACAGTGACTTTAAATAAGTTATTTAAAAAATATCTTAACTTCCCTTATTCCCCCTAAAAAAAAAAAAATCCCTTATTTAGCTTTCCGTGAGAGAGTTATTTCCCAAAAAAATATTGTGGAAAACAATTTCTAAAAATAAGTTATTTTTATGTTGACCAAAGATTGTTTTCCTTTGACTTTTTATTTTTATTTTTTTTATTTAAATGTTACCAGATACTGAAAAACATTAAAAAAAAAATTACAAAGTTTTTCATCGAAACAAACCAAGTGCGAACTTTATTTTGAGCCTCCGGTTAGGTCTTGGGTCACCCACTGTGTATATAATATAACTTTATATTATTGTTTTAAAATTTTAGTTTGATTAGTTTTAGTTCTGTGAGAAATGGGGCTTGTTTATTACCGTTGTTTAAACAACAGTTTTCAGTGTTTAAACAATATTACACGTATTTTCACACATTTTTTCATTCACACGTACTTCTAAAAAATACAAACAATATTATTAGAACAACATTACCAAATGGGTCCTTGATTCCCATGAATTACATGGATGTTATCTACTGTTCAATATTGAGCCGAACGATTGGCGATACATGACCTCACCAAAGCCCAGCTAATCTTCGGCCACTAGGTTTTTCTAAAAAGGGGCCAAACCAACGTTCAGCTCAAGTCCAAATTGAAAAGAGCCCAAAAGATGGCTGATTGATTAATTTTGAAGCTGAACTTAAAGAGAAAGCAGCCAAGCTTATATAGTAAACATGGACTCTATCAGGCATCAATCAAAATAAGTACAAAGATTTCTTTTTTAATTAAGTGCAAAGAAAAGTAATAGCTAAAATAAGTATGTGGGCACATAATTGTCTCTTAAACTTTATCTTCTCTTTTTTTGCTGAATTAAACTTTATCTATTAAGGTTTTTTTTAGAGACTCTGTTAAGTATTTTGTACCGGCATAAATGAGTGATGGTCTTTAAAGTTTCATAAATAAGAGTCATTCCACCTCAGTCAAGATTTTGGCCTTTTTGGGGTGTTTGATCAAATATAAAGTGGTATTTTTTTAATGACCAATAGCTTATTTATTTAGCTTAAAAAAAAAAAAAAACCCATATCCTATGCTCCTCCTCCTCCTTCTTCTTTCTCACATGTTTGAGGAAATTTGTTCTTCTTGTTTTCTTTTATCTTCTTCTTCTTCTGGGTTTCAGACCCTTTTTCTTCTTGTTTTTTTCTTCTTCTTCTAGTGGGTTTCCAACCCATCTTCTTCGTTTTTTTCTTCTGGTGGGTTTCGGTCTTACCAATCTCCCTTTCATTTTTAAAATTTTTTGTTTGTTTTGCCAGCCACGTCATACTCTTCCCTCTTGTCACTTGTGTTTTAAAATTTGATTTTATCCTTTGTTATGTTTTTGTCAGCCCCACAAGACTAGCAATAAAACTAGAATGTTCCAGTCTTAACCCTCTTCCACTTTTTCACCTATGAATATTAACATCTATTTTTTTTTCTTCATATGATTACTCTTATTATATTTAATAAATAATTGAACTGATACTTATTATTATTATTATTATTTGGGCTTAAAGATTACGTATTAGTTGAAATATGTATTTATAATTTCTTTAAAACTCTTAATAATTTATATGGGTTTTTATTTATTAATAATATATATAAATTTATTATATTATAGCGGTTAGGTTTGAAACACCATTGGAAATATATCGGTACATATCTCTAAACCTAAATAGCTAATCCGGTTCCAAATAACATTTAGGTTCCAAACTATTGAATTGGAAAAAAAACGGGGTCTGAAATGGTATTCATAACATTGAAAATAAGAATGTGTGCACATAATTGTCTCTTAAACTATCTTCTTCTTCTTTTTGCTGAATTAAAATTTATCTATTAAGGTTTTTTTTAGAGACTTTGTTAAGTATTTTGAATAATTGAAGTTTTCACATATGAGTGATTTTAATCTTTAAAGTTTCAAAAAATAAGAGTTATTGACTCCCATGTCTACTCTCGTTGGTTTTTTGTTTGTGTTTGATGAAAATATAAAGTGGTATTTTTTTTAAAGACTTGGCAAGCGTATTTATTTATTTATTTACACATATAGAGTCATAAACCCATTTCTATGCCCCAATTAAGTCCAAATGTTATCAAAATCCATTTCTCACATGTTGTGAGAGAAATGTCTTAAAAAACCATCTCTTAAGATAACTTTTCCCTTATCCCTCCACATTTCAAACTTGGCAACCCCTAAACTCTCATCTTTATCAGTCAATTCCAGTATCTCTAATGTCTAATACAACCTACCTAAAATCTGAATATAATTTGTAAGGACCAAGTTAAACAAAAAATAATCATCAAGCAAACTTAATTCCCTTATGTTTAATATTGGCTTTTATATACCATGTTAAATATGTTTGAATATATGCAGAAGAGAGAAGTACAAAATAGGAACACAAAAATACGAGGATTATGTAGTTCAACCTAATGATTTATGTCCACAGAGGAAAACTTTAAGGGCTATATTTTTAATATATGAGTGTATTACAAATCTTATGTTACAATGAACCTAACAAGAATATATATATAGTAGACTAGATGCTATAGTTAATAGATTTTTAGTACAAGTAGGAGAATTGATTTGTTCATAAAATATGATTAGGTTTGAGCTTATTACATTAGGTTAATATATCTTTAACATATCTCTAACACCTTCTAATCAATGTCGAAGAATAGCTAAGAGCCTATAGTTTCCAACATAACTATCTAGGATTCAAATACATTAACTATTGAATTAAAGAAAAAAAAAATCAAAGTAAGAACACCAAGAATCCCATTTATAAGCATCATTAACAACTTCTTTACACGATGTACATTGTTCAATTCTCTCTCCTTTTTTTTTTTTTTAATTTTTTAATTGATTTTACAACACTCTCTTCCTCTTCTATGAAAAGTCAAAACTTTCATCTTTTGTTGAATTCTACAACATAGATTTCGCATTCGGACTCTTGAATTTTAAGTAAAAATTTGATATGATAGTCTCTTATTGAATAGTGTAAAACATAAGTTTTACATCCCATTCTTATCAAATTTGAACTATTTTCTTTTTTATAAATTCTGAACATAAAAAACATTGATTAGTAAAAAATATATTATTTTTATTTTTTCAATGAAGTTTGACATATAAAAAATTAATTTAACAAAAAATAGACAATAAATATTAAATAAAAATAAAAATATTAGTTATAAGAGAAGGGATAGAAGGGTATTTTTGGTGGAGCCGGGGGCAATTGGGCCCTCTAACTGCCCTTGGCTTTGCCATTGGTTTGAACCTATCTCTTGCCCTTGTGATATTTGATTAAGAGAGAATGAGAATCAAAAATTTGAGTTTGAGGTTTTGATGCATTTCCTCATTAAGAAAATTCAATAATTTCACTTCTTGATCTAATATAATAATAATAATAATATTCATTCAATATAGGATAATTTTCAATAACCTACATAATAATAATAATAATAATAAAAATAAAAAAAGAAAAACACTTTTCAATATAGGATTCACATCTTTGACGCATTTTTTAGTTTACAACCCCTTTAAGGTTTATACCTTCACACCATTGGAGTTTTCTACCATCTACATAAAAATGCAAAAAAATAAATTTTGATTTCCTTTAAAATTATGGGGAATGTTTAAACATATAAAAACAACTAAACAAATTGCTAGTTACCGGTGCATAAGTATCAAATATTCTATTTCCTTCCTTTATTTAAAGCCTAAATTTGCTCTTAAGGTTTGAATAGAGTACTCATCGGTATTACAATTTTTTTTTTTTTTTTAAACACTCATTTACTACCAATTGGTTTTGAAAACTTATGCACCGGTAATTATGCTCTAGAAAACTTATTTCCTAAGTAGAAATATTCCTAAACTAATTATAATAGGACTCTAATTTGGCTAGGAAAATCTTAAAAACATCTAATATCAAGGAATTTAAATCCCAAATGCTAAAATTCCGAATATTAAATAAAAGTATAAAAAATTAATAGACATACAAATTATTGACCATATTTTGTCCTATATATATCACATCCATTAAAGAACCATATACGCTATCAAATCGCACATCAATTATTAGGATTCATATCTTCTAAAATTTCTAGGGTACTTTACCAAGTTTCTAGGGTTCAGATTACACCATATTATTAATTCTTAAACAAAACCTTAAAAATAGATCCTACATCGGCTATTAAAATGAATATGTCACATTTTCAGTTTATTTTTAGTTTAAAAATTTTTAAAAGCCAAATCCAAACCCGAATCTCACTATAGTGCCAACACCCAAAGGCACCAAACTGCTCTCCGGCGAGATCTTGGTGCCACAATGAATAGAGAACTTGGTGGTAATTTTCAACGCCAAAAAAACAATTGCTTTGGTAGAACCATTTTTAACATACCTCTATGCAAATTATTTTTATCCGGTTGTCCCATTTTTCAACTAGTAGACTTGCTCCTTATGCGTAATGGCATGGGATAGTTTTTGTTCCCAATTGAATTCATTATTAAATCATTTTATTTGGTGAGTGGATTCCATACATGCAAAATGGAGAGATTACTTTCTCTGTAATAAAAGCTTTGCACTTCTATTCTATAACCCAGATCTGAAAATGTGGCATTTTCACCTTGCAACTTGAGCTCTTGGTGACCCAGGCCATACAACTCCTCCACTCACCCCGCTCTAGAAAATACCTCCCTAATCGCACTAGTGGCCAAGTTCTCTATTCATACCGGCGCAGAAATCTTGCCGGAGAAAAGTTTTGTGCCATTGGTGTTGGCATGGCAGAGAGATTAGGTTCAAATCTGAGTGTTCAAAATTTTTTTTAAAACTAAAAATAATTTCAAAATGTGACATGTCCATTTTAATAGCTAATGTGGCATCTATTTTTAAGGCTTTGTTAAAAAATAGGAGTAAATGATATGGTGTAATCTAAACCATTGATCTTTAAATGAGAAGTTAAGAAGTTAAGAGTTCATTTGTGAATAGTTTATTTAGCTGAAATTGAAATTTTTTTATTAAAAGTACGGTAGATAAGCTATAAGGTAGCTAAAATAGTATAGTGAGACTCATGAATAGTACCAAAAAATGCAATGAGACCTATGAATATATAATAGCAAAAATAAGCTGAATAATAAAAAAAAAAACTAACTTTTTAAGCCAATTTCAAACACAACTTAAGATTAAAAAAGCTCTACTTGATAGAGTACCCTAGGAAATCTAGAAGATCCAAATCCTAATTATTATGGTTTTATTCAGAATCAAAAAAAAAAAAAAAGGGGTTTTATTCTTTAATAGCATTTGCCAAGCTTTATTCTTCAATAGCATTTTCCATATTTCATTGCTATTATCTTTTCCCTTTGATTCGTTATGTTTTTACTTTTTACACAAATTTAACGGTCATTCTTTCCAACAAATTGACACAGCTCCTATTCACTGGCCTTCGAGATCATTTAGGTCATTCTTTTAAGAATATTCATGACCATTTTAGAATACCTATATGTCATATTTTTCTCAATTTTAAAGATTAAGCTTTGCAATTCGTGCAATTTATTTAATATAGAAACATCAGCTATCACTCTCAAAATCAAATTACTTTTGAATCGCAGAATTCGTACCTTTTAAGCTCCTCATGTATCTTTCTTGCAATGCATCAGCCATGCGAAAGAAGCATCATCAAAATGCCAAAAAATCTCTTGCACTGTACGATATGAGTGATCCTAATAAAGATCTGTATGAGCAGCTACAGCTTCTATAGCACTCGGACTATAAGCTTGATTAAACTGCCGGGATTGAGCCGCCAACATGAAGCGTTGCCTATTTCAAATGACAATACTAGCACCAGATTTGTTTTCCTTGGAAAATATTGCCCCATCGAATTAATTTTAACAAAATTAACCTAGGGGTGGGGGACACCAACGAACCTGAGGGAAAATCGGTGGGGGCTTTGGTGGTAGTTGCACTGCCTAAAATTCTTCAAGTCGATCCTTGGAAACCTGAGGTATGAGATGGAGAGACCAGCTGGGTTGTTGTAATCTGACTTGGTTTCATTGGTTCCAGATTGACCATACGGTCATTGCAAACAATTCTGGATTTTTGTTTGCCTGTAGAATCCACGTTACCAGTTCCTAATTGAAGTCCACAAATTGCATGCCTGATCGAAAACTCCAGAGCTCCACATCGGACTAAATTACATAAACTTCTCAGCATGACCAGAGAGCATGAAGCACAATTAAAATAACTATATAATATAGACTTACTTGAAACTTATTCCCATGTGATGAGGTCAATAGGTCCAATAAGTTCGAACCCATCCCCTTTAGACCTCCAAATACTTTGTATATTAGGCGGTGGGTTCTTCTTCTTTTCCTTTTTTTTTTTCTTAATTTTTATTCTTATTATTGTTTTAAGAAAATACTTTTGGATGATTTTTTTATGTTATTTTTAGAAATGTTCACTTTCATCTATACACAATTTTTTTAAAAAAAAAGTATAATGTATTACTTTTTGTTTTATTTAAGAGGGACATGACGATAAATTAATTTATACTAATCTTATTTTCAACTAAACCAAAAAGTTTTCCATTCCTCCACTTTTCCACCCTCTCAACCAAACACAAATGAGGAAAATTAAAAACTTTTCTATCCTCCCTCTATTTTCTATCCTCTTACTTTTCTATCTTCCCAACCAAACAGACCCTAATTGAAGAAAAGTGTATTCATTGGTGGTTTCATATTAAATCAATAATAATCTGTCACCTAATATTTGTTATAGAAGTATTGTGTAAAGTCTATATTTTTAGGTTGGCAACCATGAACAAATTGTGACATTTAAAACTTAGTTTGTCTAGTTGTTTAGTTTAGAAATATTCAGTTAAACAAGACAAATGAAGTTTAGCATAGTTGAAGACTCAAGAAATCAAAAAAAGCATGTGCATTTTAGTTTCACTTATCTCGACAAATTGAGATGCACATTTCGGTCAATCGATATTCGTGCCAAATTTCAGATCTTGCTTCTTCTTTTTTTGTCTTTTTTTCCAACCATTTGATTTAGGGTTTTGATGGGTCTTAAGTGTATATAAATACAAACCCTAAAGCATTTTTTTACATATTCAAGAGGGGAGTCTTATGTACGCAGATCTAGAGATTTTCCATACCCTTTTGGAGGTACAATTGGAGACCTTGTTCAAACAATAGATCCAGTTATAAAGTAAAGTTGCTACATTCAGTCAACCACAGTTATTGATCTAAAACTTTAAGTGGAGATCTCAAAGTCACAAACTGGAGAGTTTGTGTTGATAATCCAAATTTTTGAGTGAACATTTCAGAGTCATAATCAGGAGAGTTTGTGTGCAATAGTTTCATAGTAGAAGAGTCTGTAAATTCAGAGTTATGTATGGTCACGCTAGTAAGTATTACATGAGGTAGCAGTAGATTTAGGGTTAAATCTATTAATTTCTATTTTATTAGTGAAATGTTGTCTTGAGGATTGTTTAGGCTAAATCCTCCTTAAGCTTTTTACTTTGAAACCACAATTTTAAAGTTTAATTGAAATGTTGCCATGGTTTTCATGTGATTTGTGCTTGTTTGATGTTTAATTGAATCAGATTTATTGCATAATCAATTTAATTAATTATTTGGCTAAGAGTTGATTAAATTTGAGATAACTAGGTCTAAAACCCTAACATATTGTGAAATTCGACACTTTTGATGGGGCCACATTTATTCTGATCATATATCTGATTTCCATCAAACCTAATGAAATTTGTGATTTAACGTTCTCGTGACCTAAATAAGCCTAGTTAACTTTTTTTTTTTTTTTTTTTTTTTTGGCAATTTGGGAACCATTTATAATACATGTGCTTGTTTATATATATACATATATATAAATTAAAGACATTTGACTTTTGGTTGACTATATTAAAATTTTCCATATAAACTTTTGAGAATTCATAATTTTACACATAATTTTATACACACAATTAAAATTGAAATTTATTCTATATTTAAATATTTTTTATAGGATTCTATATTAAAACCCTTCTTTAAAATCATAGCACATTATATTTTCTTTAAATTATAAATATATAGTTTTATATATAAACCTATTTATAATAAATGCTTAATTATTTCATATAAAAATATAAGCATATATATACTTATTAATAATTATCATAACTATCAAATTTTTATATTTAGAAAAAAATGAAAGTGAGAAAAAATTATGTTATCTTCTAAGACTTTAGAAACTAATGTATTAGAACTTCAATTTGTAATATGTTGGCAAACCATGATAAATAAATAGAGTCTAGGTTTAGGTTTATTTAAAGTGTGATTATTTGTAAAATTGGAATCGAGTGATTGCAGAAATTATTGAACTAATTTTGCAAGGTTCGATCGATCAAAAATTAGGCTCGATTGATCAAACCACGTTCATATTTATTTTTCTGCAGAATTCCCAATTTAACCAAGCCCAGTTTTACGTGTACGATTTTATGTTTTACTTCAAGTATAAAAGGAAAAACCCTAACTATGTTTTAGATGTCTTTGATGTGCTGTGCATTAAATCTTTTGTGAGATCTATAAGTGTTTACATTCATACACACTCAGAGTTATTAAGATCAAAATTCATGTTAAGAACTTGGTGATCGCTTTAGTTGCTGTATAAAGAACTTAAAGAAGATCTGAAACCTTTGAGTGGAGTCTCGCAAAGTCACAAGTAGGAGAATTTGTAGTTGCAGTGGGTCATAGAAAGAAGTAGTCCGTGGACTTGAAGCTGCTGTGACGTGATCGTGGTAGTAAATTTTCTACTTGAGGTAGTAATAGGATGTTAGTGGTTTAAGTTCTATTGTGAAAATTTCAATTCTTTCATAATGGATCTGTTTTACTTTAAGGATAGCTAGGTTAAATTCTCCCCAAATTTTTTTACCGATTTGATTTTCCTAGGTTATCATACCATGTGTTCTTTATATTTCCGCATTATTTACATGATATGATTTGAATGTGTTAACCTAAAACTGAATAATTTATTTAAGTAATCACTTGGCCAAATAACTAGGTTAAACAACCTGTGTTAAATGGTCTAAAAACGTACAAATTATATCATGTATAAATTTTGTGTGCATTGTCCTGTTAGGTGCACTACAACTTTTAACATTTATGACTCACAAATTGATGTGTTACCAACCATTAAAACAAATTTCAAACATTCATTTATCTGGTGGATAATGTCCACCAATAATATACATTATCATATTAGTTTGTAAATATTACATAATTTTTTTTAGAAAAGTAAATATTACATAATAAAACTTGTAATATATTTTTCATTTTTATAAGAATAAATTCACAGTTTTCACACATAACCTTGCATTAAAATTAGTTATTGCGGCAAAATGGGATGTGGAAACCCACTTAAGGCTTGACCATAACGATTAACGAAAAAAATATGAATTTTCACTAATTATAAAATATCATGTCAAATATTCCCTTATAACTTAAGGAGGAAAAGATTTCATTGAGAATCACAACTATTGAAGAATGAAGATGATTGATTTGTGTTGCCTTGGCTAGTTGGCTTAGACCATTATTGGTCATTTTTTTTTATAGACTTTATGGTATTATGTATCTAGTCCAAAGTCGCAATTGAGTTTTGTTTATATGTTTGTTGTTATTTGGATTTTATGTTATTATGCATGTTATTTGATTTGGACTTTATATTATGATTCATGTATTACATTTCGACTTTAATTAATGAGTTTTGTATTGAATTTTGATGTATTTGTAGATGTGGACTAATTTATGGTATTAGTAGATGAGTTTTCCAGTTGGTGATTGTGTGAATATTAATTGGAAAAGGATTGAATTTTTGATGTTATGCAATGGATTGTGAATATTCATGCAATGAGTTTTGTAGTACATTTATACTTGTATCAGGCCATTTAAGGTTATTTTTTAAAGTCCAAAGTCTAATAATTTGTTCCAAATTGGTTAATTTTATTATTTGAGAAAAAAAAAAAAAAAAAAACCCAAAACTGATTGGAAAAAATCCCAAAAATGAAGCCCAAATCTGGTTACAAGTTTGATATTTGGATGAGTGTGTGTGTGGCTAGGGGTGTTGTTGCAGAAGTCCTTTTTTTAGGGGAGTTTATTTTGGCTGTTTTTGGTGCATTTAATTATCATTACCCAAATGTTATTTTCTCAAGTTTAGTCGCCAGGGTGGGGTGTTGTTAAGTGAGAGGGTAAGGGTTTGGATAAGAAATGAATGTTGTTTCAAAAGTCCTTTTTTTTGGGGAGTTTATTTTGGCTGTTTTTGGTGCATTTAATTGTCCTTACCCAAATGTTATTCTCTCTATTTGGGTAAAGGGTTTGGAAAAGAAATGTGTAGTGAGCGGTGTTGTTTGAGAAGTCCTTTTTTCGTCGTTTGATATCTTTTTTTTTTTTTTTTTTTAAAAATATGTCCTTCTACTTGAATTGTAATTTCTGATTATTACATTCGTCGTTTGTTGTCATAAATTTAAGCAAGCCCCTAATAACATTAGGTAGCAAAAATATATTTGGTCATTAATGTCAGCTATTTAAATGATTTTTACCAATTACAAAAAATAAATATTGTGATATATAATATGCCTTGTGTGTACGCTCATTTTCCTTTAATTGTTGACCGTTGAACAGCAGGTTGATTAATTCTTTGCAACCTATTCAGGGTAAGTAAAAATTATCACAGCACATAGGGAGGCACAGCAATTTATGGCAGACTTAGCAAATTTGCTCATGGAGACGGCAGGAAGTTCCAATGCAGTAGGAAGAAACCCCAAGTCGTCATGAGGGTTTGTATTCTGATGGTGGAAGTGACTTTAGGAATGAAGATTTAAATGATGAAAGTAATTTTGCACTCAGGGAAGTTGGTTGATGCTAGCGCTCCTGTAAATAGGAGAGAGTCAAATATGCTACACAAATTTAAGCTGCCTATGCCATTGGCTGGACTTCAAAGTTTTAGTGGACCTCAGGTGCCCATCAGCGAGGGTTCTTTGGTTAGGAAACAACTGTAAGAGGCAAAATTTTAAACCAATTATAAAATGCCACATCAAAGTTTAGTGGCAAATTCTAAATTGATGTCATTAAATTAATTAAATTAGATGATGACATGTGTCATCCAAATTGGCATCACATTGGCATATCAAAATTTGCCATGTGTCATTTGACTCACAAGATAAAGATAAATTTCCTATTCAAAATTTATTGGTAATTATCTTTATTAAAATAAATAAATAAATAAAATAAAGATAAATTTTCTACTCAAAATTGGTAGATAATTATTTTTATTAAATAAATTAAATAGAGATAATTATTTATCTTTGTTGATTATTATCTTTACCAAAATATGATCTTTATCAAAATAGATAAATAGAGATAATTATCTCTAAGGAAAATTTGGGCCAATCAAAAGTCTACTACATACTTTCAAGCATATCAACTCAAAGTGAAGCTTATCCTCTAAAATCACTATAAATAGAGGACATCCCCTCTCATTTGGAGAGGAAGTTTTGAAGAGGCCCAAGCTCTGGAGAAATTCTGTCTCAAGAATCTTTGAAGAACTTGAAGAACATTCGAAGAACTTGAAGAACATTCGAAGGGCTTAAAGAACTTGAAGTACAACAAATCTCTAACAAGCTCGAAGCCAGAGATTCGTTGTGAAGACCATTTGATCCATCTTTCAACCAAGTTGAAGAAAATTCCATGTTTGAGTCAAGACCATAGAGAAGATAGAATCAGAGGAGCACTTTTTGTAAAAGAGTCAAAACAGAGATTGTACTCATTATACATCAATACAAATTTATATTTGCAAACCATATTTCTTTGATTTTCTGCAATTGGGGAAATTTTGTGTTTACAACAACAATCATAGCTTGATACGTTGGTTGAGTGTGAAATCGGGTTTGTCTCTGGACATATTGAACAAAAAATAGAGGCTACCGTTGGATGCCAAGTCCGAAAGAATGATGGGAAGAGGCATGCTCTTGAAAAAAAATAAAATTAGGGAGGATATTAAACATTAGTGACTACAATAGAAGGAGAAGTTGCTTGAATGTGATGATCAAAGATAAGTTTTGACCAGTAATCATAATTTTTGTTGGATAGGCTGTGCTTATCTTTAAAGAAAGCTTAACTTAGGGCGTTTGGTCGTGGGTTAACATTTTGATGTCCTGGAACAAAACTTAGGCCACTTTATTATTTTAGTCATGCTAAGTATAGTTTGTCTATGGTTTTGTTTTGTGGAATTTTGCTCCACATGGTGTACAAAATCTTGTTAGCTAGTCTTGATTAGCATCAATGCAAGATTATGCTCAATTTTTGGTGCAGGAAAGAGCAGGACTAATACAGCTGTTGAGGTTGAAAATGTTGGAAAATATATCACTTTTGATGATTTCCCCAGTAAGGTAACTACAACAACAACTACAAAGGTAAATTCAACTCCAAAGTCCAAAGATAAAAGAAAAATCTAATTCAAAGGAACCTAAATTTTAGTATTTTTAATGGACAGTATAAGTGCTACTTGCATAAATGGGAAAGTAAAATAAATATAATCTCACCACAGAAGATTGAGAGGACCCAATGAAATCAATACAAAAAATATTGTTTGAGTCTAGTTAATGGGAGTTTTTAGGACATTTTTTAATGAATTTTTTATTTAATTTTAATATTACTTTTATAAAAAATATAAAAAACTGTTAAAAAAATCAATTATTATTTTCTTTCCTTAATAAAAGTTTCTAAAAATACTTTTTAAACCAATATCTTTAGAATATGTGTTAATTTTTCCTGTTCTTTTTTAACTCACTATAATTGTAATACTCAATATCCCTCTAAGAAAAAATCATCAATTTATCTTTCCTAACCTTACGTATGTCTATTAAGCAAAGAAAAATCACCTCTTTTTTTTTTTTTTTTTTCCTCTCTCTCTCACAGCTTGCAGATGCCGGTTCTCTCCATGTATATAGCGTAACCCTCACCATGCACAACTCTGTTTTTCAAAAAGGGAAGGCCGACTTTAGGTGGCCTGTGCAACAACCTCAGAAATGAGCTTTTGTCACATCTGGGCTGGACTTGGTAATGTTCTGTGCACCCATCACTCTCTTAGTTTTGGTACTATAAATGAGGCATGCGTTTTATATACACTTTCGTAGAAGCTCACTTCTTTTCTTTTTCTTTTTTTTTCTTTTTTTTTTTTTTTTTTTTTTTTTTTTTTTTTTTTTTACGTACAAGTATATTTTAACATATTTTTTTAAAAAAAAATTTAAATATATTATTTCAAATTGGACACAAAAATTGATTCTCGCAACAAGTGGGTTCACAACTCACAAATGTGTGGGATCCATGAAAGGCCTGCAACATTTAGAGGGGCTAAGATTCAATACAATACCAAAAAAATTCAATACCCCTTTATCCCTCCCACAATATTTTTTCGCCGTCTAATTTTTTTGACTTTTTATCCTTGATACTCTCAAACTGGCCCGCTAACCCTTTTTCTTTGCCTAATTAATTATTCATCTTTCTTTTTTTTTGTCCCCTTCTTAGCTTCTCCTTATGGCTTTTTCTTCTCCACCGGCCTTCACCTCACACGTTCTTTTCCTTAACTTCTTCTCCTTATTTTTCCCCCCCATTAAGTCTTGTTAACATTTCACTATTATTTATACTCTCTTTTCCCCTCTCAAATCTGCACTCCACCTCAATACTCACTCAAAATCACCTTTCTCGGTTTCTCTCTGCTCTCCGCCTCTCTTTGTACTTTGTCTCTCATTCACTCCCCTGTTCACTTCACTACTTCACTTGAATCACTGATTCACTTCTCATCTGCTCTGCTCAAGCTCAACAGGAGTACAGGACCGCCTCCCTCATCAGCCGTGAGCCGTGAGCCTGCTCTGCTCTGCTCATCACCTCCCTCATCTGCTATGCTCTGCTCTTCGCCTCCCTCGTCAGTACAGTCGTGAGCCGTGAGCCGTTCACTTCAGCCTTCATCTTCTGATCTTCATTCTTGAATCTTCAGGAATCAGGTATAAATTATTAGGAATAGTCTAGATATTTGGATTTTGGGGTCCGTCCGGTTTGGGCCTTCAGCTTCAAGGATTTTTTTTTTTAGTGATTCAGCCCTTTTTATTTAATTTGTAATGATTCTGATTTCTGATTCAGCCTTCTTCTTTTTTTGGGGTTATAGATAGGATTAGAAATTTGTTTTGTGTTTTTTTTGGGTGAGTATTATAAATTAATAAGCATAATGTTATAGTTGTGCTTAAATTTTTGTTATGCTTCTGTATTTTTTTTTTTAATTTTAATCTTGTGTTTATATATATATATATATATATATATATATATATATATTTAGTTAGTGGTAATATATTAAATAAGTCTTTATTTATGTAGATTGAGATTGTTAAAAACTTGTTATTGTTCGATGAAACTACAACAATACTTTCTATATAAATCAGGTTTTATTTCTCATTTGCTCTACACTTTAAAGTTATTTTTAATTTTAGTTTTTATAAATAAATTGTTTGATTAGAAATGTCTACTAAAAAATATGCATCTGGATATGAAAAGTAAAAAAAAAAAAAATTAATTGAGTCTCAAAATTAATTAAGTCTCAAAAAAGAAAGAAAAGAAGAAAAATAGATTTTAAATGAAATATATTATAATATAAAAATATTAAATAAACATTAATTTAATTAATATATAAGTATAAAAAAGGTCACATTTTTAGTTTTCGCCTTAAGCTTCAAAATGTCTAGGGTCGGCTTGTAAGCTTCGATCCCAGCTTTGACCCACACTCCGATCCACAGACCGATCTCAGCTCCGATCAAGCAAGACCCATCTGCGATCAAGCACCGATCTGTCTCTTTGTTGTTTGTACGTGTGGGTGTGTTTTGTGTATCTTTGTGGGTTTTTTTTTTTTTTTTTAGCAAGTGTATCTCTGTTGATTTGTCCATGGATGTTGATGAGTTTGTTGAGCACAGGAAAGAAAGAGAAAAAAACGAGCGAACGAAAAATGAATAAAATAACAAATAAACGAGCTACAGTAGCAGTGTATATTTACACGATTACTGTAGCTTGTGGATGAATTTTCACTATTTTACACCCTTTTGAATGCACTGATGTGGAGCATTTTTGAAACAAAATGTATAAAATGGTATGTTTTTCTATTTTACATGATTTTGCATCCATTGACGTGGATGCTCTTAGCCGCCCAATCTTGTTAGAAAACTGTAGCAGGAACATTATTCATAGTGGACCTAGCAAGAATATATTAAAAATCTGATATCAAGATGCATAGTGTACTAGGTAGCCCGCTTATATTGTCTTATGCTTTTCTCAAAAAAAAAAAAAAAGTGAAAAGAAAAGAAAATAATAATAATAATAAATAAATAAATGTATTTTGCCTTTTATTTATTTATTTTTTCGGCCAATGAGTAGGTCCCACTCACTTTTCCTACACACCTTCAGTCTCATGTATTAAATTTGAACATTTTTGAAAAAAATATGGACCCTAGATGTAAAAGTATGGATGTCATGTCTATTACGAGGGTAGATCAACAAGTATGAAACAATATTTTTCCTTTTTGTTCTGTCTTTAATTACCTTTGGAAGTTTGGTTCCCCCTAACATTGAGATTCTACAATGAAATGTGTTATTTATTAGGAGGTGATATTTTGTACAAAAATTTCTCATATGGGTTCCACACTTGTGGAGTCCACCGTTCAATGTCCATATACAAAACGTGAAATTGATAATATAAATAAACAATGTGCATTGTTTATTATTAACGCATGTCTCTCAAATCAAGGAAAGAAACAGGTAAATTTTTTTTCCTGCGGCACTTATTGCCCTGTAGCTCAATGACACCTAGTCCCCAATCCTGAGTTGTTCGACCTGGCTTCCCCTTTCCCTTTTCTCCCTATAAAAAAGGAAAGAAAAAATAATTTTGTATGTGTTTATAAGGTATTTTTCCTTTAGATTCGACTTCTTTCTCTTTTTCCTTTAGAAAAAAAGGGGGCTTTAGCCACGTTTTAAAAACGCAGCTATAGACCCCAAAAACGCAGCTATAGGACAAAAGCTGCGTTTTTATGGCCGCGTTTTTAAACGCAGCTTTAGCGGCGTGACAATAGCCCCTTGTGGGGACCTATAGCTGCGTTTTTAAAAACGCAGCTATAGGTCCCCCTATAGCCACGTTTTTTTTGCCTCTATAGCTGCGTTTTTATCCCCTGAAGGCTGGGACCTATAGCTGCGTTTTTTCAAAAACGCGGCTATAGACCCTTTTTGAGCTGCGTTTAAAACGCAGCTATAGGTATAGTTTTGGCTGCGTTTTAAAAACGCGGCTATAGCCTCCTACAGCTGCGTTTTTAAAACGCAGCTATGGGTATTTTTAAAAACAAAAAAAAAAATTCGGGGTTATTTTTTTTCCCCAAAAAATTCAAAATTCAAATCTACTCAAATGCCCAAAATTAAACACGAACCCAAAAAATTCAAACCCAAAAAATTCAAACACAAAATACTCACAATACAAACACACCTGAAAATTAAAAATCAAATACAACATACTCACAATACAAACACACCCAAAAAATTCAAAATCAAACGCAACATACTAACAATACAAACACAACTTGCTCCAAAATATAAGAACACAGACCCATAAACCTCCTCTCATTCAACAAAATCAACCCAAATCTAACACTAAATCCAGTGTGCTCAAGAACACAAACCCATTTAAATATAAGCACAATATCAGTAATACAACAGCACAAGCCACAATATCTTACTAACTAAACATAAAATAACAAAAAAAAAAATATATATATATATAGATCTATAGACAATCAGTGTGCTTGAGATGTGCTAGAGTGAAAAAAAAAAAAAAAAAAAAAAAAAAAAAAAAAAAAAAGAAGAAGTTACGTTGGAGTGAAGAAAAAGGAGCAAAAAATGAAAGAAAGAAAAAAGAAGCAAAAAAAGAAAGAAAGAAAGAAAAAAGAAGCAGGACCTCTACAGAAACAAAGAAAAAAAAAAAGTTACATTGGAGTGAAGAAGGAAGAAAGAAAAAGGAAAAAAAGAAAAAGAAAAAAGAGAAGAACTTGAAGAGTTAGTCAAGAAGGAAGAAAGAAAAGGAAAAAAAAAAAAAAAAAGGAAAGAAAGAAGAACCTGATGAAGAATTGCCTTGAGTGTAGAATGAAGAAAGAAAAAAAAAAGGAAGAGAAAAGGATAAAAAGATGAAGTAAGGGTAGGTGGGATGCAGGTGGGAAACGGGGGGAGCACGTGGGAAGCTTAAAATTTTTTAATTATGCTGGAGGGCCTATAGCTGCGTTTTTAGAAAACGCGGCTATAGATCATCTAAAGCTACGTTTTAAACGCAGCCAAAGGCGGACCTATAGCCGCGTTTTTTAAAAACGCAGCTATAGCTCCCCCTTTAAAATAAAATTTTATTCTACTGGAGGGCCTATAGCTGCGTTTTTTGAAAACGCGGCTATAGATCATCTAAAGCTGCGTTTTAAAACGCAGCCAAAGGGGGACCTATAGCCGCGTTTTTAAAAACGCAGCTATAGGTCCCACCTTTAAAATAAAATTTTATTCTACTTAGAGGACCTATAGCTGCGTTTTTAGTAAACGCAGCTATAGATCCCCCCTTTAAAATAAAATTTATACTGCTGGAGGTCCTATAGCTGCGTTTTTTGAAAACGCGGCTATAGATCATCTAAAGCTGCGTTTTAAAACGCAGCCAAAGGGGGACCTATAGCCGCGTTTTTTAAAAACGCAGCTATAGATCCCCCTTGAAACAAAATTTATACTGCTGGAGGGCCTATAGCTGCGTTTTCTAAAAACGCAGCTATAGGCCCCCTTTTGGCTGCGTTGTAAACGCAGCTATAGATCATCTATAGCCGCGTTTTTTAAAAACGCAGCCATAGGTTTAGTCTATAGCTGCGTTTCTTAGAAACGCAGCTATAGATAAGCTATAGCCGCGTTTTTGAGAAACGCGGCCAAAAAAAACGTGGCTAGAACCTGCGTTTTTTGTAGTGCAAGGAAAGAAACAGGTAAATTTTTTTTCCTGCGGCACTTATTGCCCTGTAGCTCAATGACACCTAGTCCCCAATCCTGAGTTGTTCGACCTGGCTTCCCCTTTCCCTTTTCTCCCTATAAAAAAGGAAAGAAAAAATAATTTTGTATGTGTTTATAAGGTATTTTTCCTTTAGATTCGACTTCTTTCTCTTTTTTTTTTTTTTTTTTTTTTTTTTTGGGGGGGGGGGGGTTAAAGGGACCTTGATAACGAAGTAAACTAGCCAAAATATATGGCATCTTTGATTCTTTTATTAGCTTTAGATCTTATTCTGTTTATATTTATTATTTATTATTATTTAAATATAATGTGCAGTGTGCATGGATGATCAGACTACAAGTTGTGGGACTTCCCTAGCTAACATTATTCTTTGTTTATAAGCATTCTTTCTTTGAATTTGATTATAAATCTAGCATTTTTCTATGTTTTCACACTATATAGACCATTTGATAACCAACTACGGGAGAAGGAAGGCAATACACAATGAATCCTGATGTGTACCGAGCTGCTTCCACCGGTAACTCAAGTTTCTTTGAGAAGTTGACAGATCCCAGTAGTACCCTTCTCCAAGTGACAACTGAGAAGAACACTGTTCTTCACGTTGCATTGCAATTCGAACAATTTCATGTTGTGGAAGAGTTGGTTAGGTTATGTCCAAGCCTTGTGTATGAAAAAAACTCCAGAGGCAATACTCCACTACATGTTGCTGCGAGGCGGGTAGGAACTTCTTCAACGGTAAAGCTCATAATACAGAAGGCCAAAGATCAGTGGGATGTTGAAGCAACAAGCAAGTGGTCAACAACTTCTGAGCATGGTGAATGAGGATGGGGATACTGCCTTGCAAGTTGCTGTGCGATATGACAACGATGATGAGTTTGAGATTGTGAGAGAACTAATGAAGGAGGATCCAAAACTGGCTAAACATGTAAATAATGCTGGAGAATCCGCACTGTTCCTCGCTGTGGATAGAGAAAACTACAAGATGGCTCGCCATATCCTAAGTGCAGCTCCAGATGACTGCTCTTATGCTGGAAGGCACGGCATGAATGTCTTGCATGCACTTGTCCTTCACACGAGTTGTTGTAAGTGCTGCTCAATCCTGACTGCTTCTTAAATATTTTTGCACTAACTTATATATCAATCAAAATTGGTGGGTTCAATTAAACAGACGTGGACAGAAAATGTTCACCGCATACAATTGCATGCACACATATTTAAACTGCATATAAATCGTGAAACTCTATGTGAAGTAATCTTTTACCCTTGTGAAAGGGTGGTTTTTTTTATTATTATTTTTTTAAAATTCTTTTCTTCGAGGAACCAGTAAGAAAGGGTGTGTTTGGGATTGGATGTGTCCCTACAATTAGTCTTAATTAATTATTACATCTTTTGGCTAGCTAGGTTACGAAGGATTTAAAATGGGCCTAGAATATCATAGCATTCGAATCAATCGTCCTTCTTCAGAGGTTCTAGAATTTAGACATATTTGTTTAGCAAAATGGTTTTTTGCTTTTTGTATTTTTGTCTCCGTTTGTTTTGTTTTATTTTTTATTTTTATAGAGATAAGCTAATTTATAACTTTTTGGCACACATGTAGTATAGAATCTGCCAAAAATATACTATTGGGATAAAAGCTAAACATGTTTGTTTAGCAAAATGGTTTTATTTGGCTTTTTGTATTTTTGTCTACGTTTGTTTATTTGTTTATTTTATTTTATTTTTTTGTGCATTATATAGAAAATAAACTAATTTATATCTTTTTGACACACATTTAGGGTCTATTTAGATACCACTTATTTCGTTGAAATTGAAAATTTATTGCTGAAAGTACAATAGATAAAAGTAAAAGTTAGTTAAAATAATATAGTGAGACTCATAAATAGTATCAAAAAGTGCAGTGGGACCTATAAATAGTAGCAAAATTAAGCTGAATAGTAAAATAAGTTGGCAAAAATAAACCATGCCAAATGCACACTAAATATAACAAAAAAAGACCCCTCTTATTACTGAAAGGCAAATCGTTATGTGGATAGTATATCTTAGCAAATCAATTTTACAAATAATAGGCAGAGTGATACAAATTTTTTATAATTTTTTTCATATGAAAATTATGGAGTTCCAACCATTTTAACCATAATAAATTATATCCCTAACGTATCCATTTTACAAAAGAAAAATGACTATTATCTATTTTACTATAAAAAAATAAAAAAAAATTATAATATTCTTATCATTACACTTTACAAAATATGTTGCATATCATGAGTGGCAACCACTGTTCAACGTAGAGGCAACGGATTGGCAATACATAACCTCACCAACGCCCAACTCTTCTTGGGCCGTTGGAGATTTCTGAAAGCGGGCCAAGGCAAGGTTGGGTCCCAGTTCGAAACTTGAAAAGAACCAAAAGAAGGAAGCTAGATTAATTTTGAAGCTGAATTCATGTCAATAAATTTTGTCAACTTATTTTACTATTTAGTTTATTTTTGCTATTATTTATAGGTCTTATTATACTTTTTTGTACTATTTATGGGTCTCACTATACTATTTCAGCTAACTTTTACCTTTATCTATAAAACTTTCAAAAAAAAAATTTTAGTTTTAACAAAATAAGCAAATTTCAAACATAATAAAAAAAAAAAATAAAAAAAAAAAACCCAAAAGAAAAAAACCCAAAAGAGGGCGCGGCTTGATTAATTTTGAAGCTGAATTAAAAAGAAAAGAAAAGCCAAGCTTATATAGTGGCCATTTGGTACAACTTATTTTATTTATTTATTTGAATTCTTTAAAAATGAACTATTTGAAAAGCTTGTACTTAGATTCTTTTAACAAAAAAAAAAAACCTATATCTTGGAAAAGCTTGTACTTAGATTCAAAACAGGATATTAGACGGACACCTAGTTTTTATAGGCCTTATCAGGCATAAATTAACATAAGTACAAAGAAAAGCAAACGCTAAAATAAGTATCTGGGTACAAAAAAAATTTCATTACTTTCATATGAACAATTTCGTTTTTGTTAAGTATATAAAATACAATTAATCTCAACTTTATTACTTTTCTTTCATGATCACATACTTTCTATTAACTTATACATGTGTCTACTTGTGATTAGAGTAAATCACTTACACATGGGTCCACTACTAGTATTTAGATAAAACTTAGAAAAGGAATTTATTTATCACTTAACACGTGTACAAGTTGTAGCAAAATGTATAATAAAGTATGTGTCCTTTATTTCATTTTTATCGACACCAACCATAATATATCATTTTAACCATTTTTAAAAAGACTGAATATATATTTTTTTAATCTTTTTGACATTACTCAGTCTAAAAAGTTTTGTCTATTAGTCACAGATGCCTTTGGCATGCCACCCCACGAACATGGGACAAAGTGGGGCAAAGATTAAACCAATGGCTAAGAGAAAATCTTAGGCACAACTCTTGTATCACAACTTTTTCCACAATTTTGATATAGATAATAGTAAATTGTAGAGAAAAAGTGATAAGTAGTCCTTCATAATTTATCATGTCAAAGTTGTTTTGTTAAACAAAAATTATGGTTCTAAAAGAATTCCATGGTTAATGTAGGGCCAATGGGCCTATGGTATATGTTAGGCCGGACCAAAAGTGCTTATAGGGTTGGAAGCCCAAACCCAACAGTTTGGATGGTTCGAGAACATGAAAGGGCTCACCCGTGAAATAACGTAAAAGAGGAAGGAAGTCATACCTGGGTAAAACATTTTGAGGCATGATGTCCGAGGAGGGGAGTATCCTCGGCCATAGGAAGCCGAGGACGAGAATAGTAATTTGGCAGTTCTAGGGCATCATTACTAAAGACCCAGGTCACAAAGGCAAAAGAAGTGAAGGAAAGAAATAAGGAGAAGGAATGTAAAATATCTAGAGTAAAGCTGCCACCACCGCATTGAAAGTTCTACAACTACTTCTCTGGCCGCATTAATGGGGAAGTGACACCTGAGTATTAAGGAAGGAGACATCTAAATAAAGCATCTGATCTACACGTGAAAGGAGAAGGAAAGGGAAGGAGACAATATAAAAGAAAAACGAGACAGAAGAGAGAATGGGAAGAAAAACAAGAAAGATGGTCCTCGATATTAATATACAAGAGAGTTTTTTCTACATACACACAGGTGTTATGCATAAGTTTGTGATCTAGCTTAACTTTCATGTCATCTAACGTCCATAAACCTAGATTTGAAATCCACTCTCTATAAATTTATTGTTTTGGGCCCTTTGGGCTGGTTCTTTTGGTACAGCTGAGGTCCAGCACCATTTGTGTCACGACAATTGGCGCCGTCTGTGGGGATCTTGTGTTCTGACACGGATAACGTGATGGAGAGTTTAGGTCCACACCATGCAGAATCCTTGGGGTCCTAACACGAAGATCCCTTTCAGCACTTGGAACAAATAGAAGATCGAGAGCGCAGTGTGCATACAGGGCGCACTGCGAGGAACCACTCGCGGGGTGAAAGCAGAATACTCCGTGAAGATGATGCTAAGGCCATGCAAAGAAAGACTGACCACTTGAAGAGGAAGTTACGTCGTGCGAAACGGAAACGAAAACGAACACCCTCTATTTCTAATCCTTCCTCTGACGACTCCCAAAGTAGTGGTTATAAGCCCAGGTCAAGAACCCCTCCTAGTGAAACTTTCTCATATGAAAGGGGAAATCCTCACGACAGGGTGAGCAAGAAATCTCCTTCTAGGGGTTTGGGTAGTGATGCCAGGGAAAGGGCATTGCACTAACTTTCCAAATCACCTTTTACGCGTAGGATCGAGAAAGGAGAGCCTCCTCGCCATTTCACACAAGCAAATTTCACCATTTATGATGGCCGAACAAACCCAGTAGAGCACGTGAGTCATTTTAACTAGTGCATGGCAGTTTATTCTAACAATAAAACCTTGATGTGCAAAGTTTTTCCCTCAAGCTTAGGGCATGTTGCAATGAGGTGGTTTAATGGCTAGAATGCAAATTCCATTGATTCCTACATAGAGCTCACGATGGTGTTTGGATCTGGTTTTGTCATTTGTAGTAGAGTACCTCGGCCTCTGGATTCGTTACTGTCCATAGCCATAAGAGAGGGCGAGACCCTGAAAACTTATTCGGATAGGTACTGGGAAATGTTTAATGAGATCAATGGTGATTTTGATGAGGTGGCAGTTAACACTTTCAAGGTCGGCCTTCCAGTTGAGCACGACTTGAGGAAGTCTCTAACCAAGAAACCTGTGAAGAGTGTACGTCAACTCATGGATCGTATTGATGAATACAAACGAGTTGAGGAAGATCAGCAGCAGAGTAAAGGGAAGATGAAAGTTATCTCTCAAGAGAGGAGGGATTTCAGGTCAGAAAGGTACAATAACAAGTGATCATGGAGGGATTTTGCTGACTAGTCCAGGTCGGCCCCTTTTCAGACAGCGAATGCTGTGTTTTACGAGCATGTGCAGTAGGTGTTGGAAAAATTTGTCATGAACCATACTTTAGGTGGCCCAATAAAATGATAGGAGACCCTATAAAACGTAATCAGAACCTCCATTGCAATTATCATCAGGACAAGGGTTATACCACGAAAAACTGCAGGACCCTAAGGAATTACCTGGATCAGTTGGTCAAAGAACGGAAGTTGAGACAGTTTATGAACCGGCCTAATGGGCAAAGCACACAATCTGCTTCGGTGAACCAGGGTAGCAACACTTTAAGACCTCCGCTGGGCACGATAAATGTCATCTTCGCTGCTCCAGGTCGGATTGGGTCTTACCCTACCAGGGTAATGTCGGTTTCGTGACTTCCTGCCGAAGATCTTAGTTCTGAGCTGAAGAGGATCAAAGGGAACCCTCTATCCATCTTGGGTTTTTATGAAGAAGATAAGGCTGGGACTATCTAGCCACATGACGATGCATTAGCTACCATGTTGAGAATAGGGGGCTATGATGTGAAAAGAATCATGGTCGACCAAGGGAGTGGAGCTGATATCATGTACTCGGATTTATTCAAAGGGCTTAACTTGAAGCCTGAAAATCTCACAGCTTATGATTCGCCGTTGATAAGCTTCAAAGGGAAAGCTGTCATTCCGAAAGGGCAAATTTGGCTGCCTGTGCAGTCAGGACCAGTAGTGGTGGATGTAGATTTCATTGTAGTAGATGTATATTCCCTTTACATGACCATTGTGGCAAGGCCATGGTTGCATGCCTTAGGTGCCGTCTTTTCAACCCTACATGTTAAGGTGAAGTTCCCATATAGGGATTAATTGAAGAAATAGTCAGTAGCCAATCTATGGCAAGACAATGCATAACAGTAGCAATTACACATCAGGCCAGGCAGGAGTCCCAGGCCTTGGCTGGAAGAAATTTCTAGCAGTTAACATCTTCGGCCAAGCCAGAAATGGCCGAGGTCGAGGAGCCTGTGTGCGAAGAGCTTGAGAAGATACTTATTGCCGATGACATGAAGAAGTTTTTTCAAGTAGGAAGCCAACTGCCACTCCAAGAAAACGAGGAATTGGTTACATTTTTGAAACGGAACATTGATATATTCGCATGGAACGCTTATGAAGCTCCAAGGGTCGACCCAAATTTCATCTATCATCGCTTGAATGTTAATCCAACGACGGTGCCGAGGAGGCAACCACCTCAACGCTCGTCCAAGAAGCATGCTGATGCTGTTAAGGAAGAGGTACTGAAGCTCAAAAAGGCAAGTGCTATCAGAGAGGTATTTTATCCAGAGTGGTTGGCGCATACAGTGGTAGTAAAGAAAAAGAATGGAAAGTGGAGAGTATGTGTGGATTTCACAGACTTAAATAAGGCTTATCCTAAAGACTCATTCCCAATGTCCCGCATAGATCAGCTGGTGGATGCTACTGTAGGGCATCCTTGGATGAGTATTTTAGACGCTTTTCAAGGTTACTACCAAATCTCTTTAGCTCTAGAGGACCAGGAGAAGACAACTTTCGTTATCCCCACAGGAAACTACCACTACAAGGTGATGCCTTTCAGCCTGAAGAATGCTGGGGCTACTTACCAGAGAATGATGACGAGGATGTTTGAACCCCAGCTGGGAAAGAAAATTGAGGTGTATGTGGACGACATGGTGGTCAAGAGAAAAACGATCTCGGCTCATATACCAGACTTGGATAACACCTTTCAAACGCTGAGAAAGCACAAGTTACGTCTTAATGCATCCAAATGTTCTTTTGGGGTAGGATCTGGTAAGTTCTTAGGCTACATGGTGACACATAGAGGAATCGAGGTCAATCCCGCTCAAGTCAAGGCAATCAATAGCTTACAGCCATCTCGGAATCCAAAAGAAGTACAAAGATTGACCGGAATGACTGCCACCCTCAACAGATTTATCTCACGGTCCGCAGATCGGTGTAGGCCATTTTTCCAGTTGTTGAATAAATGGAAAGGATTTGAATGGACAGAAGAGTGCGCCATCGCTTTTCAGCAGCTTAAGGAATATCTGTCACGCCCACCCATTATGTCTTGACATTAAGTATATGCCTCGCACATCAGTGAAATGTCAGGTGTTAGCCGATATAGTTGCAGAATTCGCTGAGCCCACAATAGAAGATAATGCCAAGAGCATGGGCATTTATGAAAAATTAGTTGGCGTGATCACGTGCAAAGAACCTTCAATATGGAATGTTTATGTTGATGGGGCTACAAAGTAAAGGGGATTCGGTGTAGGGTTAGTGATTATAACCCTAGAGGGGCTTACGCTGGAAAAGTCCCTGAAATTAGGATTTTCGGCCGCTAACAATAAAGCTGAGTATGAGGGTTTAGTAAAAGGAATGGAGATGGTTCAGAAGATGGGTGGAAAAGTGGTGCAATTGTTCTCGGACTCGCAACTAGTTGTAGGCCAAGTAGAGGGAAAGGTGGAGGCTAGAGATCTGAGGATGCAAGAATACCTAACTCAAGTTAGGCTTTTACAGTCCAAATTTGAATCCTTTACCTTGTTACATGTTCCTAGAAATAACAATACACATGCTGATTCTTTAGCCACTCTCGCCACGTCCTCAGCACAAAGTCTGCCCCGGGTCATTCTTATCGAAGACCTATGCAAGCCTATTAAAATCAATGAAAATATTATTCAAATTCATCAAATCAAGGTAAGGCCCAGCTGGATGGATCTCATCGTGTCTTTCCTTAAGGATGATGTCTTGCTAGAGGATAAGGCCGAGGCGGATAAGGTGCGTAGGAAGGCACCTCGGTTTTGGTTATCTAAGGATCAGAAACTGTACAAACGATCCTTTTCTGGGCCATACTTGCTGTGTATACATCCTAAAGCAACGAAGCTGCTTTTAGAGGAATTACATGAAGAAATTTGTGGAAGTCATACGGGGGGGAGATCTTTGGCCCACAAAGCTCTAACACAAGGATATTGGTGGCCCAATATGCAACGAGAAGCTCAGGACTATACGAAGAAGTGTGACCAATGTCAAAAGTTTGCACCCAACATCCATCAGCTTGGAGGTGAGCTTAATCCTCTAACAAGTCTTTGGCCATTTGCACAGTGGAGCTTGGACATTGTGGGACCTTTCCCAAAGGCGTCTGGGAATAGGAGGTGGTTGATTGTGGGTACGGACTATTTTACCAAGTGGGTAAAAGCTGAACCCCTATCCAATATTAGAGATGTTGATGCGAAGAAATTCGTTTGGAAGAATATTGTCATTCGGTTTGGAGTTCCTCATACTCTCATCTCGGACAATGGTTTGCAATTTGATAGTAAAGCTTTCAGACGATATTGATGTGACCTGGGCATAACTAATAGATACTCTACCCCAGCGTATTCTCAAGGAAATGGGCAGGCCGAGGCAGTCAACATGGTAATTGTCAACGGGCTCAAGAAAAGGTTAGATAAGGCCAAAGGCCGATGGGTGGAAGAATTGCCCCATGTGTTGTGGACATACCAAACCACACCCCGAAGATCCACGGGAGAGACACCTTTCTCAATGACCTATGGCATCGAGGCTGTGATTCCTTTAGAAACTGGATTCCCGACGATGAGAACAAGCTCCTTCACTTCCGACAACAATGACAAGTTACTAGAAAGGAGCTTAGATCTAGTCGAAGAACGTAGGGAGAATGCTATGATCCAGTTGGCTTGCTATCAGCAAAAGCTGAAACAAGGATACGATTCTCACGTCCGGTTAAGGCCACTTGCTCTAGGAGATTTAGTATTGAGAAAAGTTCTAGGTACTGCCAAGAATCCAGCATGGAGAAAGTTAAGACCTAACTGGGAAGGGTCGTATCACATCACTTCAGTGATTGGCATTGGGGCTTACTATCTTGCAGACCTAGATGAAAAAGTTGTAAAATATCCCTGGAATATAAGTAACTTGCGACGATACTATTATTAATAAAAGGCACTTTTGCCACCTGTGAGAGACCACGCCCTCGGCCCGTTTTATAATAAGTTGGGCCACAGCCTGGGAAGGGTCGTATCACATCACTTTAGATTAAGGATTTTACAATGGAATCGCTACTTATTTAATTATTAGAAAAATAAGAAAACCAAAATTGAAAAATTCATCATTTTATTAATTTTCAATTGAATTTACATTGGTCATAGGAAAATTACATGGCTTTGGTCCTAGGTACAATATAAGAAAAAGTACATGGCTTTGTTTCCTAGTTACAATCTAAAAATTGAAAATTACAAGGACAAGCATTTGATCTACTAACCCTTGATTTAAGTTCGGAGGCTATGTTACAAGGTGGGAAGGTGTTAGGCACCCACCTTGCCCGGTGAAACCGGTCTTCTAGACTATAGTGGCCAACATTCATGTCACATCATTCAATATGTCAATCAATTTGCATGTTGAATTTAAGATGTGTGCATGTGATAAACCATAATTCAATTTATTAAACATTGCATTTGGATTGAAGAATGAATTTTAGTGAATGTGTGTGTATAGTGATATCCTAGATTCAAGGATTTGAAAGAATTATGAAACAAATATGTTTTTTATATCTTTGATGTGGATTTAAGATCAAAACTAGTGCTTATGCAGGAATATGTGATGAACAATAAGAACATATGAAGAACACATAAGAACATTCAAAAATATTCAAGAGAATTTAAATAATTACTATCATGCTTTAATCCTAAATTCTTATCATGGCAACACAAAAAACAAGTTAGGAAAAGGAATTATACCTTCATGCAAGATCAATATGGTGGATGAGGAGACTCTTGAGGGAGGTCTAATGGGTGGAGGAAAAGAAGAGTTAGGAGAGAAAGAGTGAGTCTCACTCAAGACCTTGAGTCTCAAGAAGACCAAGATATGACAAGACTATTCAACTTCCTAGAACTCAAGAGAGGAGAAGAGAGGGGTTTTTTTTCGTGTTTTGGAATGAAGGAGAGGGGGAGTTTATATAGTAGTGGTGGAGAAAATATGCATGGAAGGCCATTAATGAGGGTTGACAAAGAATCATGAACCTAGACCTCATTTTAGCCTTTGGGGAGATTTGGTATATTAAATGGAAAGATTGGTGGGAGTAAGGAGCAAGGCAAAATTCGGTTTTCCCATAACTACTGTAACAGCTTGTAGAGCCAATTTTGAAAAATCATATCTGACTCAATTATGATCGGAATTGTCTTGTTCTTGTGCTCAAATTAAAGCCCCGGATGTCTAGTTTCTGGAAAAAATAACCTCATTCACAGATTCAAAATATTCTGAGAGATATCAATGAAATAGTGAGCAGAGGTCATTTCTTAGAAAAATGGTTTCAGCACAATTAACATTAATAAGTCCCAAATTAGTTTCCAATTAACATTAATAGGCTCCAATCATTCCCATTTCAGACCTAATTAGTTCCAAATTTACCCTAATTAAAAGATAATTGCACAAATTACTCATTGAATAATTAATGTTTAACTATCTAATTAATTAGGTGTATGCAACCTTACCATAAAATGTAGTCCTAACCAATCAAATGATGACACATCATTAATTTCAAATTGATTATAACTATAATCAATTAGAATCAATTGTTCATAATCACATAAGGTCAGACTCAATTTGTGATAGTGCATCTCGGCCATTAAAACTTGATTTGATGATAACTTTCAATCTGATGGTCTGATTAGGGCTTATAACTAATCGATTTGATCGTTACAACATCAAGATCATTTTGGTGAAATGAGATTAAGGATCTAATGACCAAAATCAAGATGCATATTTCCAACGTAAAATTACCCTTTTACCTTCCAAGTGAGGTTAAATGCGGGTTGCAAAATGAGGTGTCAACACCACCATAGTTCTATTGCTATTATCACACACCGAATGTTATGATCAAGAATATCAATTATTAAATGGAACCAAGGTTACGTCAGATCGTCGGATCCTCAGATCGTCGGATCCTCGGATCCTCTGCCTTGGGAAAGTAAGCATATCAATATCAGTTATTAAACGGAACCAAGGTTACGTCGAATCCTCGGATCCTCTGCCTTGGGAAAGTTAGCATATCAATATCAATTATTAAACGGAATCAAGGTTACGTCATATCCTCAGATCCTCTGTCTTGGGAAAGTTAGCATATCAATATCAATTATTAAACGGAGCCAAGGTTACGTCGGATTCTCGGATCCTCTGCCTTGGGAAAGTTAGCATATCAATATCAGTTATTAAACGGAACCAAGGTTACATCGGATCCTCTGCCTTGGGAAAGTTAGCATATCAATATTAGTTATTAAACGGAACCAAGGTTACGTCGGATCTTCGAATCCCCTGCCTTGGGAAAGTTAGCATATCAATATCAGTTATTAAATGGAACCAATATTATGTCAGATCCTCGGATCCTCTGCCTTGGGAAAGTTAACATATCAATATCAGTTATTAAACAGAACTAGGGTTACGCTTGATCCTCGGATCATCTACCTTGGAGAACTCAACATGTTAATATAAATTGTTAAGCAGAACCAAGGTTATGCCTGGTTCTCGGATTATCTACCTTGGGGAGATTGGCATCCCAACACTAACTGTTAAGCAGAAATTAGGTTACGCGGACTCCTCAGACCATATACCCTATGGAAGTAGATATCTTACCAAGTACCCAACAAGTACGTGATCACAAGTTGTCAGGTATGGCATTTGAATTACCTTTGGTTCAAGTGTAACTCATTTCAAAGGACTTAATGTTCCTTATCCCGACATCTTATATACGTTAGTATGATGTTGATTCTTGAATAAGTCTTAACTGAATTAGTTTTATGTGTATGATTTACTCTTAAGTGTTTATTCATCACCAGAACTGAAGAGGAACTCGAGAACATCACTTAAAGCATTTGCAAGTATAAAGGTCTTATAAATTTCATTATCTATGCTTGTTTAATTACGTAAGACTATCAAAGGTATAAGGGGCATGACTTACTGGTTATCATGTTGCATAAGTAACAAAGGGAATAATATACTATGATAAAGCACTGCATCAAGCTGCGATATGAATAATAGTTCATTCTCATTAATTAAAAACATTTACGAGTACATTTAGAAGCAAATTACGAAGTTACATCAAAGAGAAGTACAAGGGAAACAAAAAAAAAAGTTAATAATATATAATAAAAAAAAAACAAAAAAAACAACAACCACAGATTAGTTAATCTAAGGAAAAGAAGGGTCATCAACGCTTCGACTGTGTTTGGTCTTTGGAGTCAACAGGAGCCACCATTGGAGCCGAGGACCCTTCAGCTGTCTCTTTGCCTTTAGGAGCCCCCTTTGGCACTATAGGCATAGTCGACAGGACAATCTCCATAGTCCCACTGGCTTTAGAATCTAGGGGTATCTCCTTTGGTTCATGGGGGGGGCTGGACGTCCTCAAGCTCCACCCCTTCAGCTTGCGTTGGGGGTGGATGCTCGAAAGAGACAGTGTCCGCAGCGACCACTCCTGGATACACTCCTGCTACAGAGGAGCCGGCGTCATCCTCGGCCTGAACAGAAGTAGAAATACGAATGGCCGGGGGTACATAGACATTTTCTGCCTTCCAAAGAGGAGAGGAAGCATCAATCCTAGCTTAGCATAAGGCTTCCTTCCACACTTGGAGGCAGTAATCCCTACATACCTCCGGCACTTGAGCTTTAAAGGTCTCGGTGGTTTCTGTCACCCCCACCTCATAGCCACTCTGTTCGGCTTGGTCAACTGCCTCCTCAGCCTCCCGTGCCTTAGTGATGGTCTCTTCTTTAGCCTTGATGGCTTCTTGCCTAGCATCCTTAGACCTTTTCAGATCTTGCTTGAGGCCTTCGATCAGCTTCTTCGCCGCAGTGAAGTTCTCGTCAGCGTGCCTAAGCTGCAGCCTTTAATCCTCGGTTTGCCTCTCAGTGGTCTTCAGCTGGGCCTCCATGCTGGATCTCTCACTTTTTGCCTTAGTCAAACTGGCAGTGACCTCTTGCAATTTCTTCTCCTTCAGCTCGAGGATCCTCTGGGTGTGATCGAGCCTCACCTCCCCGGCCCTAAGGGACTTGTAGGAATTGGCCGCGATTTCCTCTGCTCTATGCGCAGATTGAATAGCCTGCATGCAAAGTATGATAAGTCAGTGGCATGCAGGTGCAATTATCATCAAACAAAAAAATAATAATAACAATAATAATAATAAATAACATGTGTAGAAAGGAACATTCAATTGAAACCCTTACCATAGCAAGTTCCTTCTTCAAAATCATGAAGATGTTATGATCCCTCATTCTCCTAAGCTCGCCCATGTCCTCGGGTAGCAGAAGCGCTTGCTCCAAAGCATCTGCAACACACGCAGCAGTGCCCTCATCGGAGCCTCTAATGGAGGCATTGACAATGACTGCCTGATTGTCCACGGTCATATGGGGGGCCCAAATGGGTGCATGTGTGGCTACATGAGGCTCAACCCGTGTTTTCGACCTCGTCTGTGTGAGACGAGCATGTTTTCCTCCATTTTCCTGTTCTACATCCTTGGCAGGGAGATCTCTACCGCCTTCAACTGCCTCCTTCCCCTTGTGTTAATCCCTTTTTCCTTTTATAATCAGTAGGATCGAAGCATTGGGATTGGGTTGATGGAGGTAGAGGGAGTTTTAGTGGGGGAACCTTCTTAGTGCCTTTGTCTTTAGTCTTTGCCTGAGGCACCTTAGAAGACTCCTAAACTCCCACTTGAGCCTCCAGCACATCTTTGAGGCTTTGTTTTGGTCTGCGTTGGATACCCATAATTTCAAGTTGTTGGTCGGTGTCCAAGGAGGTTGGTGGGGGCGAGCCGAGGACAACAGTTTGGTCTTCAGGTGATGGAAGCCGATCAAAGACCTCGAATTCTCCTTCAGAATCCAAAAATTCAATAACCTCTTCTTCTTCTTCCTTTATGAATGGATGAGAGGAAGAGCCTTCACCCAGTGTGGGTCGTGCAGAAGAGGTAGCGAGGGGGGATGCCTTCAGGTACGAGTCGTACAGGTTCGGTGATGAGAGTGCCTTGTGGAAGGGGAGCACCCCCGGGAAGCCGGAAGCCGTCAACCGCGACACTGATCTGGTGCAGCCGAGGATCTTTGGCCTTGATTACGCACTTCGGTGCTTGAAAAGGTGTTGAGATCGGATCGTATCCAAGGATTAGGTATGCTGCTCGAAGCTGACCGTCCAAGAGGACAAACACCTTGGCTTTCAGAATCTTGTCTAGGAGAGTAAAGTCGACAAGATGAATGTGACGACTAAGTGCACGACGATCTACACAGCTATTTAAAGAAATAGTAAGGTAAAAGCAAAGAAAAAAATATAACAATAACAAAAAAAGATAAATACAAATAATAGTAATAGAATTAATGCTGTGTAGGTATTCACCTGGTTCCCCCTCCCTCGTCGGACAGGGGAGACCGTCATGCCAATCCCCGGATGCTATTAAGAAATCCTTATTTAGGCCTTTGTTGGAGTGAAGGAGGCATTGAATCAATCTAACCTCTGCGCATCTAGATTTTAATTAATACCCTTTCCCTTTCAAGTTGTGAAGGTTGTATACCCAGTTTACGTCGTGATGGGTGAGTCCTAACCCCATCTTTTCATTCAGGGCATCTACAGCACCTAAAATCCTGAACATGTTTGGGGCGCATTGGGTAGGGGATAACCTAACCGCTCTAAGATAATCCCTGGTAACAGGTCTCATAGGGATTCTCATCCCCCCCTCTATGAAAGCTATCATGGGAATCACTACCTCACCGGTTTCCCTCTCAGTATGCCACTCTCCCTCATCGCAATATTTAATGGACACTCCCTGTAGGATTCCATATGTGGCCTTAAACTGCTATATTTTTTCAGCCCTGTCTATTAGGGGTGCAAACCTACCCATTTTCTAAGAGGAGAGAGGAAATATGGCGAAAGGGTTGAGAAGTTTAGATGGCCGAGGAGAAAAAAAAAAAGAATGACAAGAAAGAAAGAACAACAACACAGCAAGCAGATAGTTTGGAAAACTTACTTTAAAGTAATAAAGTCACCTCGGCTTAGATCTTGGAAGGCAATAAGACACGTGAAGAGTGCAAAGGTGGTTAGATTCGTTGTACAAATTCTGAAATAAACAGAGAACGTTTAAATTGACAATATTTATATCGCTGAAAATCATAAAGCGGGAAATCTCCCGCCTATGCCCCTACGCAACGCTCATCCGTTGGATAGGCATTGCGCGGTTGAACGTAGGGAATAAGGAGCCGCCAACATTTAATTGGAGTGTGTTTTGTATACCGAAACGTCAGAAGCGTGTTGTCCAGGGTGCATGTGTCGAAATCCTCATTCCTCATATGGGAGTAGAAATGAGGATCTCGAGGAGCTATTGTAGGGCCAATGGGCCTATGGTATGTGTTGGGCCGGACCAAGAGTGCTTATAGGCTTGGAAGCCCAAACCCAACAGTATAGATGGTCCGAGAACATGAAAGGGCCCACCCGTGAAATAACGTAAAAGAGGAAGGAAGCCATACCTGGGTAAAACATTTTGAGGCATGATGTCCAAGGAGGGAAGTATCCTCGGCCATAGGAAGTCGAGGACGAGAAGAGTGATTTGGCAGTTCTAAGGCATAATTACTGAAGACCCAGGTCACAAAGGCAAAAGAAGTGAAGGAAAGAAATAAGGAGAAGGAACGTAAAATATCTAGGGTAAAGCTGCTACTACCGCATTGAAAGCTCTGCAACTACTTCTCTAGCCGCATTAATGGGGAAGTGACACGTGAGTATTAGAATTCAACCTTAAGGCTACCGCCAAAGACTTTGGAGGGTGGTGATGGGACAAGTATTTAAATGAAGCATTTGATCCACACGTGGAAGGGGAAGGAAAGGGAAGGAGACAATATAAAAGAAAAACGAGACAGAAAAGAGAATGGGAAGAAAAACAAGAAAGATGGTCTTCGGCATTAATATAAAAGAGAGTTTTTTCTACGTACACACAGGTGTTATGTATGAGTTTGTGATCTAGCTTAACTTTCATGTCATCCAACGTCTATAGACCTAGATTCGAAGCCCACTCTCTATGAATTTATTGTTTTGGACCCTTTGGGCTAGTTCCTTTGGTACAACTGAGGTCCAGCACCATTTGTGTCACGACAGTTAATATCCCTAGCACCTCTGAAAATCTAGAAGGAATCAAACTTTTGCTTACATACGGTTTTTTTTAATAGATATGGTTGATTTTATATAAGTTAGTTTTAAATAAATAAAGTAATAAAAAATATACATATACATACATATATATTAAAAGAATCAAAATGAGTTTAGATGTAATGTTTGGCCGGGTGTATATAACTTATTACTCTGGTGTGATTATTATTATTGTTATTATTATTATTATTTCTAAAGCTACTAATTTTGATTTATCGAATGCAAACATTAACAAGGGACATTTTCTCTCCCGAAGAAAAATAGATACATACGGAAAAGCAACTAGATTTGGTCGTGCCTTCGTAACTCTCTTCTGGGTCATCAATATGCTATTTCTCAGCACTCTTTCGGAATCCACTATGCGCAGAGATAAAATAATTAATCGTAGACTTCCGCGCAAGTTTGGAACCATTCCAGAAGGTAAAAAACCACAGCTCATTTTATTTTTTTGGTTAATTGCAATTTCATCTTAGGTTGTTACATTTACATATCGAAGCAAAATCCTTTTATGTCCAAGATTGTATTTGTGGGCTCTGTGGAAGAAGTAAAGAGTATTCATAGATAGGTTTGTAAAAACAAAAATATATTTTAACAACCAAAAGTTACTTTATCTACTAATATTATTTTACATTTTACCAAATATCCCATTTTTTTATTTCTCAAATTAAATCCAATACTATTAAATTTTCACAGTCACCCACCACCACCACCACCACGACCACCAAAATCACATATCCATACCTATAAACCTAAATGAATAGTAAAAAACAAAAACAAAACGAAAACCAAATCGAAATCAAAGGCCCCTACCACCAATCACAAAAAACACAGCAACCACCGCAACCAAACACACTACCATTGCCCACACACCATAGCCATCAACTACCATCATTATCGCAAATACTCACAAAAAACTCAGATCCACTGTGAAACCCATGAATCCAAACCCATAAAAACCCATAAACCCAAATTTATACCCACAAATCCACCAAAGATAAGTGGGAGGTGGAGAGAGATGGAGGTGGAGATGAGTGAGAGGGAATAAGAGAAGAGAGGGAGACAGAGAAGAGTGGGAGGGAGGCTGAGATGGAGAGAAGAGAATAGGCTAAGAGGGATAGAGATGAAAGAGACAGAGACAGGGAGAGAGAGTGTGTGAGGAGAGAGAAGATAATAAAATATAATTTTTTAGTTTTAGAAATTGTAATGTTTAATAGAAGTGCTACATTCATAACTTTTTTACAACACTTTTACAACAAATCATAGGTGATAAGTTGTTACTATTTTTAATTTTAATTCATCGCATAATTAGATTTTTACCCTCTAATAATATCCAATAATAACCTGTTACTTAAAATTTGTTGTGAAAGTATTATGAAAATGTTGTAGACATAGCATTTCTCAATGTTTAAAAGTACAAATTTACTGTAGCAAGATTATAAATTTTTTAAGGTTTAAGAACCTGAATAATTTGTTGTGAAAGTATTATGAAAATGTTGTAGACATAGCATTTCTCAATGTTTAAAAGTACAAATTTACTGTAGCAAGATTATAAATTTTTTAAGGTTTAAGAACCTGAATAATGAATGGCGTTTGATGTTTGAGTGGCCAAAATAGAATTCTCGGGGGGGGGGGGGGGGGGGGGAATGTAAAACACCCCAATGCTAATCCTTTAAGGGAGCTCTGAATCCAAAGGATAGTATTCACGACTTCATTCTTTGTTTTAGCCTCAACATTTTTTAGAGTTTTAAAATCTACATGTAAGGGTATTTTAGAACAGTTGAAAAGTCCAACCTAAAGTGGAGAATCCTCTCAGAAAATAGAAGAGCAATGCTACGGACATAACAGTTTTCATAACCAATTTCGCATCAAACCCAGTACACAAATCTCCCACTAATGTGGGGGATTTGAGAGAAGTTATGGTAGGCAATCTTGTTCCTAATTAATTAGAAATGCTAATTCTCATATTAAAATCGTGATATGTCACTTTTGGTGGATGACACTTACCATTGTACCAAGACTCGACCTTTGTCCTTACACTTTATATAACACTAAAACTAAAGATGTTTGACTTTTGGTGTGCTTATTTATATTTTGTTATAAAAGTTCTGGAGACCTTGCAATTTTATGTGTTATTATTTTAATATATATGATAATAGTGGTATGACTAGTTAAATTAAATTAGTTTCTCAAAACAAAAAAGTTAAATTAAAATATTGTCACATGCTCTTTTATGATGTATTTATATTTATAAATAGTAGCATGAGTAGGAAATTCACTTTAATTGTTTGGTTTTGTTATTTGTGCGCACCCAAAGACCGGTGCTTGGGCCTTGAGGACGTTGGGCTCACAATCTATTTGTATAGTGGGCTTTTGGCGTTTCCTGCTATGGGGTGAGTCTTTGATGGAGTACCCCCGAGGTTTTTGTCTTCTTCCTTCTCCTTTTACTTCTCTTAGTTTCCTCTCCCTCCCTCTCTCTCCTCCCTCTCGCGCCCCCCCATTTCTGATATCCTCTCCACTATTTATAGCCGCAGCTGGGTGGTTTAGTGGATGGGGAGGTCCAATGTTATCTTCTCTAAGTGGTGAGCAATTATGAGCGAGAAATGGGACGATGGTGGCATTGGAACTTGATTCCATTGTCACGCTGTTCCTCGGCGGAGAAGCTTTCGAGGTGTGCGGCAGTGCACGGCATGACAGTACGGGTATATGACCGGCGAAGCCGGCGGAACCTCGGGCATCTCGTGCGCATGGTGTGGTTGGTTCTGCCGACCATACCTAAGGTGAATTCGCTTTCGGCTTTCTGGGTTCCTGGTACAAGATAGGTAGGCTCTCGGCGAGGCCATTTAAACTGACCGGTGCCGGGACACATGAGGAGATGGTCGTTCTTATGGGCCTGGGATCGAACGGTAGTGAGGCCTGGGCCGTTAGCGCAGTTATCCTCGTGGACTAGAGGATGGTGGGCCTAGGGGTTCAATGCCCGTACATTATTGATTACATGTACTTCACTATTTAATCTTTTTTTTTATTATAAAAAATGGCTATGTAACTAATTTATAAAATTTTATATTCAGATTTCAAAGTATGAGTTTTTTTTTGGGGGGGGGGGGGGGGTTTATCTACAATTGATGCATTTTTTTTTTTAGACAAAAAGAGTTCAAGATTTGGAGGTTACAACCACCAATATTGATTATAATACTATATGAGAAAATCTTGTAAATTAAGAATTATATCATAAAGAATTTTTTTATAATTAATTTGGTCCTATGGGAAACTTTTTTTGGCTATGCTGTGAAATGTTGGCCCCCCAAACCTAAAGTTTAGCTTTGTTTTTGGCGTGATTTATTCTAATATATTGCTTAAAGTAAAATAACTATAATAGTTTTAAAAAATAAGTATGTAACTTATGTGGGATCTACAAATAATAGGAAAATAAACAATAAACTAATTTATAAGTCTATCCTAAATAAACACTTTAATCTTGTTCCCATCCACAATCTTAGGTCCGCGGCTACCATCTTAGGTGCAAACCCCTCTCTTCTCCAACAACAGTAACCTAAAAAAAAAAAAAAAAACCTCTGAACATATACTAACTTGAGCGATATGGTTTCCCTATCTTCTTAGATTTTGTGAAAGAAGTGATGGAAAAATGTCCATCTACAATTAAACAAGAAAATGACTCAGGATGGACTCCTCTACACATTGCCGCGCATATGGGTAATCCGAAATTTGTGAAGCTGCTTTTAGAAAAGGGCAATTCCCCTGCATATTTAAGAAACAAAGAAGGTTTATCTGCTTTTCACATTGCGGCCAAGGAAGGCAATCATGCAGTAATGGAAGAACTCATCACAAAATGTCCAGATATCTTCGAGTTGTTGGACAACAGGGGTCGGACGGCTCTTCATGTCGTTGCAGAAAGTGGAACGATTGAAATATTAGACTTTTTCCTGAGGAGACCAGAGACTAAGGTTTTCTTCGATGAGCAAGATAAAGAAGGAAATACGTTTGCGCATTTGGCGGCCATCAATGATCAGTTTTTGATTCCACCCTATTTAAAATATGGTAGAGGCGTTGACTTAAATGTTGCGAACGAGAAAGTATACTATGTTTCGGAAATACCAACTCAGCAGCTTGTTTGGTATTTCCTACCCAATAAATGAGTGACAGCTGTTGCAAGAGAGCCATATCAGACTACTCCACTAACCCAAACAAAAAGAGCATCTCGACCCTGAAATTTTTTCAAAAGCCCGCCCTTTGATTTCTCTCTTTCCCTGCTTCTGCTTTTTGGAATCTAATTACCAAATCAACTTTACTCTTCTTTAGTTCTTCTCTTCCTCTCTCAGCTCTCTCTCCCAAACTCCATTCTACCTGCAACTACAGCTTCCATTTCCTCGCCGCACCGCTCTCCCCAACCTCCAGTTCCGACCACCACAAAGCACCGTCACTACCTGCGGTTCCAACCACCTCTAGGTAAGAGAACCACATCGGCCTGTTGCACTGGACCAAAGCGAAAGACAATTTTATCCTAAAAAATTTCAAAACGGCGCCACTTTCTTCCACAATTCACCAAACTTGAAATTGCAAAACCCATATGTTTCTCTCTATCTCAAATACTCCCTCTCCTTACTCTCTCTCTCACCCCGAACCTCACTGCTAAATATAGCCATTGCTGTGTCACCGAGGAGAGAGAGAGAGAGAGAGAGAGATGGATGGTCTATGGATTTTTCGATTTTATTTTTTAGACTTTGGAATGGAAATTTCATTTGTGTTTTTTTGAAATCTGATGTGGGCTTTTTTTAGGTTGATCGCTGGTCCAGCGAGATCGGAATTTGTATCCTCTGAAAACCTGGAAAATCGTCTTTATTCTATTTCTAGCGTCATCGTCAGAACTCGCACCACCTTCTCAGTCTCCGATTCCGACACCCAACGACGCAAAGGGGTAATTTTTCCTTTTTATCTGCATCTTTTCAATACCTTTTCACATCTTCTTTTTCATTTTCTTTTTATTTACTTGCAAACTACTGCTGGGAGGCATATCTGAGTGTGGAAAGGAGACAAATTTTTTATTTTCTTTTTATTTCTTTGCAACTACGGATGGGAGTCACTTTTTCTTTTTCTTTTTTCTTTTCTGTTTGAAGTTTAGAGGATGGGAGGCACATTTGAGTGTCGAAAGGAGATCGATTTTTCAGTTTCTTTTTATTTCTTTGCAACTATAGATGAGTTTTTTCACTTATCATCACACAAAATAATGCAAAGGCTCATTTTAGCGTGGAAAGGAGATAGATAGGAATACTAGGTTGAAACTTGTTGTATATGTGATAGCCTAAACAAGAAGTTTTTTTTTGATATATTCCCAGTTTTTGTGAAACAAAGAGTTTAAGAGACTCATCTGAATATTGAAACTGATCTGTCTCTCTTTGAATTTGGCAATGGTGCAAGGATGTGATGCTTCTGTTCTATTCGATTTGCTAAAGGAATTGATTCCAATAGTAAGTCTCTTTCTAACAGGTACAATATGTTACTTTATAAACTTTTTACATTAGGAAAAGGAAAAAAAAAAGCCCTTTAACATATAATTTTTTTTTCCAGGGCCCTGCCACAAGATTCTGAAGAATGGAGAACGTATTTGGACAGGTTTTTGGAATAGCAACTGCACAGATATATGCACCACTCGTGGACAAAATTTTTGGGCAACATATTTGACTTGGACAGTTCTTATGGGATATCTAACCCTTTGGACAATTGATACCTTTTGTAACATTCTTTTGGATACATTTTGTAACTAATGTGGCTAAACAAAAATGTTAGATTCTATATAAAAATGATGAATATTTTTAAATGTAATGGTAAAGTTCATTTCTATACGTGCATTTTTATTAAGACAGTTGTGAATGAAGGTCATAAAATACATTACAATTCCTCCCATTTAGACAATTTGCAAATAGTCTTGGAGATGACTTCGGAGTTTTCATTTTCTTTTGCCTAAAATTAACCTTACAAAGGACTTTTGTTCAATAGGTGCAATATTTAATTGTATTAAGATGAACTAAATACATTGATGTGCTCTCTAATTTGTGTTGCCAAAATGTTTGGCCATTCAATCTTCAATTTTTCTCAATTCCAACAATTATAATCAATTTACAAAACAATTTAATACATCAAATTTGAATTTGAGCTTTATGAGTAACTTGTTGTGCAATCATAAAATTCTGCTTAAAACTAGATTAGTCTTTACTTCAGAAATTTTTTTTTTCACATTTGGGCGGGGTCCACCTCTATATATAATGATGAAAACTCAAGCATGCTTTATTGTATCCTAATTGGCTTGAAGATAATATTTGCAATTACAAACTTGAAAACAATATCTCAGCGAAAAACAAACTTGAAAACAATATAATTGTCCGCTATTCATATATGAATGTTGTATGACAAACATGAAATGAAACAATCTACTTATAAGACTTTTTTCTTAAATTATGGCTCTCAAGACAACTTGCGATCATACAATTGCCTAAGTAGAAGACCCCAAATGTCTTCTTTTCTCAACATTCATATATATAGATAGTGGAACAATTTGCAAATCACATCTCCCATCAATAACCCAGCATAAGCTACTTGATATTCTCTTTTAATGTTTTACAGCATTTAAGCTCCAGCCTTGCAGATTTATCTGTGCAAAAAAAAAAAAAAAAAAGAAGGCACTCACATAAGAATAAGAAATTAAAGTACCTAACACAATCATAGGCATTAAACAGTACTAGTAATTGCAGAGTAAAATACAAAAACTATATGAATGGCTTTGCCACTACAAATTTCCAACAAATCTGATGGTATCAAAAACAAATTCAAAGAAAGAAAATAGAATTTCATTCACTCACGTTGGGAATAATTAAACCCTAAACTTTTACTAAATGAAATGTAAAAATTCAGTAAAACGAAAATGATATCCACCAATGAAACAGTCATGAAAGAAAATGGTAATAGCTGTGTAGTAAGTATCACTAGCAACAATGACATTGAAGACACAATTAAGAACATCAAACGTGCTAATAAGCACGTTATGTGTTATATCATACCTTTACGGCTTTACCAAACAGTAAAATAAGACAAAGTATTGTACCTATCAAAGAATATGTCTAATTCCTCTTATCAAAATTATCCATTGACTGCCCCCACCTTCTCCTACAATGAACTCTCTGCATACAAACTTCCTTGCAACCACCTTTTCTTTTGTACCACAACTCTACTGAGCCTAACATCACATTAGGTTGATAGTTCACTCCTTAAATTTTCAAAAACCAAATAAATAAACAACAGAAAATAAAAATATTTTATTAACATAACTGATAATGGAAACAAAATTAACAGAAAATTTATAGTAAAAACAAATGTAATTTGTGCTTAGAATTCCAGATTATATTATTTCTTTGTAACTTTTAGTCTTCTAATTCTCCAATACCATAAAAGGATCTTTACGTTACAAATCTAGACTACACATTCATATAAATATAATGGGTAAAAATAATAGATAAGCATAGTAACTTCAAATTTTTGGCCTGATCCGAACCTACCCACAAATTGCTATTTTCTTCATCTATACGTTTGAATACATTTTGGAGGTAGAGATGAGGGCTATCAGTGTATATGGATATTTTTAAAAAGAAAAAAAAAAAAAATGAGAAAATTACCACAAAGAGAGAATACCTAGAGGTGGTCGGAACCGCAGGTAGTGACGGTGCTTTGTGGTGGTCGGAACTGGAGGTAATGGCTGTAGTTTGTGGTGGTCATATCTGGAGGTTGGGGAGAGCAGTGTGGCGAGGAAATGGAAGCTATAGTTGCAGGTAGAATGGAGTTTGGGTGAGAGAGAGAGAGAGAGAGGGAGAGGAAGAGAAGAACTAAGGAAGAGTAAAGTTGATTTGGTAATTAGATTCCAAAAAGCGGAAGAAGGAGAGAGAGAAATCCAAGGGCGGGCTTTTGAAAAAATTTCAGGGTCAAGATGGTCTTTTTGTTTGGATTAGTGGAGTAGTCTGATATGGCTCTCTTGCAACAGCTGTCACTCATTTATTGGGTAGGAAATACCAAACAAGCTGCTGAGTTGGTATTTCCGAAACATAGTATACTTTCTCGTTACGAACAAGGAGGGCTTCACCGCAACGGACAATATTTTGTTACATAGAGAGTTAAACTCCTTTTCGGTATGACTCTTCTGTCCTGCTCTTCTGATTGACTGCACAATTTTTAAGAATTTTGAACAAAGAAATTTTTCCAAGTTTGCCTTTTTTGGGGTAGACGTACAAAAGGAGGATTGATTTGGTGGGGAATAATATTTTAATTTTTATTAACTTTTTTTATAAAATGGTTTATATTTAAGAAAGATTTTTAGTTTATATTGTACTGTTAGTATAAGCACAATTTGAATAATGCTAGAAACACAAAAATACAGATAGGAATTTCATTCTAAAGTTTAAAAAAATAAAAAACAAATAAAATAAATCTGAAAAAGCTCATACCGTCCATATCCTCTCTCTCAGCTCGATGACATACCCACATCTCATTGCGTGCAGCAACACAAATTCATCCGTCTTGTGTTCTCCCAAATATTTCAAGCGAACCCAAAATTAGTGGAGAGTTCCAAAACAACTGTCCCCACCTCTTGTCTCCCTTATCTCTCTATCACTCTCTTGACCCATTTTGAAGAACGTTGGTAAATCACCACGAAAGATTAGGTTCACAGTGCAACACAGGAAAAAGCCAAAAACATAATTTTTTTTTTCTCTCTTTGGTTTAATTAGATCGAAACAAAGTTCACAACCCACTTCATACATTTGATGGCGCTGGCATGAGATGTGGGTCTGCGTGGGTATGTCACCGGGGAGAGAGAGAGAGAGAGAGAGAGAGAGAGAGAGAGAGAGAGATGGATGGTCTCTGGATTTTCAGATTTTATTTTTTAGACTTTGGAATGGAAATTTCATTTGCTTTTTTTTTGAAATCTGATGCGGGTTTTTTTTATTATTTTAAATATTTAATAGCAAATGTGTCATGATCCACCTAAATTGCGTGTAAAATATCAGTAAAATAGTTTGTATGATTTATAAGATTTACTTCATAAACTAAACAAATGAGGACACGGTTGTATATTTTATGCAAATATGTACAATGATGTACATATTTATTTAATTCACACTCTACAATGTAAATTTTACATTGATAATATAGTGTAAACTAATAATTGCCCAATATTTAATACACAACTACAGAATAAGGGCACTTAGGGCAGCATTCATCTTGGGTATTCGTATACCTCCAGGAAGAATTTTTCTTAAAAAGCTACTGGTCGAAATTTTAAAATCATCACTCATTCAAATCACACGAGTGTCTTAACTATTTCTAGAAAAATAAAATAAAACTTACTATAGTGGAAGAATACAATGGTGACCAAGTTCTATTATTTTGATTTTGATGGGAAGTATTGCATGTGTTAAAGCTAAATTTATTATATATCACATGCACACGTCTTACATGTATAATGAGTGTATGGCTGAGCGCATGCACGTGTTTTTTTCTTTTATATTTAATTATATTTTTATGGGTAGCTAGACTTCACTATTTTGGAGCAAAGGCGCTCGACCAGGTCTGAGAGGAGCACTCTTAAAGATGGGCATTCAGAAGGTTGGACCCTAGAAGGAAACCAAAATTGGCAGGTACTGGCGATGGCGATAGCAATGGTGATGGAACGCCTTCAAATTTCGTGAAGCAAGTGAGTGAGACCAATATGTTGGTAGCCACGCTCATCGCTACTGTGACCTTCACAGCAGCTTTCACGGTTCCTGGTGGATTCAACCAAAACGGAAACGTGGGTGAGGGCTTGGCAGTATTAAGCAAAATAACTGCTTTCCGTGTATTTCTAATGAGCCAATACTTAAGCTTTTGGTCTTTCCACTACCTCAGTATTTGTCCACTTTTTGGCTTCAGGAAACAATTACGGAAACCACTTTTCACAAAGAAGTGGCTCGACGTACCTCTCTTCTCATAAATTGGTCTATTGGAGCATTGCTGGTAGCTTTTATTGCAGGCACCTATACGGTGGTGCCACACTCTTTGGGGATTGCTGTAGTCGTTATTCTTTGTTGTTGCTTCCTAAGTGCCATGTTTTTTCCTCTCTTATTAGACAGGTGCTAAATAACTGTTTGATTGCTATGCCCAAACTGGTCTGTGATTTTACGGCAGCTTTGAGAGTGTGGTGGATTCAACCAAAACGGAAATGTGGCACCTTGTGAAGATTATCTTTATCATCATTTCTAATAGCCAATATTTGGCTTTATCTTTCCACTACCTCAGTATTAGAATTTGGCTTATTAACGATTATCGTATTAGTATTTGAGATTGTTTAGGAGTTTATCTTTGGTCATTATGCATTGCTGGTAAGTTGTATATAAAGCTCCAGATGGTTCCACACTTTTGTATTTTTTTCACAGACTATTATTATTATTATTATTATTATTATTATTATTGAGATTACTTGCAGAGATTGTATTGATTTGTTTGGTGGTGATTCCAAACACCTTAGGTGGGAAGCCTAGGTTATCCTGCATCAGAGTGAATTGGAAAACTGATTGTATTAAGCTAATAATGAATTACATTGCTCTGCTTTACATATGAAGCAACGGACTGGCAGGAAAGATAAAATAATAAACTAACAAACTTCCTAACAACCATCAAATGTAGCATAACAGAACTAAAACTCAGCTTACCCGCATTAAGCTACCTAACTACCTCTAATAATAAGCTTACTCCGGTAAATTGTTTTTGCAGGATCCTGTAATGTTTCAATTTTGAAGTTTGTAGCAGCACAAGGATTGGTTTTCTGCAGTCTAATTGGCTTATACCTCTCTGTGTGCATGCTTGGTCTGTTACTGCTTGTACTTGGCCATATGTTTAAAATGCTGACACCAAATTTATATAACACAATATTTCTCCATTATTGGTTATGCTCTTCATTTCTTACTCCATCTTCTACAAAAGAGGGCAAATGAAATAAATTTGAAGAGGGAAGGAATGTAGATACTTCACAAACTAACAATACAACCTAAGTACATTGACATTATTCATCATTTTTAATTTGGCTGCAGCACAAAATGAAGAGTTAATTAAATGAATATCTTAAATCGTTAGTTCAGGGTAATTAAACAATGACCTTTACTGATGTTGCTTAGTGTCTTCTTCATTTCTTTGTTGCCTATTACTGGATTCAAATGTCTCAAAATTGAACCTCTCAAGAGGAATACCAAATCCCCACATATAAAATTCCTTCCTCTTTCCATCTGTGTATAACCAATTTAATTTTGTGGAATAACCAAAAATTGTTGCAGAATCATTCCACCTTTATCAATATGGTATTCAATCCATCCCCAACTTCAGATTTTCTTCAAGATGCATCTTCTTGGTCATGTATTAAGCAATCCAAATCCGGTACATATCTTGCCTCTTTCATATGCCAAATCAACAAATCCAAAACTCCACACACCCACTTTATGTGAGAACCCATCTTATCTCCAACAACAAAACTATAAACCTGGTCTCTTACCTCAATCCAACTCCTCCCTGCCTCTTTCTTAGTCCCCATCCCTTTCATCAACTTCCTCATATTTGCATACTCCCCCCACTTACCTTCAGCTGCATATATATTTGATAGCATCACATAAGTCCCCACCATATTTGGCCTCAAATCTAAAATCCTACAAGCCGCCAATTTGCCCAAATTCGAAAGCTTATGTGCTTTACAAGCTCCAAGAAGTGCCCCCCATACAGACTCATCAGGTTTAAATGGCATACTCTCTATTAGCTCATAAGCCTCTTCAACTCTCCCTGCATGCCCTAGTAGATCCACGACACAACCATAAATCTCCTTATTTGGAGTAATATTATAATCACCCACCATTGATTTGAAATACCTCAACCCAGCATGGCTGCAAGCACTCATAACTGCCATATACACAATCTTATCAGGTCTAATACCAGACCTGATCATCTCATCAAACAATTCAACAGCCTCTTTTCCATATCCATGAGCCCCATATCCAATCATCATAGTAGTCCAAGAGACTAAGGGGGTGTTTGGTAGAGGAGTTTGAGTAATGTTTTTTGGGTGTTTTTGATATACGTGCGGGTGAAAAAATGTGTGAAAATATGTTTTAGCGTGTTTAAAATGCTGAAAACTATTCTTGAAATAGCCTGCCAAACAGGCCACAAATCTTTGCAAGTCATTTCACTAAAAACTTTGCGTGAATCACTTATGCTCCCACACTTGGCATACATGTCAATAAGTGCATTAGCCAATGCCAAGTTCCTGTCAAGGCCTCTGTGAACAATTCCTCCATGAACCTGTTGTCCGCAATTCAATACTGCTTAATTTGCACAGGTAGCTGTAGCACTGGTAAATGTGAAGCAATTTGGACTAAAACCTTGTGACTCCATTTGTGAAAAGATATGTAAAGATCAGTAGAGTCCAATCTTTCATAACCAGTTATCAAGGTATTCCATGTAATTAAATCTTTCTCATTCATTTCATGGAAATACTGATTTGCCTCCAATAAACCACCACACCTGCAATACATGTCTAGTATAGAATTCATGACAGGAAGATTAGTTTCAAACCCATGTGAAATCATTGCAGCATGTATTAGCTTTGCCCAAAGTGTATGAGCCAATTGAGGTGCAGGCTCCAACAAAAATTGAAAAGCTAAATGGATTGAGTTCTACTTCCTCCTGTTTGTCAAATAAATTCAAGAACTTAATGTATACTATGAGATATATAAACCTGAATTCTTTTTTTTTTTTTTAAATGAAACTTTTTCAATTGTTGATGCACAATAACAAGTGAGCTTTGGAACCCAAGTATTTTCATAAAATTTGAGGTTGTTTCAACTACTTACCAACAACATTTGCCTGAAAACTCGAAGCCCACCATAGCCATCACCTCTATGAGTGTAACCAATGATCAAAGTAGTCCATGAAACAGCATTCTTTGCATCTATCTCCTGAAAGACCATGCATGCCTCGTCCATGCTAACACAACACGTAGCATACATATCCATGAGTGCATTATTAACATACATAGATTCCTTCATGCCATGCTTGATGGCCAAGCCATGAACCAATGCCCCATACGAAAGAGCCTTCATGCTCTTACAACCTTTCACAGCATTGGAAAAAGTAAAAGCATTTGGCTCCACTCCATTCCTTACCATCTCACAGAACATAGCCTATGCATGGCTGTAGTGGTTGCAAGACGTGTACCCAGCAATCATGGCAGTTCATGCAACCACGTCTCTCTCAGGCGTTTTATCGAACAGTATACGAGCCTCTTTTATCAAGCCCCTTTTAGAGTATGGTTTGATGAGGTCTGTGGCTAATACAGAAGGACCTTTTGGTAAAAAAGGTGTGTTCGATTGGGTGGTGGAGTTGTGGGCCCATTGAAGGGAGTTTTGGATAGGGTTCGGCTTCTGTCCAATGGCCACTAGACCCGTTCGAATACAGACACGTGTTCAGTTTGGGTGGGATTGCATGGAAATCAGCCGTAGAAAGTAGTCTTTGGGTGCTCATAATTCCATGCCAAGTCTTGTTGGTTAGTGAGTTCGGTTTGTTAGATAATGGGTCTGTAAGCCTGTTTCGGTTTATGGTGTGTTCCTCTCTGGTATGTTGTTGCCAGAGAGTATATTATAAAAGGACAAAATTTATGTACAGTACCTTAGATGCTGTTTCTTAAGTTCATTTCTTAACATTCTGCCATGTAGTTACTTAACTTAAAAAATATACTTCTATTTATGAAAAAAAAGTCACATGACAAAATCTTAAGAGAGGAATCTAAGAAGCAACACCTAAGTATTGTACCTAAGTCTTGCTCATTATAAAAGTATAGGTCCCATTGGGTTACCAAATCATTAGTGGACCCCTCAAGTTTGTGTTTTTGGGTCTTTAGGGTCACTAATATAGGTTTGTGTTTTGGTGGAGATCGGTTGTGGTGTGCTGGGTTTGTGTTTTGATGGGTTGTTGTGGCGGCGCTGGGTGGGGCTAGGTTTATGTTTCGACGAAGATTGGTTGTGGTGGTACTATTCTTTGAAATAACTTTGTCTGAGAGGTTGATATAGTGGTTCATAAGGCCTCATGATATCCATAAGATCTTGAATTCGAAACTTTTTGTCAGCATTTTAGAGCTACTCTCGTAGGATTTTTCTCTGTAATAACTTGATGCGTGTGAGACAAACATAAGGCTGCATACAATCGAGCTCATTTGTCAAAAAAAGAAAATACACATCTAACTATTTTCTTCTTTTTTTGAGATTTTTTCCCTCTCATCCTTATTAATCGGCTGAATAACCCACTTTTGTTGAATTATATATATTTTGTGGGATGTCATGCACCGGACATCCGCACTCACTTTGCTACTCATGCTAAATGAGTGGTGCCCCAGTATACCCTGATGGCCCAAAATTGAATGAACCTAATTTTGCAACTTTGAATATTTGATGGTTGACAATTCATTTAATTGATCCAAAACATAAACAACCCTCTTTAACCCCATTACAGACTCACCTCCTGTGATGATGCATGGGTTGGTTTACGAGTGGTACTTTGCTATACAACATAAACATTTGTGGCTCGAGGGGTAACATTGATCTTACAGTCAGGAACATGATTTCATGCTAGAATCCAACACAAGGTTTGTACCTAAGTAGAATGCCAAACATGAGAAAGAAACAATACCCAATCGTATTTTTAACTAGCTTGCAGGTTAAGCTGAGCATTGTCGGGAACACAATCTTTTACATAAGTTGTTAATCTTTTACATAAGTTGTTGAAGTGTCAAGCTGTGAATGACTATTTCTAATATGAATCATATTAACGAGTGCTCTTAAGATAATTGTTAATAAACTATTTTAAACAAATTTTTATACCATTTTTATGAGAAATTTTAAAAATTGTCAAAACATTAATTTTGTTTCTTTTTCCATAAATATTTTCTTAAAATAATTCACTAACAAATGTTCTTAGGGCATTTATTAACTTTTCCCTTCTAATATAACATTTTTATTATATAACAATCACAACTTGCTACCTTATCAGTCGTAAACATTTTTCACTAATATTATTGATGTATATATTGGCTTTGCACAGCCAGAGTAGACTTCAGATAAAACTCTTAAAAGACAACTCCATTTGATGCATAATAGAAAAGCACAAGACTAATTTCAGTTGAGTAACACTCAATCACACGTATCTAAACCTTTTTATTTATATTTAAGAACTTGCAGCCATCTAACCTTAAAGAGGCTTCTGCAATTAATTTGTTTTGCAGGATGAATGATTAGGAATAAACAGTATTAGAGAAACCCTTTTCATGCAGAAAGAAATTGAGAACAGTCACTGACTCGCTGGTCAGTTGCCAATACAATATAAGAAATTACCTGAAAGCATTTACATCATTAGCTTTTTGCTTTGGATCATAAAGTCGAACTATGCTTCCAATTAATTGGTAAAGTCTAAACAAATCGTTGAGAATGCCTAATGATAGGCTACCAAGTTGAAAATAACTACTAAAAATTGCAATTTGTTTATCAAAAAATCATCAGTTGACTTCCACTGCTACAAGAAGCAGAGTCCTTCAGATGTAATGCAATCTCTCCTGGTACACAGGGGATGCCTTCTTGATTTCTCAAGAAATCACAAGTAAAGCAACTTCATCAGAGCCTGACATGAATTAATATGCCAACCATCAGTATAAATTCAATACCATATATATAAAATACTTGTGCAAGGTCAGAAACAGAAAATTAGAAGGAAAAAGAATCATATAGGTTAAAAAAAGTGACACAATCACTTCCTTCCCATTGCATTTGCGCATGCATGGAGTAGTCAATTCTTATGATAGGTGGGGCAGCTTATCAGATAATACTTTTAGATCAAAGAATCACAACAAGCTGGCCAAGGCTTTAGCAAATTTCATTGAGGTTTACCTCTTTTCTATTCTTTTAATTCACTTTATTTTGACCAGCTTCCAGATTTTCCAAATAGGTGGATTGTGGTAGAGTTCAAAAATAATTAATTAAATTCAAGTTTCAAAGAGAAAATTTTGGATGACAACCGAACTTTGCACTGTCAATTATTTAGCTCCCTGCCCAAAACCTGAATTTGACCAAATGGTTGTGAACTTAACTTAAATTACTAGTAACATTGAGCAAGCCATGCCAAGTTTGCAAAACGGACAACCCCATTTAACACCAAAGTACAAAATGAGATCAACAAAGGTTCTCAAGTTTCAAGTATAGAGAAGTCATACCTGGGAAGCCATAATCCATTTTCCATCAATCCAGTCCTGATGTGGCCTTAAGTCAGAATGCTTAAACTCTATTTCCTCATCTGTGTCCCTAAAGTAAACTAAGTATTTTGAGCCACCAAGAACCTTAGAAATCACACCCACCCACCACCCATCATTGTACAAAGCATCGACTTCTTCAAAAAGACTGAAACGATCAACAACAAGAGTTTCTGGTGGACATGGCCTAATATGCAGGGTATCAAACTCTTCTCTCAGAAAGCCTGAATCATCATCAGTCCTCAGGCTCTGGTACTGGACAAGGAACTTGTCCTTTCCCACTGCTTTAACAATAGTTGCAGCAAACCAAGCACCTTCAAAACCATCATCATCACTGCTAACCTCAACTAGTGTCCCCTTGCTGAACATTTTTTGTGCTGTTGCGTCACTAGCCTTCACCTCCTTTGTGATTGACATGTTCTGCAATTCAATTTTTTAAACCTGACAATGTGAACTACATTAAAAACCTGAGCCAAAGATGACCTCTACAGGGAATGTATAAAACAAAGTAGAATATGCTAATCTAAGATGCATGGGTATGGGTAAAGGGACACAACATTTCTTGAAAAACCTAGGGTACAATATGTTAGGGATACGTGTATTAATTACTTATTAAATATATTTTATTTATATTTTTAATATATTATTAAGCATTTATTTTTCATATATTTTTACGCATATATTAATTTAAGAGCAATAATGCATAACAAAGTGAATCAATTGCCATTAATGGATGTTTAGAATACAAACCAAGATCCAAAAAAAAGTAAATAAACGATAACTTGGTAAGTGTTCAACATTGAAACTAATATAAAAACAATATAAGTGAAATTTTTTACAAGTTTTGGCTATCTCTCACTATCGGGGGTTGAGTTACAATGGTATTCAGGCTGTATCATAGGTATATTCTGGACGTATTGGTACTTTCTTTTCAAGAAAAGAAAAGAAAAAAGACAAGGTATGTATCTTAGAGGTATCCAGTATGATACATATTGGATACATGAATATGAGCAAAAATGGAATATCTGTGCATCCTAGATCCTATTAATGAATATTTTTAAATCAGAGATTATTAATTTTAAGAGCTTCAGGCATTCAATCATTGACCACACACTAGCCAAAGAAAAGGAACAATAATAAGAACAACAAAGCCTTAATTCCAAAAATTTGGGGTTGGTATGGATCCTGTATCTCAACAGACTAGTCAAGCCACATGTATTCTTTTCTGTCATCCTATTTTATTTGAAGTCATATTCTCCCTTATTTCCTTAATTGACATGACTTTTTTATTTTTATATATTATGCATATAAGAACTACATTTATTGGGAAAAACCATCATAGTCAACTCCCGAATCTAATACCTGCAATGAGTTTATTGTTCTCAAGCACTAAAGTATGTCTCAACAATCAAGAAGTTCCTCCTCTAAAACATTCTTTTGACCAATGTAAACAAGCTGAGGTTTAGAAACTCTACCATTCTTTTACAAAAGAGAAGAACCCTTCAGAGTGACTCAGTGATCTTAGAATCATTAGGCAAAGAGTGTCGAGTTTACTCATAGCAGAAACCAACTAAATCTTCCTAGAGCCATTTAAAACCAAACCAAACAAAATCACCACCACCATTTCAAATAATAATAATAAAAACCATTTTTCCCACAAAAATAAAAATAAAAATTCCCAGAAAAAAAAATTTAGTAAGTTGTCGCGTTTCAAAATAATTTTGAAAACTAGCATCCAATTTCCATCAAAACCAAACAAAAACACAAAACACCAAACTGAACCCATCATCGAAAACTTATCAAAAAACACAAACATTTGTGTCCAACTCATCAAAAGCCGAAACCTTAAACCCCAACTGAACCTTCCCACAACCATTTCCAGCCAAACCAAACAAAACCACAACAACTATCCGAAAGAAAATTCAATTTAACCCAAAAAATATAAAACAAAAAGAAGAAGAAAAGAAAAGAAAGTCACACCTCTTTTTCTTCCTCCTCAAATGGCGGAACCCCTCATGAACTCATTCCCTATGCAGCCTCAGGTCCTCCTTCGCAAACCCACTCTTCTCCTTAGAGTCTCTGAACAAAACCCCGAACCTCCTCCCACTTCCCAGATCACCGTTTGGGAGAGGGAGAGAGAGTGAGTGAGAGAGGTACTTTATGATTGAAGAGAAGTGGATGGTGACTAGATTTAAATTTTTAATGACATTAAAAATTTGAATTTGGGTTGGGCACTTGGGCCTCTAGACTTCCCACGTATAAGCTAAAAAGCCTAAAATATTAGGTGATTTATTATTATTATTATTAAAATTAAAGCTAATATGTTTCACTGTTCATAATTTGATACTGTTGAGTGACAAATGACATTTACATCAGCCTGAAATTTTAGTTAAAATGCTTCACATTCTCTATTCTTTCTCTATTTTTATTTAAATGTACTTATTTATCATTAATTTTTTACACAAAAATTTCTCCATCTTTTTCTTTATTTTAGTTAGGGAAAAATGATCATACACCCCTTAAACTTTTAGCCACTTGCCAAAACACCCCCTGAACTATTATATCAGCCAATTTACTCTTTAAACTGTACATACCTGTTAAATTAGTATTTCAGTTAGTCTAACGTTAAAATACTAATAGAATATGCACGTGAGATGCACGTGTTCCCCACTTCTTCACAAAACAAATTCAATAACGCAATAGAGAGGAGAGACCTCTGACCAACAAAAGAGAGAGAGAGAGGCGGTAGAATCAGAGCCACCGCAGAGCTTCCCTCCACCGTCTTGCTGCACTTGTCCTAGCAGTGCCTTGGTGGTTCAGCCGCATTGTTCAAGAATCCAGCACCTGGTATATTTTTTTTTTCCTTTCATTCTTTCCCTAAGTTTAAATCCACAAAGAAACTATTTTTTTTTTTTTAATATCCATTTGCAAATTTCTATGGTAGAATTCTTGGTTTGGTTTTATTCTTGGGTTGGTTTAAGTCTTGTTTGTTCGATTTTTTGAGGTTCTATAGAGCTGTTGCTTTTGAGTATGCCATAGAACTGTTTGATTAAATGCCTGTGTGAGATATGGCTACTGCATTATCTTAGACTTAGAGGATATGGTGGCTATTTCCTTACACGAATAATTGTTTTAGATTATTTAGTGTCAATTTGTAGATCATAAGACAGATGCATTATTTTGTGTAGGTCCAAGTTCACCCGAAGATCACCCGAAGTTTATTTAGGTTCTATTTTGTGTAGGTCCAAGTTCACCCGAAGTTTATTTTTGAAAGTGCTAATGGATTGTTGGAGGAATATTAGCGTTTAATGGCAACGCAAAGAGTATAGAGAGGACTAGTGCTTTAGTGTGGGTGGTTTTAGAGTGAATGTTTAGTTGATGTTCCCCCTAGTGCTAGTTCTTATCTAGCTTTGCTTGTATCTTTCGTTTACCATCTAATAAAGGTGTTCTATCGTTCTTTGCTCAAAAAAAAAAAAAAAAACTTGAATGCTTTTCTTTGAGGGACACCCCAATATTTTTATTCCTACACCATGAAAAGAAATAATTAAGTTACATAGCCAACGACCATTCAATCATTCATAAAAATTGCTTTGCTTGCATGATTACACGTCAATAATAACATGGTCACCTAAAAGTTACATGAAATGAAAGTATATAAAAGTGGCAGTTGGGCAAAAGAATATTAAATTCTTCATAATTTTAAGAGCAAATCAAGAAAAAAGAAAAGATTGAAAGAAATTGATACGTATATTTACAATATTCAGAACCTACAGGAAGCAAGGAGTATAAAATACAGTATGTTTTAAGTACAAAAATAGACTTCTAACTAAGCATCAAAGTTCACAAGGTACAAAAACTAGCAAGTTCACAAAGAACATAGGTACATCACTAAATTATTGACTCCTACCTCCTGGTGCTCCTTAATTTCTTTAATATCTTGTTCAATACAATTTAGGTAATGTAGAATCTGATGTAAGCAAGGCAGAATCTGCTACAGGAGATCCATCATATCAGATAATGTAGGATGTGTAGCATCGGAATCACAGACAATGTAGCTTGAACATTTTACACGAGATGAACTGAGCTGAAGTGTTCTACTTCCAGTGGCAAATAAGGGCTTTGGTAGAGCAACCTAAGCATTGGATGCAGACGATTTTGAGGGTGGTACATTTGGCATAAAAGGTGCATTTGCAAGGAATAAAAGTAGACATTTATCCATGGCTGCAGTACAAAATTAACAAGAAGATTAATAGAAAGAGCTGGGAAAAAAAGGAACTTTATAGAAATAGGGAAAAAATACACTAAACTATCCACTTAAAGCTAGTGATTTTACCAGTCTACTTATTTAAATAAAATAGTATGGAGAATATAATTCATTGCAAATGGCCAATAAAGAGTCAAATGATTAGCAACTAGATTGCCAACACATCAAACAATATATACACCGTGCTAAACAATCACCTATTGGCAAGCTCGCTAAATTGCACTCTAAATTGTGTTTTCCTTTTCTCTTGATCCCATGGGCTCATCCCTCTCATACACAGGACTGTGACCCACAATTGCATCAATATTTCTGCATATAAAGATTAAGAAAAGAAAAGAAAATATGTTTGAAAAGAAATGAAGCACTCTAGTATTATCTTATGGTAAGTCGATTCATTAATATCAACAACATCACAAGTGAAAGACAACAATTTCATCTCCTACTCAAACATCTCAACAATAGAGTGGGCATGCAAGCTAAAAAGCTCCAAACCTTATACCCATCAGAAATAATAAATGCATAAACATACATAAATAAAACTACTAAACTTCACCTTGCAAGAGACTTCAAAAAAAAAAAAAAAACTTCACCTTGCAAGAGATGTACATCACTACTATATGTAAAAACCACAAGTTCAAGTGCCTATTTATCTATTATTCTAATAGACCACTATTGATAAATAGACCACAGCTACTAATATGACCACTCCTGCCAATGTCAAACAGCTCTATGGCATATTCAAAAGCAACACTCAACGATCCCGAAGGTGGAATCTAACTTTAACTACTTGGACTTGAGTTCTTAAAATAATGCATCTGTCTTATGATCTACAAATTGACACTAAATAATCTAAAACAATTATTCTAGCCAATACTAAGTGTGAGGAGCAGCCACCATATCCTCTAAGTCTAAGATAATGCAATAGCCATATCTCACACATGCATTTAATCAAACAGCTCTATGGCATAGTCAAAAGCAACAGCTTTGTAGAACCTCAAAAAATTGAACAAACAAGAATTAAACCAACCTAAGAATAAAACCAAACTAAGAATTTCTACTATAGAAATTTGCACATGGATATTAAAAAAGAAAAAGAGTTTCTTTGTGGATTTAAACTCAAGGAAACAATGAAAGGAAAAAAAAAAAAAATACCAAGTGCTAGGTTCTTGAACGGTGCGGCTGAACCGCCAAGGCACTGCCGGGACAAAGGCGGCGAGACAGTGGAGGAAGCTCTGCGGTGGCTCTGATTCTACCGCCTCTCTCTTTGTCCTTTTTGCCAATCAAAGGTCTCTCCTCTCTATCATGTTATTGACTTTGTTTTGTGAGGAAGTGGGGAACACGTGCATCTCATGTGCTTATTCTGTTAGTTTTTTAACGTTAGATTAATTGATTGACTTTGTTTTGTGAGGAAGTGGGGAACACGTGCATCTCATGTGCTTATTCTGTTAGTTTTTTAACGTTAGATTAATTGAAGTATTGATTTGATAGGTATGTATAGTTTAAGGAGTAAATTGGCCAATATAATAGTTCAGGTGGTGTTTTGGCCAGTGGTTAAAAGTTTAGGGGGTGTATGGGCATTTTTCCCTTTCCGTTATACTTTCAACACTATTTGGAGAGGCACAACCTCCTTAGATGTGTTCTTTTTATTCTAAAAAAATCTGGTTTTTTAGGATCTTTTCCATCCAAATGTGTGTTAGTAAGCAAGTATCTTAGAAGAATTGGTTTGACATTTGGCAATAAAGATGAGATGATTTAATTAGGTTATGGTCTTCGCTTTTGGGGGTTTCTAGGATTTTATTAAGGGTTTGAGAGATTGAAGTGAAGTTTGAAAGGGGTTGTTAGGGTTTTAGATGAGAACGATTGGGTGAATGAGAGGAAATTGATAGGGTAGCTTAGATTTGAAGCGCGGGGGGGGGGGGGGGGGGGGGGGGCATTTAAACCAATTGTTGGAGTGGTTTTATAAGGTTCATTAAATCAATATTAAAAGGGGTTGTTCGCGGGGGAGGGGGGCTTGGGGGTGGTTTTATGGGAGAAAATAATTGAGTGAATGAGATGGAATAAGACTCTCTCCCTTCCATGATTAAAATTTACTTTAACCAATAAAAAAACAATTAAGATTTACTATTGCTTACAAAACTTTTAGGTAGCTCAAGCCTAGCTTGCAATGGGATTAGTGATGGTAAAAAAACTTAGTTCCACCCGAAAGAGGTGAGGGGAAGGGGACTTGTTTTGGTCACTCTATTCCACCACGAATGTATATATACATATTTTGTTTAATATATATCTAAATTATGAATGCAAATAATTTGAATCTTTAATATGTATATCTTAATTGTAATTTGTCTTTTTTATACATGTATTATTACCAACACTAATAGACTTGTCTCTCGTTTTCTTTTAAGACTCTCTAGCTGCACTTATCTTTTTGTTTCAGTGTTTTAATTCAATTTACATTATTTATTTAATATTTTTATTATTATAATTTCAAGAATTTTATGCAAAATTTATGCTAAAAAACAAAAACCTCAATCCCTTGAGTGTAACAAGATTGTCTCATTTGTTTTTGTTGTTTTTATTTTTTTTTTTAATAAATAAAAACAACAAAAAACTATCTCCTGTGTGCAATTTCCTAAAAGGCAATGGAGAAAAGTGCAACGAAGGAAGTGATATCTTGTAATTTGTTTTATGATGAAACTATAAATAAAAAAATTGAGGTTATTTTCTATTTCTACCCTTACCCAGTAAAGATAAATCACTTTATTTATTTAACACAATAAAGCTTCAAAGCTTCTTCTCAAAAAAAAAAAAAAAAAAAAAAAAAAAAAAAAGAAAAAGAAAAGCTTCAAAGCTATTATTATTACAATCTCTACACCACTAATTGAGAAACAACTAATAATCCTTCATACTCCAATCTCGAGCATTTTCATCAAGAATTGTAAAAAATTTATTCATTTTAACATCTCACTTTACAATACACGCAACATTAAAGGTTTTATTATTTTACCACTTCATTTAAATATATTTTTTTATTCTTTCTTTATGTTTTCAAATAACTACCATTCATATCATGTTTTCTGTACCTAGCAACTACCATTAAACAAATCTTTTTTTTTTTTTACAATCTTGCTACAGTGAGCTGCTAGAGATAGCAACCCACTGTAGCTGGATTGCAAAATTAATAGGATTTACAATTCTTGATGGAGTATACTTTTTACAAACTTGATGTTAAAATTTAACATTTATAGCATTTACAATTCTTAATGAGAATGCTCTTATAAGTCCTTCATTTACGTTTTTCATTCACCTTATAATTGTTTAGCCACAACATAAAAATAAAAACAAAAATAAAAATAAAACTCCACAAATACAAACTCTTTACTCAAGTCATTTAATCCATAACTTGTCAATACCACTGCAAAAGTGTTTTATGCATCTTTATTAATGATAAAAGATACACAATTTTATCAATGATATAAAGTATGTACAAGAAAAATACAAACAAGTGTGACTACAGCAGCATCTATACAGAATATAAATCATCTAGTTAAAAAAATATACAAATATGGACTGATTCTTTTGGCTTCCAACGACAATTAGCTGCTGCTGGACACGGGCAAAGAAATCCTGTTTGCTTTCTTATAATCTTGCAACAGGATTTGAGCCATATCCAATATTTGCTGGAGTTGGGTATTTTCAAAGTAATGTTTATTCATAGAGTTCCAAATGGCCCACACCAACATAGCTAGCCCACATTTCAATATTGCACTCCCCGCAATCTCTACTAAACAGACCAAAGAGGTCAATATCTGTATCAGTAGGCCATTCTTGTATTTTGCCTCTCACCAAAGCCCAAACATTTCTAGCTAAAGGGCATGACCACAATGCATGAAGCGTTGTTCCATCCTCCTATTGACATTTTGATTATGCTACTATCTTCCTAGATCACAAATTTTGAAGAGTAGCCAATGAATTAGAGCATTCCACGCCACACACAATCCACAGTTTCCTCCATATTCTTCAATCCCTCCATGCCGAAGAGCTTTCTCCATGCATAGAGGAATTAGTTATCTTGACAGCCAACTTATAAGCCGATTTTACATGTTTTTAATTTCCTCTCTCGATAATGAAAATGGAAGAACTGTTTGATAGCTAAGCCCAAGCTGGTCTGGGATAATTTAATTGATTGGTGGCCTTCAAATTTGAAAGGAAAAGACTTTAAAGCTGATATCTTTTGCAGTTTGGTATGGGCACAACTAGAGTAAGAGGAATGTTGTCAGTCTAAGGAAAGCTGCTAATGTTTAGCCTTGATGCTTTGCCTTTGTTAGGTGTGCTTGTGTGCTTTTATTTATGTTTTGGATGCTGTCCATTGGTTTATTAAAAAATGACATCAAAATATTTGTTTAACTCTTTTGATTGAATAAGTTCAGAGACACAATTAGAAAGACATTTTATATCCACAAAAAAAAATTTAGGTGGTAAATAACTTGCTGTTACTGGGGCAAGAAAACTATTTCTAGTGGTAGGTTTAGATTAAATCAATACCAACTTGCTACATAAATCTTTTGTGAAAATGTTGTGAACGTAATATTTCTCTTAATAAATAAATAAATAAATTGAAAAGTATAAATCTTTGACGTGTAAAAGTTGTTAAATTGAAGGAAATTCTACACTCTTTATGATGGGGCCACATTTTATTTTGATCAAATGTCTGATTTTCTTTCAAACCTTACGAGGATGGCCTATATGAGCCTAGTTAATTAACTTCTCCTTTTTATTGTGGTAATTTGAAAACCATTTATATTATGTGTGCTTGTTTATATTTGCATATATATAAACCAAATATACTTGACTTTTGGTTTAATATATAAAATTTTTCCATATAAAGTTTGTTAGGACATATGAGTTTCATCTTGTTTTGAACATATATCATACTTTTATGTAATTGGCTTATCCTTTGACAAAACGTACTTTACTTGTAATTGGGTAGATTTAAGATGTGTTTAACGCTTTAAGAAACAGTGTTTCAAGATCAAGTGGTGAAGTCATCAAGTCTGTCCAAGAAACAAGTTGGAAAGTGCAAGTTCATTAAACCTCGACACCTGGCTCGACACATGCATCTATCGAGCTTTAAGAAGCTATTTAGCCCCGAGGCTCGATAACTGCTCGATAGCACCTCGACACTTCTAGCTGTCGAGATTTATGGAAAACAGATTCGAAGTTCTGTTTTGATTCCAATCCGTGGATGTGTCTTTGGGACTTCTTTTCTTCTAACCCTAGACATATAAAAGGATTATTTTAAGGGCCGTAAAAAATACACAAGTTACACAAGCATTGAGAAATCCTTGTTCAAGCAATTTGTGATCCGAGACAAAGTTCATGCCTTAGTTCATCTTTCTTGTAAAGAAGTTACTGTGTAATGTACACCGTAGGGTTTTGTAACCAAGCATCTTCTTGATCTTCATCGTGTGGATGAATTGAAGAACTTTGTAGCCAACAACTCTCTCTAGTTGGTGAATTGAAGTCGCATACTGGGATCTGCGCAATTGGTTAGTCACGTACTGGGAGCCATGCATTAAAAGAAGAAACTGTCACTACAGAACAAGTTCAATTGGGTATTGGAGTAAGGGTTCAACTGTAGGTTGGTAAGGTACTGGGATTCCTTTACTTGTAACCGCTTGTTGTGAAAATAGTGGAGTTTTGGGAGTGATGACCTTAAATCACCTAGTGAAGTTTTTGTCGTGTAGGTTTTCCCCATTCGTAAACAAATCATTGTGTCAATTTATTTTCCGTTGCATACTTTAGTTTATTGGTGATTTGTTTGTGCTACCACACTATTTGCATGTTAACTTGATTAATTAAAAACTTGGCTAATTAATCAACTTAATTCATCACAAGGGGTCAACGCATTTGTGGCCTATCAAGTGGTATCAAAGCGGGCACACTCTGATTAGAGTTTAATCCTTGTGTGTGATCCATTGACCTCTGTTTGTCATGGATAGAGGTCAGTCTCTTATTATACCTCCATTGTTTGATGGTACTAACTATGCATACTGGAAAGTACACATGAGAGCTTTCTTGCAGTCACTATATGAGAAGGTGTGGCAAGCTGTGGACATAGGCTGGACCAAGTCTACAGAAGCGTCGGCAGATTGGGATGATGCCAAGATCAAGGCGGCTAATTTTAACAGCAGAGTATTGAATGCCTTATTTAGTGCGGTCACTAATGAGGAGTTCAAGAAGATTTCCTCCATTGAAACTGCTAAGGAAGCATGGACCATTCTCCAGACAACCTATGAGGGAACCAAGGCTGTCAAGGATTCGAAACTACAGAGGCTCACTACAAGCTTCGAAGAAATTAAGATGGAGGAGGATGAGTCATTCGATGAGTTCTATGCCAAGCTCAAAGACATAGTGAACTCAACTTTCAATCTTGGGAAAATCATTCCTGAACCCAAGATAGTAAGAAAAGTGCTCAGATCTTTGCCCGAGAGATTCCATGCCAAGATCACTGCGATAGAGGAATCAAAGGATATTGACAAGATTCCTCTAATTGAGCTGGTTAGTAATTTGCAAACCTACGAGCTAGGGTTGACAAGAATGGGAAAGTCAAGTAAAGGCAAGAGCATGGCACTAAAGGCCAAGAGCAGTGACATAAATGAGTCTTCAGACGATGAAGATTCTAAGATGAAGTCCTACATTACCAAGCAATTCAAGAAATTCATGAAAAATGCCAATAGAAAGGGCTTCAACAAGGACTGTAGGCAATTCAGTTCTTCTCAATTCAAGAGCCCAAACAAAGGGAAGAAAAATACTAAGGATGGCGGTTAGTACACTGTTTCCACTGGACCTAAGTGCTTCGGGTGTCAAGGTTTCGGTCACATGAAACAAGAGTGTCCTACATATCTCAAAAGCATTGGGAAGAGCAAGGCACTTACTGCTACCTTGAACGACACTAAGCCCGAGGATGATTCCGACAATAAAGATGACGGAATTTTGAATGCCTTCACTGCCACTGTTAATCCTACTGAAGGGATTACTAGGGAAGTAGATGAAGAAAAAGAATTGGTGGATACTAAGTTTGAAACTATGGATGACTAAGATGATATCTATACCGCCTATGAGAAACTGTACAAGCTTTCTGAGAAGTATGAAAAACTTTATAGGTTGGCCACCAAGAAGCTCAGTGATGTGGAACTTGACCGTGAAGAACTTTTCACTAAGTTTGATGAAGCAAATCAGACTATTGGGGTACTGAGATTCGAGAACAATTTCTTGGCTGAGAAGACCAAGAAGCTTGAAGCGGAGCTGTTTCAAGTTAGAGCACAATTGGAGAGGACGTCAAGTGCAAAGCTGGATGAGATGCTCAACATTCAAAAATCTGCTTATGATCGTACAGGATTGGGGTATGAATTCTCTTTCTCTAATAGTCCTTCTACTAGTACTACTGTTTTTGTTCCTCCTGCTAATAACATTAAAATTGAGAATAAAGACGTTAAAACTAAATTAGCTATTGAGAACCTAGACAAGGGTAAGTTCATCTTAGGAGTACCCCCTAAGCTTGAGAAGAGGGAAACTAAAAACCTTAGGACTAAGAAGGCTATCTCTTAAAAGCCTAAACAAAAGAAGCAGCATCCCTGTTATCATTGTGGTATTGCCGGTCATACTCAACCAAATTGCTATAAGTGGTTAACCACTCAACAGAGCAATGGCATGATAGTATCTGGGAACCAGAATCAGCTTCAAACCTCTCTTGCTCCTCTTGGAGACCTTCTCAAAGCCCTTATGTTCCTTTCAAACTTGAACGGTTTCAATTCTTCCCCTTCATCACTGGTTCAAGGTTTGGGAAAAAAGGAAAGGTTCTTCCAAGATGTTGAAGGAAAAGGCTTCTAAGTGATTTTGTTCACTTTTTCTCTCTCTCTCTCTCTCCTTCTTATTTTTGTTTTTGCATTACTTGTGTGTGTTGCTTTACTGTTTTGAGTCAGTCTAGTTTTATGCATTGTTTTACTTTCTTTAACATGTTTTTGTTTGTTTGTTTTCAGTTTTGTGTTTTATTTTTGCTTTTCTGATAAAAATAAAAAATAAAAAATGAAAAAATGAAAAATACAAAAACAGTGTGTGTTTGTGTACATTGGTTCTTGTGAACCTTAAAATGGCCATTGAAACAGAGTTTTCTAAACTTTGTATCTCTTGTAACTTAGATGAGCATCCTTATGCACAATTAAGCAAGTGAGTTTTGTGGCTCTTTGTTTGTGATAAGTAAGGTTAAGTGATCTCTTGTACTTAACACTCGTATCACTCTTTTTGACGGGTAGGACTAGAAAATCGTAAAAGAAATGCATAAATAACCATCTCACCACTATTACCTGCCAATCATGAAATGACATTCGTATGCTTCGGCATAGCAAAAGTGCAATGTCAAAAGGCTTAAACATAATTAGGTATTTCTTTTCTCTCTTATATGCCCATGCATGATATGCTTAATAAAAGAAAATATGCAAAGAAATAAAAGAAAAAAGAACAAAATGCTTTAAAAATATGATTGCAAGCGTGTATTCTAGGAGATATGAGAGTTATAGGATGTACTTCGAAGGTGATAGTCCCAATCAAACAGTTATGATTGTGTGTGAGTTAAAGTGATTTTCTCATATCTTAAATCGTCATAACCTTGAGACACTTATGCAATCTTGCGATGTTTTTTACATACAACACGCAATATTCTTTGCTATTCTTGATACATGTATAGGTACAATGTGATTTGGCCATCATAAGGTTTACATACATTAATGTATACTCACTAAACTGTCTTAACTTATTTTTGAAATATAAAATTGGTTAGACTTGTTTAGTGTGTGTGTGTGTGTGTGTGTGTTTTAGGATCCATGTGCTTAAACTTGTTGTTGAGAGATGATGTTGAGAGCTTAATATGTTGATTGGATCATTGGTTAAGTTGCTTGCATGATTGCATTCATATCTGTGTTTTTCTCTTCTTGAAAAACTGCTTTTTAAAGCTAGCTCGACACCTTCTCGACACCTCCTCGATACCTGGCTGTCTGTCGAACTTCTCAACTTTTTCTTATTGCAATTTCGACAGCTTCTCGACACCTGGTGGATCGATCGAGGAAGTTTCTGTCCTCTCGATAGCTTCTCGACAGTTGGTGAATTAATCGAGATTCTTTTGGTGTCTGATCCTTCATCCTTGACACCTCTTCGATAGCTGTATCTGTCGAAGTTGTTTTTCTCGACACCTACCTCAACAAATGGCTCGACACCTCTCAATACTTGCATATGTCGAGAATTACTAAACTTCTATATATATGTTCAGCGCGATTTCTTCTCTCATTTCTCTCGATCTCTCTCTCGATACCTTTGTGTTCTCTCTTCCAAAACCTCTCTCACTCTCTCCAAACCTCTTCCTAAGGATTCTTCAAGCTTTCTTCAAGTTTTTCTTCACTTGGTAGGCTTCAAATCTCTCATTCTTCATGCATTTCATGTTTTAAAACCTAGGTTTTAGGGTTTTTGAAAACTTTTGGGGTTTTTCAAAATTGATGAGTGTTTGTTGCAATTTTTGGGATATGTTTTGAAGATTTGATCTTAAAACTACATGTATTACATCACATTAGCATTCTAACAATATTTTCATGCATTTAGATGTGTGTAAACTTATTGTGTGCTGTTAGGATTGGATTGAGCTGAGCCCATGATGTTTTTCATGTTGCATGCCACATGTTCATGCATTTTCCATGCATACGTTCTTTCTTTTTAACATACTTGTTATATATTGATTTGCTTTGGGACTTTTTTGAGTGTTTCTCTCTTTCTCCCTTTCTTTCTGTTTGCTTTAGTAGTGTCTATGGCACCAAAATGTAAGTCCATTCCATCCCAGAACCTTCTTCGTTCTAGGGGCTCTTCGTCTTTTGATCCTACTCCTTCTTCTGTTCGGTTCCGTGATGAGAAAGCCCAACAGGACTTCTTGGAGAACTTTTCTAAACGAGGTGTTCATTCGGAATGCCAAGTTATCTTGGTAGACTTTGCCGACACTGACCTACTCAATGTCATTCACAGTCGGGCTTGGGAGTCACTGTGTAACGTCCCGGTCACCTGTCCTTCCGTGCTGATACATGAGTTTTACTCTAAAATGTATGGAATTGATTCTTCAGTACCTCTCTTTCACACGTGTTCGAGGTACGCACTTTGTTGTCACTCCAGAGTTGGTTTCCGAAGTGCTTCATGTTCCGAGGGTTGCGCATCTTGACTATCCTGGTTATGAGTGTTTATGGACTGTGTCCAAAGATGAGATGATGTCCGCTTTTCGTGAGCGCCCTTCTGATTGGGGTGAGCGTCAGTTCACACCATGTAGGCTTTTTGCTAAAGGTCCTCGTTTCTTGAATATGGTGATGACATTTGTTTTGCACCCCCTCTCTCACTATAACTCCATCACAAAGCCTCGTGCTTGGTTTTTGTTGTCTTTGTTAGAGCACCTCACTATAGACTTCCCTTCACACTTCACCTTCTTTATCATAGATGTCTATAGAGATACAGCTACCCGTGATAAGCTTATCTTTCCTTCTTCTATCATGAGGATTCTACGCCACTTCTCCATCCCGTTTCTTTCATTCGACCCCTTCCATGTCATGGCTGCCATAGACGCCACTACCATAAAACATAGTGAGGTGCAGTTTAGGTCGAGACAGACGGATTTAGCAATTCCTTCATCCCGTCCAGCTCCATCTCGATCTGCACGAGTCACATCTGCTCCCTCCTCTTCCTCGAGCGATGTGTCACTAGGAGACATCATGGCATAGCTTCAGCGCATGGATGCTCGCCTCGATATGCTCTCTACGGAGTTGTATCAAGTGAACGTTTGTGTTGGTCACATTGCTAGGCGACAGGCGACCATGGGCGGCTTTGCTTCTGAGGCTTCTCCTCCACCTCCTCATGTGGCTTATAAGATTGAGGATGATGATGGTGATGATGATGATGCTTCGGATGATGATGATGGAGATGCTACCTCTACCGATGAGATGTCTACTTGACACTCTACCCTTTGTCACTCGTGACAAAAAGGGGGAGTAGTTTTGGGTTATGAAAGTAGTCATACTTAGGGGGAGAACTTGTATAGGACATTTTTGATAGGGGGAGTGTTGCTATGAGGGATGTAGTGAGGATTACATGTATTTTTTTTTCTTTCTTTTTAGAGATACATTGTACATGTACCCTGGTCTTGTGACCAGTTTTACATACATTGTGTTATATATATATATATATATATATATATATGATGTATGTTTCTTTCACCTACCTCTTCATGTGTTGTTTCTTTTCTATCTTTATACACATGTTTCTTTATTTGTATGTAATCTATTATTTCTACTTCACACAAAGATGCCTTGATGTGTTTTGTTTGAAAGTGTTTCGGAAATACAGGTTGTCAAAGTCTACTTGCCATAAACTCTTTTCTTGCAAAGTTTTTCAAGAGTTTGTGTTAGGATAGATTTTATTGTATTCAACAAGTGAATATGAGTTGAGTGATTTATGACTTCTCTCATATGTTCATTTGTTTGTTGTGGTTTTGTCACCGATTGCCAAAGGGGGTGATTGTTACGACATATGAGTTTCATCTTGTTTTGAACGTATGTCATACTTTTATGTAATTGGCTTATCCTTTGACAAAATGCACTTTACTTGTAATTAGGTAGATTTAAGATGTGTTTAACGCTTCAAGAAACAGTGTTTCAAGATCAAGTGGTGAAGTCATCAAGTCTGTCCAAGAAACAAGCTGGAAAGTGCAAGTTCATTAAATCTCGACACTTGGCTCGACACATGCATCTATTGAGTTTTAAGAAGCTGTTTAGCCCCGAGGCTCGACAGCTGCTTGACAGCACCTCGACACCTCTAGCTGTCGAGATTTATGGAAAACAGATTCTAAGTTCTGTTTTGATTCTAATCCGTGGATGTGTCTTTGAGACTTCTTTTCTTCTAATCCTAGACATATAAAAGGATTATTTTAAGGGCCGTCAAAGTGTACACAAGTTGCACAAGCATTGAAAAATTCTTGCTCAAGCAATTTGTGATCTGAGACAAAGTTCATGCTCTAGTTCATCTTTCTTGTGAAGAAGTTGCTGTGTAATGTGCACCGTAGGGTTTTGTAATCAAGCATCTTCTTGATCTTCATCGTGTGAATGAATTGAAGAACTTTGCAACTAACAACTCTTTCTAGTTGGTGAATTGAAGTCGTGTACTAGAATTCGCGCAATTGGTTAGTCACGTACTAGAAGCCGTGCATCAAAAGGAGAAACTGTCACTACTGAACAAGTCTAATTGGGTATTGGGATAAGGGTTCAACTGTAGGTTGGTAAGGTACTGAGATTCCTTTACTTGTAACCGCTTATTGTGATAATAGTGGAGTTTCGGGAGTGGTGACCTTAAATCACCCGGTGGGGTTTTTGCCATGTAGGTTTTCCCCATTCGTAAACAAATTACTGTGTCAATTTATTTTTCGCTGCATACTTTAGTTTATTGGTGATTTGTTTGTGCTACCACACTATTTGCATGTTAACTCGATTAATTAAAAACTTGGCTAATTAATCAACTTAACTCATTATAAGGGGTCAACGCATTTGTGGCCTATCAAAGTTTTTAGACATCATAATTTTACACATAATTATTCTAATATATGATTAGAATTAAAATTTTTTCTAGATTTAAATATTTTTTATACGATTCTATATTTAAATCCTTCATTAAAATCATAGCACATTATATTTTCTTTAATTTATAAATATATAGTTTTATATATAAGCATAATTATAATAAATGCTTAATACTATAACATATAATTACATATAAAAACATAAGCATAATAATTCATATTAATAATTATCATAATTATCAAATTTCACATTTAGAAAAAAATGAAGAAGAGAAAAAATCATATGATGTGTAACTTTTGTGTGCAATGCACGAGTTGCAGACTAGTTAAGAATATAGGTAATGTTACGTGTAAGAACACAAATCAGGCTTGGACCCAAATGTGGGTCAGGGACAGGCCCAAGAGGCCTAAACAATAAGATTTGTAGAGGGTGGGGTTGAAGCCTAGGTTGTTTAGGATGACGGAAAGCAAAGACGTTGGGCTAGGTCCACGATTGCATGCAAAGAGATTTTAGTACGGCACATGCTCTCCTTGGATGTGAGCCGAGGATCTTTTGTATTAATTTCTCTTATTTTTTTTTAGAAAAGTTTACAAAAAATAATCCCCCTCCCAATGTTCTCTCCCTCTCTCTTCATATCCTTCTTCCTTGTGCTTCCATTTAGGGAGTCTTTAATGCAAATGCCTTTCCTATCTGCCGCCTCCTTGAAATCTTCCCCTAATGACTGTAAGGCTGATCACCATCATTTCAGATGTCACTTTTTCATCAATGCGGCTAGAGGGGTAGGTGTGAAGTCTTTAATGCGGTGGCAGCAGCTTCCTGCAAGGCGTTCCCCACTTGTTCTTCCCTTTTGCATTCCTCTGGAGCGCATCTTCACTTGTTGAGCTTTATTTTTTATTTTTTATTGACAACATGTAACTACTTTTCATTAATAGAAATAGAGTTCAAACAGGTTACATCAAATTGAAGTTGATCAGCTATTATAGGTGGAGATTCCTCAACCCAGATATTACAAGCATTCACCATCTTGGCATTTCTAGCCATGATATGGGCAGCAGTATTACTGCTCCTACGTGTGTGGGTCACCTTCCAAGCCTTAAAGCTTTTTAGCCCTTCTTTTACCCCTTCGATTACCTTTTGGATGGAATTCTGCAGTGAGCCTTGATCCTGCAGTGCGTTAACCACTAACTCTGAGTCACATTCAATAATAATCTCTTTCAACCCCAGCTCCCATGCAAATAGCATTCCCTCTTCCATGACTTTGGCTTCAACTTCCAGCACACCCAAGGGCAGCTCCAATTTCTTGCTCATGGCTCCCATCAGATGACCCTTCTCATTTCTGACTACCACCCCAACCCCACAGCATCTCAGATTGTCAAAAATAGCTCCGTCCGAGTTCACTTTATACCACCCCTGTATGGGAGGCACCCAAGGAGATATTGCAGGATTGGGGGGTCTTCCTCGTTTTTGCTTTACCCCACGAACTTCCTTCAAGTATTCCATCTCCTCTTTAACAATCACATTATGTCCTTTACTTTGTCTTCCATGTCGCACTTTGTTCCTATTGTTCCACAAGCTCTACACTGTCATTGCAAACAGCTCCCAGTTGATATCAGGGTGTGTGTCATTGATTGCCCAAACTATATCAATAAAATCTCTTGGGGGGTTTTGGAAGAAGGGCAGCTTTAACTTTGTATTGCACCACACTGCCTTGGCACGCTCGCAACTCTAAAGGGCATGGCCAGAGGTTTCACTCTATCCACAGAAGTCGCAGTTAACATCCATCCCAATTCCCCTTTCCTTCAGCTTGGTTTTTCTGGGAAGGATGTTTTTACACGCTTTCCAAAATAGGTGCTTGATTTTATTTGGGCAGTTCAGCCTCCATGTATACTTCCAAATTGCCTTCATCCCCGAGTTATTGGAGCTACCCCCTTTTTCAGCCCTATACCCGCCCTTCTTTAGCCATTGTTGGGCAACCTTGTATGTACTTTTAACATTAAATTTCCCATTTGACGTCCATGCCCAAATTAAAGAGTCTTCCGGCATCCTAAAGCTTATTGGAATGCCCAATATCACCTCTGCCTCATGGGGGAGAAACATAGACCTCACCTTCGCCACACCCCAGCATCTATTATCAACATTCAGGAGGCTTGATACCTTTTCCTCACTTTGATGATCAACACGTGGATTGATTGCTTTGAATGATTCCTTGCTGGGAATCCATCTATCCTTCCAAATGTGAACACTTTCTCCATTTCCAATACACCACCTCGATCCCCTGTCAATGACTTGCTTGGCTTCCATTATACTTCTCCATGCATATGACGGTTTACGCCCCAGTTGAGCCTCTTTAAAAGAAGTATTCCTGAAATATTTTGCCTTAAAAACTCGGTGCACTAGGGAGTCAGGGTTCTGTTGTAGTCTCCACCCCTGTTTGGCAAGAAAGGTAAGGTTGAACGCTTTGAGGTCCCTAAAACCCATCCCACCATCTGACTTAGGGGTACACAACTTCTCCCATGAAACCTAAGCTAGCTTTCTCTCCCTATCCTTTTGCCCCCACCAGAATTTGCTCATTAAGGAGTTCAGTTCCTTGCACAAAGAGTCGGGTATTTTGAAACAACTCATTGTATAAGTAGGCGTGGCTTGAGCTATTGCCTTAATAAGTATTTCTCTGCCTGTATGGGAAAGAAGTTTCCCCTTCCATCCCACTACTTTCCTCCCCACTTGGTCTTTGATGCGGTTAAAAGCCTTTCTCTTACCCTTTCCCACAAGTGGAGGCAGCCCAAGATATTTTTCATGGTGCTGAACAATTTGTGCACCAAACCTTTCCTTAATCTGTTCTTGGACCTCTCTGTTGGTATTTTTGCTGAAGAAGAGGACGGTTTTCTCTTTATTAAGCTTTTGCCCCGAATCACCTTCATAGTCTTCAAGCACCTTAATTACTCGATCACATTCTTCAATTGTGGCCCTACAAAATACAATACTGTCATCAGCAAATAGTAAGTGTGATATACTCGGTGCCCCCCTGCTCACAGCAATCCCTTTTTATGTGACCCTCTTCCTTCTTCCCTCTTCAGCATGGCGTAGAGTCCTTCAGCACACAATAAGAACAAATACGGAGATATTGGATCCCCTTGGCGCAACCCCCTTGTTGGTATAATCTTCCCTGTTGGTTCACCATTTATCAAAACAGAGTAGGACACAGTGGTTACGCACATCATTATTAGCGTAACGCACTTTTCATGAAATCCCATTTTCCTCATTATTGCCTCCAAGTACACCCATTCAACTCTATCGGAGGCCTTGCTCATGTCGAGCTTTACCGCCATTAAAGCTTCCTTTCCTTTTTTCCTTTGATCGATACTGTGCATTGTTTCAAAGGCCACAAGGACATTGTTAGTAATTAGCCTTCCAGGAACGAAAGCGCTTTGGGATTCATCAATCACCACAGCCAGAATTGTTTTTAGTCTATTAGCAACTATTTTTGATATTAACTTGTACATGACATTGCATAGACTTATAGGTCTGTACTTTGTAATTTTTTGTGGGGACTTCACTTTTGAGCTACATGGTTTCCCCTCTAAGTGCCACGGTGCACCTTATGACCCTCGTGTCGGTCAGCCGAGGACGCACCTCTCCTCGGACCATCCCAACTAGCCTTTACTTCCATAGAGGGCCTGTGGGCCTTTAAGTTCGGTGTCCTTATTAGACATGGCAAAACGGGTCAAAATTTCTTGACCCGACTCGACCCGACCCGAAAAATACTCGACCCGAACCCGATTTTTTTGACTCGAAACAAAAACGGGTTGACCCGTGACCTGACCCGAGTTTTTTTAGTTTTTTGCTGGTCAACCCGACCCGACCCGACCCGCAACCCGACCAGAACCCGAATCACTTTTTTAAAACTTTTTTTCTTTGGTAAAAAAAAAAAGTAAAATTAAAACAATCGTAGTTTAATTGTTTATTGTGAGTTTTAAGGAAACAATTGATACATTTACATATGCAAATTAATTGAAAGATAAAAGATTGAGCATTCTGTAATGTAATGAGTAAAGATTTTTAGATATTAAATAACAAAGTACATGCCAAGATAATATGGTTATAGTAGAGTTAAAAATATAGATTTATAATTGTAGACATGTGTGAGAAACATTTAAAAGTGTAAAAATAGTGAAGCCAAAGTATCAAATTAGCATAAATTATGAATGCCTAGACTCATTTTTTAACAATTTATGTAAAAAATAAACGGCTTTTCAAAATAAATTATGATATTTTCTAGAGTGTGTGTTGCTTAACAATGATATGATATTCATAAAAGAGACCATGTATAAATAAGTAAGCAATCCAATTTTAATGTATATCTCAAATTGAAATAGAGTGCCAACCACAATTGATAATAGATTATAAAATTAATTTTCAAGATTGTAAATTTCTTATATGTTTTTATTCTTTGTCAAATGAGTTATCCAATAAGTCATTTGTAATTTTGTTTTATATTTTGAAATGTTGATATTGTGTAGAAATAAAACATGGGTACTTGTTTTACTTATGTTTGTGTTATTTTGTTTTAGGTAGCAATGTCAGGATTTGTATAATTTTAAAATTATTGAATAAGTATTAATAAGTTTAACTGAATTCATTCTTGATATAAGTGGTGAAGTCAAAATAATGCATTTTACATAAAATAATTTGTTGCATAACTTTTCAAATGACAAATACATGTTGTTTTATTTATAAAAAAAAAAATCATGTGAAAATACAGGTCAATTCGGGTCAACCCGACCCGACTCGACCCACAACCTGATTGACCCGACCCGAACCCGACCCGACCCGACCCGCCCATTTTGCCATGTCTAGTCCTTATCATCACCAGGCCGCCCTCAGACAAGTTAGTGTCCTCGGATTAGGCCCAAGGCCCAAAGACATGTATTTACATTTCTGACCCCACAATAGCCCCTCAAAAATTTATTTTACTCCCATTTGAGGAGAAAAATGAATTTTGACACAAATCCTCAGCTTCCATGTGCCTCTCAAACTGTTGTACGCCAGACGTCTATCTGGCCATTCTGAAACGGCTCATGACACTTCGTAACTAGACATGGCAATACGGGTCAGAATTTTCTGACCCGACCTGACCCGAAAAATACCTAACCCGAACCCGATTTTTTTGACCTGAAGCAAAAAACAGGTTGACCTGTGACCCGACCCGATTTTTTGCTGGTCAACCCAACTCGACCCGGCCCGAATAACCCGTGACCCGACTAGTTAGAAAAATTCGCTAAAAAAAATATTTACACCTAAATACTTCATATACTCATATAAAATTATAAACTAATAAAATATTAAATTAATTGTCAATTTTGTCATGTCATGACAATTGACAACCACAAGTCACAAGCATAGTTTTAAAAATCGGACCAGACCGGCCGGTCCGACCGGGAACCGGCCTTAAAGCCGGTCCAGCTATGACACAAAACCGAAAATTTAATAAAAAACATCAAACAGTGCGAGCCGGCCGGTTTAACCTTAAAAATCGTAAAACCGGCCGGTCTGACCGGTTCCTGGTCCGCTGCCTATAATCTGCATGTTTTGGCGATTTTGCCCCTGAAAATTAAGTAACCCTAAATCAATCTCTGATGATCTCTTCAGTTCAGTCCTCACGCCTCCCTCCCCAAGCTCTCATCTCACACAGTCACAGTCCTTAGCTCACTCTCTCCCTCATTGCTTCACGCCTCAGCACGTAGCTCCTCGCGCACCACCTCGCGCATCACCTTGCGCACCACCTTTCGTGCACCTCCTCGCGCCCACCTCGCGCGCATGTCCTTGCACCCACCTCGCACGCACCTCCTCGCGCGCAGCTCACTGCTTCATGCCTCAGCTTTGCCCCTCACTCCCAAGCGCGCACCTCACTGCCTCAAGCCATCAGCACCTCAGCCCCTGGCGCCCCTTGCACCTCTGCCTTCACGCATGCCCCCACTGATGATTTAATTTCATTTTTCCCTTTCTTTTTTCATTTCAATTTCTTATTTTCCTTTCTTTCATTTCATTTTTCTTTTCTTTTTTCACTTCAATTTCTCATTTCCATGCTTCAATTCTCGTTTGCAGGAGACAAATGTTGCAATTTATGTTTGTGATTGTGGACTCTGAAGTGCTGGGTTTTTTTTTTTTCCTCTGTGCTCTGCTCTCTGTTCTCGGCTTCATCAGTGCATCAATCATCAGGTAACATTCTTTTCTTATTAGTGCAATTTTCATCAGTGCAATATGCTAAGTCATCAGTGCAATTTTCTGTTATTGGTTTTTTTTTTTTTTCATTTCTCACAGCTCTCATATTTTGATTTTGATTTTGGCTTCATCTCAGGTTTCTGTTATGTTAAATTCTTTAAAAAGATGTTATATACTTCTTTAAAAAAATTATTAATTATTTATATAATTTAAATAAATAATAATTAAATTATTTATGACGTCACCGGTTTGACCATCGGTCGGACCCCGGTCCGACCTTAAAACTGGTAATTAGCTCATTTACCGGTTCTTTCACCATACCGATTTTTAAAACCTTGGTCACAAGCATTGCCTGCACTGGCTGCACAGGACAGCACCTTACTTACACCATTAGGTGAGGTCCATCCGTCCAACATTACACATTTACACAAAGACAAGTTTTATTTTTTATTTATTTTTTTTTGAGAAACACAGAGACAAGTTGACTTGAGTCATTGACAATGACAATGCTTTGGGTAATTGGTTGTATCACAACCGTTCCAAAAAAAAAAAAAATATATATATATATATATATTATATATCTCACCTTACTTATATTATATTTTATATATATATATATATATATATATCTTATAGTATCTTTCACGTCTTTTATCTGAGAATGTGGAAGCTATGTTGTGTACTAAAAGTTGGCTATATGAATTTGAAGGTAATTTAATTTTTTTTTTATAGTCATAATTATACAATTTTAATTCTTTATTGATTTGTTTTCATGGTACATTAACTTATATTAAAATATTGTATTGTAGATGAAGATGTTGATGAAATTGGCCAACTTGAGTTACAATTTGCAAGTATGAATATTTGCAGTGCTGAATCTGCTACCAACGTTAAGTAGATAGAGATTGAGGTGTAATTTTTATAAAATATTTACTTATTCTTTTTTACTTAATATGTTATGTTTATTTTTAAATCTTTTTTTGTTTAATTTATTTTTCTAAGTAATCTAACTTTACTATTATTTTAAATGTGTTAGGACATATGTAGTTCAAGTGGTTGTTACCATATTTCGTTATTTTATGTAATTGGCTTATCCTTAGACAAAATGCACTTTACTTGTAATTGGGTAGATCTAGGATGTGTTTAACACTTCAAGAAACAGTGTTTCAAGATCCAGTGTTGAAGCCATCAAAGTCTGTCCAAGAAACAAGCAAGGAAGTGCAAGTTACTAAAGCTCGACACCTACCTCGACACATGCATCTATCGAGCTTTAAGAAGCTGTTTTGCCCTGAGCCTCCACAGCTTCTCGACAGATCCTCGACACCTCTATCTGTCAAGAATTAAAGAAAACAGATTTTTAGTTCTGTTTCAAGTCCAATCTGTGAATGTGTCTTTGGGACTTCTTTTCTCCTAACCCTAGACATATAAAAGGATTATTTTAAGGGCCGTCAACAAGAGGCAAGTTGCACATTCATTCAGAACTTCTTGTTCATGCAATTTGTGATCTGAAAGACAATGTTCGTGCCCTAGTTCATCTCTGATGATTTGAAGAACTTTGTAGCCAACAATTTTCTCTCTCTAGTTGGTGTTTGAAGTCGCGTACTGGGATCTGCGCATCTGGTTAGTCACGTACTTGGGAGCCGTGCATTGAAAGGAGAAACTGTCATTACAGAGCAAGTCCAATTGGGTATTAGGGTAAGAGTTCAACTGTAGGTTGGTAAGGTACTTGGGATTCCTTGCTTGTAACTGCTTGTTGTGATAATAGTGGAGTTTCGGGAGTGGTGACCTTAAATCACCCGGTGGGGTTTTTGCCGTAAGATTTTCCCCATTCGTGAACAAATCACCGTGTTATTTATTTTCCGCTGCATAACTTAGTTTTGGTGATTTGTTTGTGTTGTCACGTGATATTGCATGTTAATTTGATTAATTAATAACTGGGCTAATTAATTAATCTAAGTTATCACAAGGGGTCAACGCGTTTGTGGCTTGTCAAGTGGTATTAGAGCAAGCACACTCTGATTAGGGTTTAATCCATTGTGTGTGATCCATTTGACCCTCGCTGTCATGGATAGAGGACAATCTCTAATTATACCTTTTTTATTTGATGGCACTAACTATGCATACTGGAAAGTACGCATGAGAGCTTTCTTGCAGTCTTTAGATGAGAAGGTGTGGCAAGCTGTGGAGATAGGCTGGACCAAGCCTACAGAAGCGCCGGCCGATTGGGATGATGCTAAGATCAAGGCAGCAAACTTCAACAGCAGAGCATTGAATATCCTATTCAGTGCAGTCACCAATGAGGAGTTCAAGAAAATTTCCTCAACTGAAACTGCTAAGGAAGCATGAACCATCCTTTAGACAACCTATGAGGGCACCAAGGCTGTCAAAGACTCAAAGCTACAGAGGCTCACCACACGCTTTGAAGAAATTAAGATGGAGAAGGATGAGTCGTTTGATGAGTTCTATGCCAAGCTTAAGGGCATAGTAAACTCAGCCTTCAATCTTGGAGAAACCATCCCTGAACCCAAGATAATGAGGAAAGTGCTCAGATCGCTGCCCGAGAGATTCCATGCTAAGATCACGGCGATCGAGGAATCAAAGGACATTGACAGAATTCCTCTGACTGAGCTGGTTGGAAACTTGCAAACCTATGAGTTAGGGCTGACTAGGTTAGGCAAGTCAAGTACGGGCAAGAGCTTGGCACTGAAGGCCAAGAGCAGTGATACGGATGATTCTTCAGATGATGAAGATTCCAAGATGAAGTCCTACATCACAAGGCAATTCAAGAAATTCATGAAAAATGCAAGTGGAAAGGGCTTCAACAAAGACCGTAGACAATCCAGTTCTTCACAATTCAAGAATTCTGATAAAGGTAAGAAGGATGTCAAGGATGGCGATCAGTACACTGTTTCTGCTGGGCCAAAATGTTTTGGGTGCCAAGGCTTCGGACACATGAAACAAGAGTGTCCTACGTACCTTAAGAGCATAGGGAAGAGCAAGGCACTTGCTGTTACCTTAAGCGACACGGAGCCCGAGGAGGATTCCGAATATGAAGACAACGGAATCTTGAATGCCTTCACTGCCACTGTTAATCCTACTGATGGGGTTACTGAAGAAGTGGATGAAGAGAAGGAATTGGTGGATTCCAAGTGTGAGATTATGGATGATCAAGATGATATCCACACCGCCTATGAGAAACTGTACAAGCTTTCTGAGAAGCATGAGAAACTCTATAGGCTGGCCACCAAGAAGCTCAGTGATGTGGAACTCAACCGTGAGGAGCTGTCCACAAAGGTTGATGAAGCGAATCAAACCATTGGAGCACTGAGGTTCGAAAACAATTTCTTGGTTGAGAGGACCAAGAAGCTTGAAGCGGAGCTGTTTCAAGTCAGAGCACAATTGGAGAGGACGTCAAGTGCAAAGCTGGACGAGATGCTAAGTGCTCAGAGATCTTCTTTAGACCGTACTGGATTGGGGTATGAATTCTCTCTCTCTAATACTCCTACTGCTAGTACTACTGTGTTTGTTCCACCTGCTAATAACATTGAAAATGAAGATAAGAATGCTAAAACTGATTTAGCTAGTGAGAACATAGACAAGGGCAAGTCCATCCTAGGAGCACCCCCTAAAATTGAGAAAAGGGAATCTAGAAACCCTAGGAATAAGAAGGCTAACTCTCAAAAGCCCAAACAGAAGAAGCCACATCTCTGTTATCATTGTGGTGTTACCGGTCACACTCGACCAAATTGCTATAAGTGGCGTGCCACTCAACAGAGCAATGGCATGATAGCATCTGGGAGCCAGAATCAGCTTCAGTCTTCTCTCGCTCCTCTTGGAGACATTCTTAAAGCCATCATGTTCCTTTCGAACTTGAACGGTTCATATTCTTCTCCATCTTCACCGGTTCAAGAGTCGACCAAAAGGAAAGGTTCTTCCAAGGTGTGGAAGGCAAAGGGATCTAAGTGATTTTAGTCACTTCTTCTTCTCTCTCCTATTTTTTTTGTGTGTTGCATTATTTGTGTGGTTCTTTACTGTTTTGAGTCAGTCTAGTTTTATGCTTTGTTTTGCTTTACATGTTTTTGTTTGTGTGTTTTCAGTTTTGTGTTTTATTTTTGCTTTTCTGATAAAAATAAAAAAAAATTGAAAAATTGAAAAATACAAAAACAGTGTGGGTTTGTGTGCATTAGTTCATGTGAACTTTTGAAATGGCCATTGAAACAGAGTTTTCTAAACTTTGTATCACCTGTAGCTTAGATGAGCATTCTTCTGCACAACTAAGCAAGTGAGCTTTGTAGCTCTTTGTTTGAGATGAGTAAGGTTAAGTGATCCCTTCTTCTCAACACTCGTATCATTCTTTTTGACAGGTTGAACTAGAAAATCCTAAGAGAAAGGCATAAATAACCATCTCACCACTGTTACTCGCCAATCATAATATGACATCTGTATGCTTCGGCATAGCAAAAGTGCAATGTCAATGACATCTGTATGCTTCGGCATAGCAAAAGTGCAATGTCAAAAACTTAACATAATTGGGTATTTCTTTTCTTTCTCTTGTATACCCATGCATGATATGCTTGTTAAAAGAAAATATGCAAAGATATAAAAAGCAAAAAGATCAAAAATGCTTTCAAATATGGTTGCAAGCGTGTTTTCTAGGAGATGTGGGAGTTATAGGATGTATCTCGAAGGTGATAGTCCCCATCAAACAGTTGTGATTGTGTGTGAGTTAAAGTGATTTTCTCATATCTCAAATCATCATAGCATTGAGACACTTTTGCAATCTTGCGATGTTTTCATACACAACACGCAATACTCTTTGCTATTCTTGATACATGTGCAGGTACAATGTGATTTGGCCATCACAAGGTTTACATGCGTTAATGTATGCTCACTAAACTGTCTGGACTTGTTTTTGAAATATAAAATTGGTTAGACTTGTTTAGTGTGTGTGTGCGTGTTTTGAGATACATGTGCATCAAAATTCTTGTTGAGAGATGATTTTGAGAGCTTAATGTGTTGTTTGGATCTTTGGTTGAGTTGCATGCATGATTGTATTCATGTCTGTGTTTTTCTTTTCCTGAAAAACTGTTTTTAAAGGCATCTCGACACCTCCTTGATACCTCTCGACACATAGCTGTTTGTCGAGCTTCTTAGACTTTTTCTTATCACAGTCTTGATAGATACCTCGACACCTGGTGGATCGATCGAGAAACTTTCTGTCTGCTCGATAGCTTTTCGATAGCTTCTGGATCGATCGAGGTTCCTTCTTGGTTGATTCTTCCTTCTCGACACATGACCTCGATAGCTTCATCTGTCGAAGTGCTTTTTCTCGATAGCTGTCTCGACACCTCTTGATACCTACATTTGTCGAGAATTACTGAAGGTCTATAAGAAGGTTCTTCGCGATTTCTGTCTCACTTCGCTCGATCTCTCTCACTCGATAGAACAGTTCTCTCTCTCATTTTTTTCTTTTTCCCTCCAAACCTCTTTCAAAGGCTTTCTCAACTGTTCTTTTCGATCTTCATCACTTGGTAAGCGTCTTATCTCTCATTTTCATGCATTTCATGTTTTCTAAAACCCTAGGTTTTGTGTTTTTGAAAATTTTTGGGATTTTTCAAAATTTTTGAGGTTTTCATGAAATTGTTGAGTTGATTTTATAGAATTGATCTTCAAAACCACATGCATTGCATCACATTAGCATTCTCATTGTATTGTCATGCATTTAGATGTGTGCAAATCTATTGTGTGCTGTTAGGTTTGGATTGGGCTGAGCCCATGATGTTTTTATGTTACATGTCACATGTTCATGCATTCTCCATGCATACGTTCTTTCTTTTCAGTATATTCTACTTATATTGAAACTGTTTGGAACTTTTCTGTGTGTCTCTTCTTCTTCCCCCTCTCTATGTTTGCGTTAGTAGTGTCTATGGCACCTAAACGTAAGTCCATTCCATCCCAGAACCCTCTGCTTTCTAAGGGATCGTCTTCTTCCGATACTACTCCTCTTTCTATTCGGTTCCGTGATGAGAAAGCCCATAAGGACTTCTCGAAAAACTTCTCTAAATGAGGTGTTCATTCGGAACGCCACGTTGTCCTGGCAGACTTTGCCGACACAGACCTTCCCGATGTCATACACAGTCGGGCTTGGGAGTCACTGTGTGACGTCCCGGTCACATGTCCACTCGTGTTGATACAGGAGTTTTACTCCAACATACATGGGATCGATTCTTCAGTACCTCTTTTCTACTCTTGCGTTCGAGGTACGCGCTTTGCTGTCACCCCAGAGTTAGTCTCTGAGGTTCTTCATGTCCCTAGGGTGGATCATCCTAATTACCCTAGCTGTGAGCGTCTATGGACTGTGTCCAAAGACAAGATGATCTCGGCGTTCTGTGAGCGTCCTTCCTTTTGGGGAGATCATATGTACACACCATGTCGACCTTTTGCTAAAGGTCCTCGTTTTCTTAACATGGTGATGACTTTTGTGTTGCACCCTCTTTCTCACTACAACTCCATCACAGAGCCTCGCGCTAGGTTTTTGTTGTCCCTCCTAGAGGATCTCTCTATAGACTTTCCTTCTCACTTTATCTTTTTTCATCATAGATGTCTATAGAGATACGGCCACCCGTGATAAGCTCATTTTCCCTTCTGCTATCACGAGGATTCTTCGCCGTTTTTCCGTCTCGTTCCCTTCGTCCGATCCTTACCATGTCATGTCTGCCATAGACGCCGCTACCGTAAAACGTAGTAAGGCACAGTTTAGATCGAGACAGTCCGACGGTGCCACTCCTTCCTCCCGTCCGACCACCTCCAGATCCGCTCGAGCATTCGCTTCTTCTTCTTCGAGCGATGTCACATTAGGAGACATCATGGTGCAGCTTCAGCGCATGGATGCTCGCCTAGATACACTCTCCACAGAGCTGTATCAGGTAAACGTTTGTGTTGGTCGCATCGCTAGGCGACAGGCGACCATGGGCGGCTTTGCACCAAAGGCTTCTCCTCCGCCACCTCATGTGTCGACTGAGACTGAGGCTGATGATGATGGCGATGACGATGATGCTTCTAACGATGATGATGATGGAGATGCGAGCTCTTCGGATGAGATGTCTACATGACCTACCTTTTGTCACTCGTGACAAAAAGGGGGAGTAGTTTGGTCTGTATGAGAGTAGTCATGCTTAGGGGGAGTGTGAGCATAGGACATTTTTGTTAGGGGGAGTGTGGATTGAGGGATGTAGTGAGGTGATCATATGTATTTTTTTTCTTTTTCATCTTTTCAGAGATACATTGATCATGTATTGACATACATTGTATTTATTCTCTTCTTATATATGATGATGTATGTTTTTCTTTCACCTACCTTTACATGTGTTGTTTCTTTTCTGTCTTTATACACATGTTTCTTTACTTGTATGCAATCTATCATTTCTGTTTCACACAAAGATGCCTTGATGTGTTTTGTTTATAAGTGTTTCAGAAATACAGGTTGTCAAAGTCTACTTGCCATAAACTCTCTTCTTGCAAAGTTTTTCAAGAGTTTGTGTTAGGATAGATTTTACTGTATGTAACAAGTGAGTATGAGTTGAGTGATTTATGACTTTTCTCATATCTTCATTTGTCTGTTGTGGTTTTGTCACGGATTGCCAAAGGGGGAGATTGTTAGGACATATGTAATTCAAGTGGTTATTACCATATGTTGCTATTTTATGTAATTGGCTTATCCTTAGAAAAAACGCACTTTACTTGTAATTGGGTAGATCTAAGATGTGTTTAACACTTCAAGAAACAGTGTTTCAAGATCCAGTGTTGAAGCCATCAAAGTCTGTCCAAGAAACAAGCAAGGAAGTGCAAGTTACTAAAGCTCGACACCTACCTCGACACATGCATCTATCGAGCTTTAAGAAGCTGTTTTGCCCCGAGCCTCGACAGCTTCTCGACAGATCCTCGACACCTCTATCTGTCGAGAATTAGAGAAAACAGATTTTCAGTTCTGTTTCAAGTCCAATCCGTGAATGTGTCTTTGGGACTTCTTTTCTCCTAACCCTAGACATATAAAAGGATTATTTTAAGGGCCGTCAACAAGAGGCAAGTTGCACATTCATTCAGAACTTCTTGTTCATGTAATTTGTGATCTGAAAGACAAAGTTCGTGCCCTAGTTCATCTCTGATGATTTGAAGAACTTTGCAGCCAACAATTTTCTCTCTCTAGTTGGTGTTTGAAGTCGCGTACTCGGATCCGTACATCTGGTTAGTCACGTACTTGGGAGCCGTGCATTGAAAGGAGAAGCTGTCACTACAGAGCAAGTCCAACTGGGTATTGGGGTAAGAGTTCAACTGTAGGTTGGTAAGGTACTTGGGATTCCTTGCTTGTAACTACTTGTTGTGATAATAGTGGAGTTTCGGGAGTGGTGACCTTAAATCACCCGGTGGGGTTTTTGCCGTAAGGTTTTCCCCATTCGTGAACAAATCACCGTGTTATTTATTTTCCGCTCCATAACTTAGTTTTGGTGATTTGTTTGTGCTGCCACGTGATATTGCATGTTAATTTGATTAATTAATAACTGGGCTAATTAATTAATCTAAGTTATCACAAGGGGTCAACGCGTTTGTGGCCTGTCAAAATGCAACAGGAACATGTGCACTTAAGAAGACCGATAACTTGTTACTTTGCTGGCTTACTTGTTTTGTTTGTTTTAAGATCTATCTCTTTTTGAAGATGTAAACTTGTAATTATATGCATTTTGACAGTAAATTATTAACATTGTAGACTTTTCCCATCATGAATTTATGATTATAAATAATTTTTGTTATGCTCAAAACTGTCAGAATTTGAAGGATATTAATAAGTGGCATTAAGTGCAATTCATTTGCTTAATTGATTTTCTTTATTTTCCCAAAAACATATTGTTATTGATTTGCTTTTGTAATTGGAAAAAAAAAAAAAACTTGTTTGAAAAATATGGGTCAACCCGACCTGACCCAACCCGACCTGACCCGCAACCCGGTTGACCTGCAACCCAATTGACCCGTATAAAAATGACCCGTTTTGACCCTTGACCCGTTTGACCTGCAAACTCGATTGACTCGACCCGACCCGACCCGCCCGTTTTGCCATGTCTATTCGTAACCCGCAGCGCTCTCATTAATTGCTCTGAGTAACTCTCTGTTGTCCACGTTCAACGGTAAGATGCAGATCCAACGACCCGGGTTTTTTCCTGAAAATTTGAGCGAGATAACTCTTATGAATTTTTGCCCCCAAACATTCAAAACATTTAGGAAGTCGTGAAGTCAGCCATTACTCCAAAAAGCAATCACATCCTGGAAACATCTACTTTCACTTTCTTTCGAGAAGCTCTCCAAAAGTTGTATACCTCTCTCAGTAAGTTTCCATTCTTCTAGTTCCTTTCTCCTCGGCTGTTAAATTCTACCCCCCTTCTTTCTAAATCTCCATTCTTATTTCAACTCGATGGGTAGGTTCAAGTGTCTGGTAAATACTAACTCTAGCATGGAAGGATTCCAAGATAAATACCACATTCCTCCGGAAGTGGGTTTGAAATACTGTCCCCCTGAGGCCGTAGCTGGCTCTAGGAAGGAAGGGCAAGTTGTCATTCTCATAATCGCCTTCTTAGAGGGTGGGATGACACTTCCCATGAAAAATGTCACTAGTGAATACCTCCGCAACCATAGGTTGTGCCTCGATCAATGTACACCCAACATGTTTAGGGACTTAGGTTGCGTAGACACTCTAAATGAGCAGATGGGTTTGAACCTCACATGGCGCAATGTAGCTTTTTTGTATGAATGCCACCAGTTAAAGAACGTAGGGTATTATCTCAAGTCCTGGTCTAGTGTTGTTAGGCTTATATCATGTCTCCCCAAATCTAACAAAGGCATGAAGGACAACTACTTAATCGCCTCTGGGAGATGGTACGACGGTCCTCAATGCCCTATCAGAAGGGGGAAACCAGGTGTGGTTGGCTAGGATTTAGGATCTCCGGTCTAAGCTGCAGTTCTTGCAGCTTCGTCGTTTGAATTTATCGCGTTTTAGTATTTTCTTTTGTTGTGAGTTTATGTGAGTCTGACTATATTTGGTTTTTTGGATGTCTCTCTTGCAGATAAGCAACAAGTATCTCCTCGGCTAGGGGAAGTTAGCATCTCGGACCTTAATAGAGTTTTAAGATCCGAGGTGTTCGTCAATGAGGACTTGCAAGTGAGGGCGGCTCATCTCATACTGGGGTACGACCCTCTGTCAAACGTCTTCTAAGAGGTCGGCAACGCCATTGTCGCGTGCGATAAGAGGCGTAGAAGGATAGACGTCTCCAAGCCTGATTTCCTCGCCCCACTTGACTTGCCAGACGACCCGTCCGTCATTCTGTACGTACCTCCTCTTAGAGTAGTCCTTGTTTCGGTGCGACTCGTTGCACCCATTACCCGAGAAGAGTCCATCTCCTCCTGTCTTTCTTTTGGGGAAGAGATAGACCAATTTAGCCTGATTTCCTCGCCCCACTCGACTTGCTAGATGACCCGTCCGTCATTCTGTACGTACCTCCTCTTAGAGCAGTCCCTTTTTAGGTGCGACTCGTTGCACCCATTACCTGAGAAGAGTCCACCTCCTCCCGTCTTTCTCTTGAGGAAGAGATAGACCAATTCAAGCTCGTGGAAGCTGAGAAGCCTGAAGAGGGTCACATCGTTACCATCTCGGACGGCAAGGACAAACCTACTGAGGGTTTTGGGATAAAGGGCTTAATAATCTCAAAGGTAGACAGCAGCATCGAGGAGGAAGACATGACTAGTTTAAGGTCATTAATGAACGTAGGAGGTGCGCAAGTGGTCAAAAGGGGTGCCACTAGATCCCAACCCCCTCTTCAGCTGCCCCCTCCTCCTCCTCCTCCTCTCGCCAACCCCAAGGTTTCTGCCTTTGACCTAAAGAAGAAAAGGAAAAAAGAGAGCGAGTAAGCCGATGTGGCATAACAAAAGAAGCTGAAGCAGCAACAACAACAACAACAACAAAAACAGCAACAACAACAACAAAAAGCTGCCAAGGACAGGACACGCGCCCCCTTGGTGGAAAGCGGAGAGAGCCATGGGCTGATCGAGGCGCGCCGCGCACAGTCCTGCTGGTCTCCTGCGTTGGAGTTGGACGGAACTCCCATTCCTGTCCATTCCAGCATAAGAGAGTTCCAAAAAGGATATTCCCATTATCTGGCCGAGGCCCTAGAACAGCCCCTTCTCCTCCCTAAGGACATGGAAGCCCTTGAACAAGTGCCACAGCAACAACTTTTCCTTTCCCTTAAGAGGGACTTAGGCTTGGTATGTGCCCTCCAATTCATATTATTTACACGTTTCTCTCTTTATATATATTTTTTTGTCATGTTGCACTTGCTTTCCATATGCGTACAGGCCATCCAGGAGGCTTTCGTGGTTGAAAAATAGGTAGAAGATGCTCGGAAGAAAGCTAACGCCAAGCTCAATATTAGGCTTGAGATGGAAAAGGCTCTTGGACGAGCTATGGCGGAGAAGGAGAAGCTTGCTAAAAAGTTGACAGCTGAGGAGCAACTGAGGAAGAGCGCCGAGGCTGGACTTAACAAGGCCGAAGCTCAAGCTGAGGTGCAGCGTAAGGAGCTTTGAGGCTACAAGGAGGATTTTGCCAATGCCTAACAGGATATTGCATGCTTGAAGGAGGAGCTAGCAAAGGCAGAAGACAAGGCTCGTACTATTAAAGAGGCCGCCGATGCTGCAACACTTGTTTCTTTCAACAAGGGGGTCGAAGAGACAAAGACCCATCTGGTTGAAGAGCTGGCTGATTTGTGCAGGGAGTACTGCAGGCAGGTGTGGTCGGAGGCTCTCAATGTGGTAGGTGCTCCCGTCACATCTGAATGGAGAAAGGCCGAGAACGTGTGGTATCCCCTCGATATCTGCGAACTTGATGCTTCACCTCCTTCAGCCCTTTCCACTTCTCTCGTGGCTCCTGCTCCTCCTCAAGCCTCGATGGGTTCAGGCCAAGACACTCTCCTTGAGCAGAATACTGACAAGGATCAGGGCAAACGAGCTGGCCAGGATGATCCTCCTCTGGGGGCCAAGAACAAGGAAAAGCAGCCTCTGGTCCTACTAGAGGCAGAGCCTATTGATGCTCCTCTGATCCTTGAGGAGGCTACCTCTGAGTCCACAGAGCTTGAATCAAAGGGAGCAGAGGACAGGGTCTATTTGGCTGAAGTGAAGTCCAAAGAGGATCTTCTACCAGAGGCCAAGACTTAAGCTGTTAAGAGCCCTTTTTGAAATTTTTTGTTTTGTTTTTGCTTAATACGAAGACTTTACCACTTCCTGTGTAATCAAGCTTTGATTAAATAAAGGGTTTTGATTTTCAATTTCATTGCAAGTATTTCTCAGATGTGATTTCCATTATCAGTATCTCTTGCTAACATGCTATGAAGGTGTTTAAGGTATAAGCAGATACGGCCAGTTTCGTCTATGTGCTGAATAACCATGTGAACCCCTAGTGAGAAAGGCTTTACTTTATAAACTTGCTCCTTTAATAAGTAATTTGTATGTGAGAATTATGCTGAGTTTTGTGCCACAGAGATCAATTAATCGCATAAGAATGATAAAGACTTGGTTAAGGAATGGAACTTACGCAACATTCAAACATGAGAACAGGTTTAGTCCCACCCAACGCTTATAGAAACAAACTAAAATGTAAATTTCTCCCAAGAATGGGAGGTCCGAGGACTAGGCATAATTACGATTTTGTTTAACACTTAGTAAAAAACACGTACTGCATGTTAATTTTCCTAGAGTAGATGGTTCGAGGACCCGGCGTAGCTAAGGTTCTGCTTAACACTTAGTAAAAAATATGTAATGTATGTTAATTTTTCCCAAAGCAGATGATCCGAGGACCTGGCGTAGCTAAGGTTGACATTAACACTTAATAGAAAATATGAACTGCATGTTAATTTTTTCCAAAGCAGATGATCTGAGGACCCGGCATAGCTAAGGTTGATATTAACACTTAGTAAAAAACACTTAGTAAAAAACACGGACTGTATGTTAATTTTTCTGCATGTTAATTTTACCTAAAGCAGATGGTCCGAGGACCCAGCGTAGCTAAGGTTGGCATTAATACTTAGTAAAAAACATGGACTGCATGTTAATTTTTTCCAAAGCAGATGGTCCGAGGACCCGGCGTAGTTAAGGTTGATATTAACACTCAGTAGAAAATATGGACTGCATGTTAATTTTTCCCAAAGCAGATAGTCCGAGGACCCAGCGTAGCTAAGGTTGACACTAACATTTAGTAAAAAACATGGACTACATGTTAATTTTTCCTAAAGCAGATAGTTCGAGGACTCGGCGTAGCTAAGGTTGATATTAACACTTAGTAAAAAACATGGACTGCATGTTAATTTTTTCCAAAACAGATGGTCTGAGGACCTGACGTAACTAAGGTTGACATTAACACTTAGTAGAAAATATGGACTGCATGTTAATTTTTCCCAAAGCAGATAGTCTGAGGACTCGGCGTAGCTAAGGTTGATATTAACACTTAGTAAAAAACATGGACCACATGTTAATTTTTCCCAAAGCAGATGGTCCGAGGACTCGGCGTAGCTAAGGTTGACATTAACACTTAGTAAAAAACACGGACTGCATGTTAATTTTCTCAAAACAGATGGTCTGAGGACCCGGCATAGCTAAGGTTGACATTAACACTTAGTAAAACGTTGGGTTTTTGTGTGATATTGAAGGCCATAAATCTGACGAGCAACACAACATAATGATAACTGAACAAATGGCATAAGTGTCTTTCATTAATTATAGTACCTTCGCAGGTTATTTACATTTTAGGGGTGTTTCACGGCCTTTTCATCTAGGTCGGCGAGATAATACGCCCCTATGCCAGCCACTGAAATTACATGGTAGGGTCCTTCCCAACTGGGCCCCAATTTGCCCCATGTTGGGTCCTTAGCGATGCCCACAACCTTCCTTAAAACTAAGTCACTAGGAGCAAACGGCCTTGACTTTACGTGGGAATCATACCCTTGCTTAAGCTTCTGCTGATAATAAGCTAGCCAAACCATAGCATTTTCTCGCCTTTCTTTAACTAGGTCCAGCCCCTTCCGCAATAGGTCATCATTATTGTCTGGGGTGAAGGAGTGTGTTCTTATCGTCGAAAACCCCATTTCCAAAGGGATCACAGCCTCAGCCCCATAAGTCATTGAAAATGGTGTTTCTCTTGTGGACCTCTGTGGTGTAGTTCGATAAGTCCACAGAACATGTGGCACTTCTTCCACCCACCTGCCTTTAGCATCATCTAGCCTTTTCTTGAGCCCATTGACTATCGCTTTGTTGACCACCTCGGCCTGGCCATTCCCTTGCAGGTAGGCTAGGGTAGAATACATGTTTGTGATGCCGAAGTCCCCACAGTACTTTCTAAAGGCCCTGCTGTCAAATTGCAGGCCGTTATCTGAGATGAGGGTGTGCGGGATCCCAAACCCAGTAATGATGTTCTTCCAAACGAACTTCTTTGCATCCATGTCTCTAATGTTTGAGAGGGGCTCTGCTTCAACCCACTTGGTGAAGTAGTCCGTCCCGACGAGTAACCATCTTTTATTTCCCGCTGCCCTGGGGAAAAGTCCCACAATATCCAAGCCCCACTGAGCAAACGGCCAAGGACTAGTCAATGGATTAAGGACACCCCCAGGCTAATGAATGTTGGGAGCAAATCTTTGACATTGATCGCACTTTCTCGCATAATCTTGCGCCTCTCTCTGCATGTTCAGCCACCAATATCCCTGGGTAAGGGCTCTATGGGCTAATGACCTTCCTCCCGTATGACTACCACATATTCCTTCATGCAATTCTTCCAAGAGCAGCTCCGTTGCTTCAAGATGTATACATAGCAGGTAAGGTCCAGAGAAAGAACGTCTATATAGTTTCTCATCCTCGGATAGCGAAAGCCGTGGAGCCTTTCTCTGTATCTTGTCAGGTTCAGACTTTTCTTCCGGTAAGACATCATTTTTTAGGAAGGACACTATCGGATCCATCCAACTGGGACCTATTCTAATCTGATGACTCTGGATGGCACCACCTCCCGTCCCTATAGGCTTAAATAAGTCTTCAATGAGGATGATCCGGGGTAGGCTCTGAGCTGAGGAGGTTGCAAGAGTGGCCAACGAGTCGGCATGGGTATTCCCATTCCTGGAGATATGCAATATGCAAAAGATTCAAATTTGGACTGCAAGTACTTGGCGCGGGCTAAGTACCTTTGCATCCTCGGTTCCCTGGCTTCCAACTTTCCTTCCACCTGGCCGATCACCAGCTGCGAGTCCGAGAACACTTGTACCACCTTTCCACCCATTTTTTGAACCATATCCATTCCCACTAACAAAGTTTCGTACTCGGTTTCATTGTTGGTAGCCGAGAATGCCAGTCTCAAAGACTTCTCCAAGACAATTCCCTCCGGGGATATCAGAACTATCCCCACACCAGACCTCTTTTGGTTGGCTACCTCGTCCATGTATACTTTCCGCATCTGGGATTCCTTGCACGAGATCATACCGACTGATTTTCCATCCATGCCCCACCCCTTAGGGTTCTCTTCCACTGAAGGCTCAGCAAACTCCAGCACTAGGTCGGCAAGGACTTGCCCCTTCACGGAAGTACGAGGCATGTACTTGATGTCAAAGGCTTCTAAGATAGTTCCCCATTTGGCGATTCTGCTAGAGTAGTCAGTACTCTGCAACACGGTCTTAAGGGGCAGTTGAGTCAACACAACAACCGTATGAGATTGGAAATAGTGTGAAAGCCTGCGTGTAGTATGCACCACGGCTAGAAACGCTTTCTCCAACGGTAAATACCGTATCTCGGCTTCTTGCAGAGACTTGCTCACATAATAGACTGGTCTCTGTATACCGTTGTCATCCCGTATCAGAACCAGGCTGACGGCATGAATAGCCATGGCTATGTATGCAAATAAAACTTCATTTAAGTCCGGGCGAGACATAATGGGTGGCCGAGAGAGATATTCCTTTAGCTGCTGAAAAGCTAAGGAACATTCTTCAGTCCATTCAAATCCCTTCCACTTATTCAACAGTTGGAAGAAGGGTTGGCATCTGTCTGCGGACCGAGAGATGAACCTATTGAGAGCGGACATCATCCCTGTTAGCTTTTGGATCTCCTTTAGATTCTGAGGAGGTTGCAAATTGCAGATTGCTGTGATTTGGGCGGGGTTGGCCTCAATCCCTCTATGAGTGAGCATGTAACCTAGAAACTTGCCAGACCCCACACCAAAAGTGCACTTAAAGGTATTTAGGCGCAACTTGTGCCTCTTTAACGTCTAAAAAGTGTCGCTCAAGTCGGCCACATGCATAGATACAGCCTTACTCTTTACAACCATGTCATCCACATACACTTCGACAGTTTTCCCTAACTGAGCTTCGAACATCCTCGTTATCATCCTCTGATAGGTAGCCCCAGCATTCTTCAAGCCAAAAGGCATTACCTTGTAATGATAGTTGCCGGTGGGAGTGACAAAAGCTGTCTTCTCCTGATCCTCCGAAACTAAAGGTATTTGATGGTACCCCTGAAAGGCATCTAGAAAACTCATCCGAGGATGGCCGACAGTAGCACCCACTAGCTGATCTATGCGGGGCATTGGGAAAGAGTCTTTGGGGCAGGCCCTGTTTAGGTCCGTAAAATCCACACATACCCTCCATTTTCCACTTTTTTTCTTCACCACCACTGTGTGCGCTAACCATTCAGGATAGAATACTTCCTTGATAGCCCCAGCTCTTTTGAGTCTGATAACCTCCTCTTTAACAACATTGGAATGTTCCTTGGAAGAGCGTTGAGGTGGTTGCCTCCTCGGCACGGCAGTCGAGCTGAGATTCAGGTGGTGCAGATAAAGTTCGAGTCAATCCCAGGAACCTCATAAGCATCCCATGCAAACACGTCAAGGTTTCCTTTCAAGAATGCAACTAACTCCTCCCTTTCCTCGGCTGGCAACTGAGCCCCTACCTGGAAGAACCTTTCAAGGTCACTATCTACAAGAACTCTATCCAACTCCTCACATGTGGGCTCTTCTACCAATATCTCCCTAGTTGTGGCAGAAGACGTTGATTGCTATGGGATAAATGCAGCCGAGGCTAAGGGCTCTGGCTCTGGCCTACGCAATACTGCGACTGTTATACACTGTCTTGCCACAGACTGACTCCCAATAATTTCTTCAACTTGACCGCCAAATAGGAATTTCACCTTGTAGTGGAGAGTCGAGGAAACAACATCTAGAGCGTGCAGCCACGGCCTGCTGACAATGGCCGTATAAGGAGAGTAGGCATCTACCACGATGAAATCCACTTCGACCACTGCTGGGCCTGATTGCACAAGCAGCCTAATCTGCCCTTTTGGCATGACGGCCTTCCTTTCGAAACTTATTAGAGGCGAATCATAAGCCGACAGATCCTCCAGCTTCAAGTTCAACCCCTTGAACAAATCAGGGTACATAATGTCTGCACCACTTCCCTGATCTACCATTACCTTCTTCACATCGTAGCCCCCTATTCTTAGCATAATGACCAAGGCATTATCGTGTGGTTGGATGGTCCCCACTTTGTCTTCGTCCAAGAAGCCTAGAATTAGAGGTACGTTACCCTTAATCCTCTTCGGCTTGGAGTTAGAGTTCTCGGCAAGAGCTCGCGCCATAGACATCACTCTGGAAGGGCAAGAACCAGTCCTCCCAAGAGCTGCTAAAATGACATTAATGGTCCCCAAAGGAGGTCTCGAAGCATTGTTGCCCCGATTTGCCGGACCAAGATGCTCTCCCTGCCCGTCATGCCGATATAAGAATTGCTTTAACTTTCCCTCCTTCACCAACTGCTCCAGGTAGTTCCACAAGTTCCTACAATTCTCGGTTGCATGACCTCTCTCTTGATGATATTGGCAATGAAGGTTCTGATTACGCTTCGTGGGATCCCCTACCATCTTGCTGGGCCACCTAAAATATGGTTCATGACGAATTTTCTTAAACACCTGCTGCACGGGTTCACGAAACACGGTGCTGACCACCTGAGAAGAGGTCAGACCAAACTGCCCGACGAAATCTCTCCTCGGCTTATTGTTGTTGTATTTTTCCGACCTGAAATCCCTCCTTTCCTAAGGGATAACCTTCGCTTTCCTCTTTCCTTGTTGCTAATCTTCCTTAACCCATTTGTATTCGTCAATGCGATCCATAAGCCGACGTATGCTCTTAACAGGCCTTTTAGTCAAGGTTTTCCTCAAATCATGCTCATTTGGAAGGCCGACCTTGAAAGTGCTTATGGCGACCTCGTCGAAGTCCCCATCGATTTCATTGAACATCTTCCAGTACTTGTCGGAGTACGTCTTGAGAGTCTTCCCCACTCTAATAGCCATGGATAACAACGAATCTAAGGGTTGAGGAACCCTACTGCAGGTGATGAACCGAGAACCAAATGCCTTGGTAAGCTCCATGAAGGAATCCATAGAGCCTGCCTTCAGGCCATTGAACCATCTCATTGCGACAGGTCCCAAGTTGGAGGGGAAGACTTTGCACATCAGGGTCTCGTTCTTAGAGTGCACCGCCATTCTCTAGTTGAAATGACTCACATGTTCCACCGAGTCCATCCGTCCATTGTCAATAGTGAAGGTTGGTTGGGTAAATCGCCTTGGAAGCTTTCCCTTCTCAATCCTACGAGTGAAAGGCGATTTGGAGATTTGGTGGAGTGCTTTGCTCAAAGCATCGTTGGCCAAGCCCCTGGAAGAAGTTTTTTTACCCTTAGGGTCGCGAGGGTGATCGTCCTCATAGGAGGAGGATTCACTAAGAGGGATTCTTAACCTGGGGTTGCCGCTATTACTACGAGAATTCGCTGAAGAGGGATCTGAAGGAGAGGGAGTACACCTTCGTTTCTCCCGACGCAGCTTCTTCTTCAGGTGGTCAATCTCCTTCTGCATGGCTTCAACATTTTTTTCGCAGGAGGTTCTGCTTCCAACCCGTGCGTGACTCCTCCCACGAGTATACTCTGTATGCACTCTACTTTCTCGATCTCTTTCCCGCTTTAGCTGGGAGAGGTGGTCCTCATGCTGGAGTCTTATGGATTTTGCATGGTGTGAACCTGAGCCTTTCGTGATGCCTCACGTCCTTTTCCTCAAGGCTCCCCACAAACGGCGCCAATTGTAAGGACATAAATCAGGCTTGGACCCAAATATGGGTCGGGGACAGGCCTAAGAGGCCTAAACAATAAGATTTGTAGAGGGTGGGGTTGAAGCCTAGGTTGTTTAGGACGACGGAAAGCAAAGACGTTGGGCTAGGTCCACGATTGCATGCAAAGAGATTTTAGTACGACACACGCTCTCCTCGGATGTGTGCCGAGGACCTTCTGTATTAATTTCTCTTGTTTTTTTTTTAGAAAAGTTTACAAAAAAGAATCCCCCTCCCAATGTTCTCTCCCTCTCTCTTTATATCCTTCTTCCTTGTGCTTCCATTTATAGAGTCTTCAATGCAGATGCCTTTCCCATCTGCCGCCCCCTTGAAATCTTCCCCCAATGACTGTAAGGCTGATCACCATCACCTCAGATGTCACTTCTTTATTAATGCGGCCAAATGAGTAGGTGTGAAGTCTTTAATATGGTGGCAGTAGCTTCCTGCAAGGCGTTCCCCACTTGTTATTCCCTTTTGCATTCCTCTGGAGCGCATCTTCACTTGCTGAGTTTTATGGTTTCCCCTCTAAGTGCCACGGTGCACCTTATGGCCCTCATCTTGGTCAGCCGAGGACGCACCTCTCATCAGACTATCCCAACTAGCCTTTACTTCCACAATGGGCTTGTGAGCCTTTAAGTTCGGTGTCTTTGTTGTCGCCAGGCCGCCCTAGGACAAGTTAGTGTCCTCAGATCAGGCCCAAGGCCCAAAGACATGTATTTACATTTTTGACCCCAAATTATGCATACTACAATTTTTATCACCTAGAGGCTAGAAAGCTAGAACTTACAAACTAATTTGTTTCCAATCATCAAAACACATTTAAAACATTCATTTATTAAGTGGTTAAAGTCCACCAATCATAACATATCAATTTGTAACCATGCATTATATAATAAAATTTGTAATATTTTCAGCATTTTTATAAGAATAAATCATATATTTCACATGATCTTGCATTAAAATTATTTATTACTGAAAAATGGGACACGGAAACCCACTTAAAGGTTGGGCATAACGATTAACAAAAACATAATCTAACAATAAGAATATTTTATTTTGTTGCTTTTTTTCTTCTTCTTTAGTTATGTTTCCTTTATTATATATACTTGACTTGGATTTGTTGATATGATATATTCTTTGCTTGTACTTACGTGTTACTCAAATTGTTGTCTTTAACACACATTGTTTGATTTTGCTACTATCTTCCTAGATAGCAAATTTTGAATAGTAGCCAACGAATTAGAGCATCCAAGCCACACGCATTAACACACAATAGTAGCCAACGAATTAGAGCTTCCACAGTTTCCTTCATATTCTTTTATCTCTCCATTTCAAAGAGCTTTCGTCTTGCATAGAGGAATTAATTATCTTGACAGCCAACTTATCAGCCGATTTTACATGTTTTTACCTCTCTCGATAATAAAGATGGAAGAACTGTTTGATAGCTAAGCCCAAGCTGGTCTGGGATGATTTAATTGATTGGTATCTACTGCAAGTTGGTATCTTTAAAGCTATCTTTTGCAAGTTGGTATGGGGCCTATGGGCACAACTAGAGTAAGAGGAATGTAGTCAGTCTGAGCAGGAAAGCTGCTTCTGTTGAGCCTTGTTGCTCTGCCTTTGTTAGGTGTGCTTGTTTGCTTTCTTTTTTTAGATGCTGTCGATTGGTTCATAAAAAAAAGGCATCATAATTTTTCTTTAACTCTTTTGATTGAATAAGTTCAAAGATAAGTTTAAAGACAAAATTATAGATAAATTTTATATCCACAATAATATTTTAGGTGGTGAATAACATGCTGTTACTAGCATGGGCAAGAAAAATATTTTTAGTGGTGGGTTTTAGATTAAACCAATAACAATTTGTCATGTAAAATTTTTGTAAAAATATTATAAATGTAACATTTATTTTAAGAAATAAAGAAGTCTGAAAATATAAGTCTTTAAGGTGTAAAATTAGTTGAATTGGAGGAAATTTTACACTTTTTATGATTGGACCACATTTTATTTTGATCAAAATGTCTAATTTTCTATCAAACCCGATGAGGATGGCCTAAATGAGCCTAGTTTATTAACTTTTTTTTTTTCTTTTTTTTCTGTGGGCAATTTGAGAACCATTTATGACATGAGTGCCTCCGATGTGTAACTTTTGTGTCCGTAGCAAGGGTTGAAGATTAGTTAAGAAAAAAAGTAATATTACGCATATTACAATTTTTAGAAGGCCAGAATTTACAAACTAATTTGTTACCAATCATGAATCATCAAAACACATTTAAAATAGATTCTCAAAAAAAAAAAAAAAACACACACACACACACTTAAAACATTTATTTATTAAGTGGTTAAAGTCTGCCAATCATAACATATCACTTTGTAACCATGCATTATATAATTAAATTTGTAATATTTTTAGCATTTTTATAAAAATAAATCATAGTTTTCACATGATCTTACATTAAAATTATTTATTGCTGCAAAATGGGACGCGGAAACCCACTTAAGGCTTGGGCATAACTATTAATGAAAACATAATCTAACAATAAGAATTTTTTTGTCGTTGCTTTCTTCCTTTTTTGTTGCTTTAGTTATGTTTCCTTCATTATATATACTTGACTTGGATTCGTTGATATGATATATCCTTTGCTTGAACATGCCTGTTACTCAAATTGTTGTCTTTAAATCTTAACGGTTTGTCTTAGTAAATTTACAGATTATCAAAAGGAAAGTTGCTGGGACACCAACTGGGCAAGCAAGTGCGACTAAATCACATCTATTTAGGTATGAGCTCTTTCGAACCACCTCTCTTTTTTTCTTCCTCAGAAGTTTCAAATGAAGATCAACTGCCAAATCTAGTTAGAAAATTGTAGCAGGATTGTTAAGGAAGCTCTGATGTTAAAAGTTTTGCTTTTTGGAGAGTCATGCTAGCTTAGTCCTAGATCCAATCATGTGTAGTGCTACCACCTTAAAATGGAGCATTGTACAAAAAAATCTTTTTGATATTCTTAGGGTTGGTTAATTTTGTTGCTCACGTGAGGATCACTCCATTAGGCTTCTGTAACTCACCACTGTTAAAAACAAAAAAAAAAAAAAAAAAAAGATCAAAAAGTGGTTTTTTTTTTTAAAATTTGGAAGCTTCAAGAGCTGTAACAAGAACACAAAAACAAGATCAAAATTTGTTTTTTTTTTTTTTTTTTCATGGTGCTTGACTCAAAAAGTTTTATGTATCTCCTTAACTCTCTAGTTCCTTTCTCCATCATTGACCTTGATTTGAGGAGGCTGAGGATTTTTTTTTTTTTCATTGATGGTGGGCTTTGATTTTAGTGAGATGTTGGTGGCTAGTCATTTTTTGTTATTTGAAAGATGGCTTCAAATATTTCTTCTCATGGGTGGCAGGATAACTTAGTGTTGGAGAAAAATGCCTCGTTTAGTCTTTTGGCATCATGATTTCAATAGGAATACTCATAGTGTTAGGAGCATCTCGAGGAATTGATGCAGCAGGAACAAGATTATGCTATGTACAGCTTCAACTTTAAAAATGTTGTTAATAGACAAATGTAAAATCATATATTCAATTAAATTGTGTTATCTATGAAGATTATCCAATTTCTCTTACATGGAGATGTAAATTTCGAGGTGCATAGTGCAGTACAAACAGGTTTACACAATTCTTAACAACTGATTATGACAAGAAAGAGCAATGTTCCCATTGTATTTCTTACAATCCGGTGAAAAAATCTCTTTGCGTTGTAAGTACTTCTATGTTTTGCATGATTCTTTATGGTAAGCATTAGGGTTGTCCCAGACCCAACCTGAAACTTTCTTGTGGGTGAAAAAGGAAATCGAAACCGACTCGGAATGCTAGTCGGATCTGGCGGTTCGGGTCTCGTCGGGATTCGGGTTGAACGATCGGGTTTCGGGTGTATCGCCGCTGATGTTGTTTTGGCCGGATCTGTCAAGATCTGGCCAGATCATGATGAGCTCACGCTGGGTCTCGATGGATCTCGACGAGATCGCGCCGTTTCTCGACGAGATCGCGTTGGATCTCGCGGATCTGGACTAGATCTCGACGAGATCGCGCCGGATCTTGTCGGAACTGATGGTATTTCAAGTAACTTTCGCTGGAGAACTCTAATACTGCCAGCCTTTGTAAGTTTTGTCGATAATCCTTCGAATATCGCCAGAGGTTTCTAGGTTTATGATCAGGTTGGTTTGCTTGGGTTTTGGGAGAGGAAACCCGCCAATCGACCCGAAGGCTTCGGGTTCTATGGGCGGCCACTCGCGACCGACCGTCGGAGTGTCGGTTCGAGCCGTTTTCGGTTCGGGCTTAGGCAGGTTGCTCGGGTTGGTTAGGTATGCGGGTTGGGTAGACAACCCTAGTAAGTATTGAGTTGACATTGGTTTAAGAAAGTCATATTTGGTAAGAGTGATCTTAGGCCAAAATTTTACCATTTTAAGATTTAGATTTTTATTTTTATGTTTTTGTGTTTTTAACAGTGAAAGTACAGAGGTAAGTTACGAAAACTTAACAAAATGAGCTTCAGGTGCGTAAAGTGCAACTTTTAAACCATAGGTAGGCAATATAAATTTCGATCATACTATAGGTGAATAAATTGTAATTTACCATAATTTTTAAAACGTTTACAACACACTCATTAATGGCATTATTGTAATGAATGAGACCCCATGTTTTCCCTACTTTATCAGTCTTAAAAGGCGTTCTACTTATCAACTTAATTAATTACGATGCCTGTATTAGATAGGGAATTGAAAAAACTATCAAAAAATTGATTGCTTTTTAATTTTTACATAAAAAGTTTCTTAAAATGATTTACTATTGTAGATGTCTGAATCCTTACTCTAGATAAGTAGACATATGAATCCCAATGACCAAATTGTACCTTTAGTCCTTTTCCTCAAAGATCCTTTTCCTCAAAGATCTGCTACATCATTGGTTGTGCATTATTACTCCCAACAATTAGTGTATTTACTTCTTACTTTTTCTTTTTAGGAAATGCTAATGGATGCCCTTAGGGTATGTTTGGTTGGAGTGAAAATAGGGAAGATGAAAAATAAAGAGAGGAAAATAGGGTGTTAAATGACATTTTTCACTGTTTGGTTGAGAGGAGAAGTGGGAGAGAAAAGTGGTGGGGTCCACAAGTTTTCTCTCCTCTTCTTTCAAAATACAATCTCTCCAAATTGAAGAGAAAATTGGAATAAAAAGTGAGAAATTTTTTTTGACAAAACTGCCCCCATTTTTTTTTTTTTTTTTTGCTTTTTTTTTTCCTTTCTTTTGTTTGGTCGGTGGTGGGTTCTTTTTTTTTTTTTTTTTTTTTCTCTTAATTTTTATTTTTATTATTTTTTAAGAAAACACTTTTGGATGATTTCTTATGCTATTTTTTTGAAATGTCCACTTTCATCTATATACAATTTTTAAAAAAAGTATAATGTATTACTTTCTCTTTTATTTAAGAGGAACATAATGATAAATTTATACAAACCTTATTTTCAACCAAACCAAAAAGTTTTTCATCTCTCTATTTTTCCACCCTCTCAACCAAACACAATTGAGAAAAATTAAAAAATTTTCTATTCTTCAACTTTTCCATCCTCCCTCTATTTTCTATCCTCTCACTTTTTCATCTTCTCAACTAAACGGATTCTTAAGGTAATGGTTAACAATCCATTTAAAGAAAATTTTTATGGGAAAAGAAAAAAAAAAGTGTAATTAATATTTTGACAACTTTTTCCATTTTCCATAAAAATGGTGTCAAAACTTTTCTAAAATGAATTGTTAACCATTGCCTTAAAGGCATTCGTTCGCATAACCCTTTTCTTTTTAGGAGGTTTTGACGAAGCGGTGGGTGGGAGGGTGGGTGTGAACTGTAAAGTGGGGTTAGGCTTTTAATACATTTATTTGATTGCATTTTGGTGAATTTTGATTGTCCTTACACTCTTTTCTCTACGTTAATTACCGTCTTTTGATTAATATTTGGACCTTTTTGGTTAGGGTTTTTGTTCTGCTTCTAGGTTTTACTGGTGGCTTTGGTTTACTTTCTTATGTATTTCAGTTTTCAAAGATTGCATGTATTTTACATTTGATTATTACATTCATTTAATTTTCGCTGATTGGTTTACTACATTTTTCATTTCATAGTTGCTCTTTTGTTGTTGTTTTTGAATATTAATGCACAACATAAGTGCTTCTACTTGCATAAATTGGGAAAGTACAAAAAATCAAGAATATATCTCTAGAAATATATACCATCTCACCACAAAAGATTGAGTACAAGTGAATCCAATACAGTAGTAAGATCTCCTCTCTAAAGTTTGGGACTACTCATGAGTCAGGCGTTTCACTAGCGGGGACGTGGGGTTGGTTTATTTTGGCTTTCTAACGTTCTATCATATGCATTTTGGTGCATTTGATTGTTATATTATTTGGCACTATTTGAATGGACTCTTGAGCCAGCACAGATACTTTAATTTGAAACCCAGTTTTAGTTTCTCAATTTTGGCTTCGATTTACTTTCTCTTTTTTTTCACTCTTCACTTATTGCATGTATTTTACATTTTGTTAGTTTTTAAATATTTAGGTATAAATGTTTAGAATCTAAATTATTTGTTTGTTGGTAAATTGTGTATATAAACTTGTCTAGAAATAGATCTTCGACTCTATGAAGTCATATTTGACATTGCTCAAAATACTACATGTCAAAATTCAAGAATATTCATGCTATAGGTTTAGAAAGTCAAAATTAGACTGGCTCAATTGATCAAGATAATTTTTGATCAATTGAAAGTCAAAATTAGACTGACTTGATCGATCGAGAGAATTTTCAACCGATCGAAAGTTGTGGATTAGCAAAGATCAACAAAAGTAGAAAGCTTATAAGTTGACCGTTTCAAGTCCAAACTGTGATCCATTTTTTGTAATATTTAAAGGATATTATAAGCTAACCCTAGTGGAGTTTTAAAGAGAGAAGAGTGCATATTGTGCCTCTTATTGTAGATTTAGAGTTTCTGTACCAAAAACTCTCTCAAATCTTCTATTGGCAATATTCTTTGAAGAAATTCAAGATCCGGTGCTGTAGAAGCTGCTGCCATCACTAGTCATCAAAAGTACTAGAGATCTAAACCTTTAAGGGTGGTCTTGGAGTCATAGATTGGAGATCTTTGTGGAAGGTCTAAAGCGTGAATTGGAGGATTATGTGAGAGCAAGTCCACATCAGAGAAGTTTGAGGGGTTCAGAACTAAGGTTTGGTAACTATAGTTAGTTTACTACGAGTTGGTATTCTTGAACTGTAAATCTCAATTGTTCTCTTGGGATCGTTCCCCCTAGGTTTTTTACCTTAAAACTAGTTTGTTTAATTGGTTTTCCTAAGTCATCACATCTTGTGTTTTTTAGTTTTTCACTGTGCATGTTATGTGTGATGAATGTTTAACCTAGATTTGAATAATTAATCTAAGTAAGATCTTGGCTAATAAATTAGGTTAAACATTGTGTGTTCCAAGGTTCTAAAACTTTACACATTTGATTATTACAAATATTTAATTACAGCTGATTGGTTTGCTACATTTGTCGTATGATCTCTGCTCTTTTTTGTTTTTTGTTTTTTAATACGTGCTTCTACTTGAATTGTAAATTTTATTATTGCCTTTTTCTTAACAAATTTGTTTCTTTAACAAAAAGAATTAGAGAAAGACTTAATGCAATATTACTAGAAGTCTAGAAGTAATGAAAGGATATATTAATCAAGAAAGTGATGGATCATATGATTTAGAATAAGATAAAATAAAAAACTAATTCAAAGGAAACTAAATTTTAGTAATTTTTCAGTAATTAGTTTTTCTTTTAGTTATTGGCAATTCAATACATTTCTGTTAGATTTTTTTTTTTTTTCTTTTTAAGTTGTCCATTCATCAACTTGGAACAATTATTAGCATTTAGTTCCTCACAACCAGTGGATTCACAAGCGTGTGGGATCCATCTATTGTGAGATAGTGAGATACCCTCAACAATTATTCATCTTTTTTTTTTTTGTTTTTTGGGTCTCCTTCTCCTTCCTCCTTTTATACTCTCTTTTCTCCTCCCAAATATATCCACAATCCACCTCAATTCTCACACTTCTTCCTTCTTCGTTCTTACACACCACTCCTCACTCAGAATCATATGATTTTCTTTGTTCATACTTGTTTGCTTTATTAGAAAATCCAATTCCCGCCTTCATTTTGTTGGTCGTCCTTACTCTACCGCTGTGCAAAAGCTGGTTGCTATATTTCTTCGCTCCTTTTGTTTGCCTTGCAAGGGGTTGGTTGTGTCAGGGATGTTTGTAAAGTTTTAGCATTACCTAGTTTTATTAGCGTTTTTAAAAAGTAAAATAAAACAATGATTTTACATTCAAGGTTCATTTACAATTTATATCATAGATTAAACAAATGTGTACAATATGTGTTTAACATTATATATATTTTCATAAATAGTGTATAATATTGTATATATACTATTTATGCACATAAGTACAATTGTGTACGTATATTTTGCATGAACAGTAAAGGTAAACATATAACTACTATGCATAAAATAAAATAGTATTAGTTAGTTTTTCACTTTGCTAGATAGATTAAATTATTAGTTTATGTGAATAATACCATGTAAAGTGTATATTGTAGGCCAAAAATGTGGCTAACATGGGCTAATGTTGGCCACATTTTTTCCCTGCAATGCATACTTTATATGGTACTATTTATCTAAATTAATAATTGTCCATTTTCTAATTCTTCGTTAAAAAAAAAAAGTCAAGCAAAAAATTGGATTTAAATGATATAATATGTTTCAGTGGTAGAGTCACCAAGTCTTGGGTGTTAGAATTCCCTTCATATATATTGTATGGTGCCCGGCTATAAGCCCAGAGTCCCATGGGCCCAAATCCAAATGGCCCATAAACAGTAGCCAACCTTGGGCCCATCATCCTTTGTAGCCAGTTTTGGACGGCCCACGGGCGCCACCCATTGTTTAAGAATTAGGCGCACGGCAAGGCAGGTCGAGTTGATCAAAGTATCGGTGCAGCCTCTGCTTGGTTGGATCTCGGTATGTCGGTAATGTCTTGGGAAATATTGTTGCCGAGCATTATTCGGCGTCTAGCCCCACTTCCAATGTCCTAGCTTCTATTCCCAAAGCAAAATTTGCTCTTGTCAGCAGGAATAATTAAAACCAGCCCCACCCACACGAGTGGTGCCAGAGAATAATCATCACCAACCCACTATAGCAAGGCTATAAATAAGCAAAGGGAAGGAGAAATAGGGGTTAGACACACGAGGGTAAAAGATCAGAAAATAAAATAGCTAGGAAGGTAAATTAGGTGTAAGAGTGCTCGGCAGAGAAGAGAGACTACCTCTGGGAAGTTAAACCTGGTAGGAAATCCATAAACCTACAACAATAAATAAGTTGTGAGCCTACTGCGCACATATATGAATAGATCTATTTCATTATTAAGATTAAATGATTCAAATCTAAAATGTATTACATTTAAATTTTTAATAGCATGACCCTATATTTTTTTGAGAATTAAATCTAAGAAATAAAAGCTGTAATGGACTTTCTCAATTTCTAGTTGAGATCCCATGGCCCCCTTTAAATTAACTAAACCCTTTTTCTTTTTTATTTATTTATTTATTTTGGTGTTAGGTATTTTTTTTTAACCCACATTACTGGGGAAATTGATAACCGACTATGGAAGAAGAAAATACCACTATTCCAATAGAAAGACGGATCACAATTGAGGAAAAAAGGCAATACAAAATGAATCCTCTAGTGTTCAAAGCTGCTTCTTCGGGTGATTCAAGTTTCTTTGAGAATTTGGCAGGTTCAGATCCTAATAGTAGTACCCTTCTCCAAGTGACAATCGAGAAGAACACTGTTCTTCATGTTGCACTGCAATTCAAACAAATTAAGGCTGCGAAAAAGATAGTTAATTTAAGTCCAACCCTTGTGTATGAAACAAACTCCAACGGCGATACTCCGCTACATGTTGCTGCGAGGGTAGGAGATATTGAAATGGTAAAGCTTCTAATAGACCAGGCCAAAAAACTGGATGTTGAAACAGGTGGCCGACAGCAGCTTCTGAGCATGGTGAATCAAGATGGGGATACTGCCTTGCACGTCGCTGTGCGATATGATAATAACTTTGATGTTGTGAAAGAACTAATAAATGAAAAGGATCCAGCAGAACTGGCTAAGCAAGTAAACAACGCTGGGGAATCCGCACTGTTCCTCGCTGTGGATAGACGACACTACGACATGGCTTCTTATATCCAAAGTGCTGCTCCAGACTGCTCCTATGTTGGAAGGCATGGCATGAATGTCTTGCATGCAGTTGTTATTCATACAAGTAGTTGTAAGTTTTGCTCCATTCTGCTCCTTTAATATTTTGCACTTTTCTTTTAGGATATGGCCTTTTCGAGGCGTTAATGTCATGGCTATATCCCATGCGTGATGTGTGCTAGCAAATCAGTTTTACTAAGGTTGAACGATATTCTAGAGTCAAGACTCCTTTTTTTTTAACATTCATTTTCATGTTTTAAAACATGAACGTTTTGAATCTCTGATTCTTGAGATAGCATGTCTAGTGATGGTTTCATACACAAATAATGTTATTCCAACCATAATTTATCGGTTTAATAAATTGTTTCCCTAAATTCATCTTCACAAATTTTATTATAAAAAATAACAAATTGATGTAGCATGTGAATAATACCACCACATTACCATTTTAATAAGATAATTTTTTTAATTGGAAAAAGTTAATAGAAAAATTTTTAATTCAATTTTTTTAATAGGAAAAGTTAGCAAATTGATGGACCATTTTTAGAATCTTTTATAATAAAAAAAAAAAAGAAAAGAAAAAAGATTACTTTTTTTTTATACAATTTTTTGTATTTTTCATGAAAATGTTATCAAAACTTTCCTAAAATTTTTAATAAATTCTTGAAGGGCAACCTTTAACTCGACCATTATGAAAAATTAATGTATAAAGCTTATATATATAATAGAGTTGGTAATATCCCTAACGGTACTCTTTAGAAATTGCATGGGTGGCATCCCCTCTTCAGTATAGAGCCGACATGCTAGTAATACATGACCTAATTAAAGCCCAACTGATCTTGGGCTGCTAGAGAATTCTGAAAACGGGCAGAAGCAAGGTTCAACCTAAGTTCAAAACTTGAAAAGAACCAAAAAGGAGGCAACTTTATTGATTTTGAAGGGTTTTTTTTTTTTTTTTTTAAGATACAAAATCTACAATAACATAATCCAAGTTTATATCTATATGAAGCTTTCTTTTGGAGACTTGAACTTCAATCCTTACCTTCCACCCCACAAAAACTTTATACCTATAGAATTACCATCATGCTAAAGGTGTTCGGTGATATTTTGAAGTTAAAGTTAAAGATACTGGAGCCAAGCTTATATGAAAATATCTTGGTCCAATATCCTCGTGCACTGAACTTTTTGAAATGCAAGAGCGTGTCAAACACTTGCCACTTGTCCACATTCTAATAGGTCTAGTACATAGAATCACTAGATCCAAGCCTTGCCCAACTTATCTATTGTAGAGACTAGAGAGACTTTGTCAAACATCAATCAACAAAAGTAAAAAGAAAAGCAAACATTAAATAAGTATGTTGACATAAAATTATTATTTGGAATATACTATTAATAAATGATATTTGATTAACAAAAAATTTGATATATGTATTAAGCGTGTAAAGAATATGCAATTCAATAGTTAGATTTTTAAAATATATAATAATATTTATTTAATTGAGTAAAGTTGTAGCCTTAGACTACAATAAATTCTGTAGTAAACTTTGTCCATAAAAATATGTTTCTTCTTTTTATTGGTTATTTGTTTAATTATTTTTATTTTTTTTTCTTTTTTTTGTACGTAGTAAAGCGCAAGCCCATCCCTTCGAAGTATTTGCCGAAGCCAAGTACTTCAGATATTGGTATGTTTAAATTTCTTATATTTGGAATATTACTATTTTAAGTTAGTGACACAACAAAAATTTAAAACAATGTCACAACATTTAAAATTAGTCTACCACCTCACATATGAACTTATCACAATTTATAATTTCGATATTTTTAATGACCCCTGTGTAAGGTAACATGCTAACTCGAAAATATTATGAAATTGTAATAATTTTGTTTTCATTAATGGTCTTGTAAATTTGTCCCTGTACCCATCATGCTTGAAAGCTAAAGGTTTTAAAACTAATTAATTTCAAGCAATTTTATACATGCCAAGAGTCTTGACACAGTGGCAATATTTAATTCTCAAAAAGAATACAACATAGATTCGAACCTCCTTGTGTTGTGTAAGGGGTGAAAAATGGTTCTTAATATATAGGCTAAAATGCAAAACTAACTCTCTAATTTTTTTTTAAATTTTATTTCAGTTTTCTAACTTTACTTTTATTCATTTCAGTTCTTTAAATTTCAAATTTATTCAATTAAGGCCTTACCGTTAACTTTTGTTAAAATTTTTTGAAAAATATATCTGAAAAATATTTTTCAATCATTAATTGAATTTTTTTAATTTAAAAAATTTGAAGAAAAATTTATAAAATTGAAAAATTAATCACAACATATAACAAAAGTTGATTAAAAAGCCTTAATTGAATAAACTTAAAAGTTAAAGGACTGAAATGAACAAAAATAAAATTAGAGGACTGAAATAAAATCTACAAAAACCTAAAGGTGAGTTTTGCATTTTACCCCAATATATACTAACCAAAACAATATGGTGCGAAGCAACTTCCCTCGTGTTGTACAGTTTGTGTAAGAAAGAAAAATGCTCTTAATATGTACTAATAACTAATGTGAGCAATAAGGTTTTCTTTGAATTCTCGTAGATTTTGTGAAAGGAGTGATAATAAAATGGCCATCTACAATTGAACAAAGGGATGACTTAGGATGGACTCCTCTACACATTGCCGCACAACTGGGTAACGAGGAATATGTCAAGCTGCTTTTAGAAAACGGCAATTCCCCTGCATATGAAACGAACAATGAAGGTTTATCTGCTCTTCACATTGCGGCCAAAAAAGGAAATGTTAATGTAATGAAAGAACTCATCACAACATGTCCAGATATCTATGAGTTTTTGGACCTCAAGGGTCAGACGGCTCTTCATGTTGCTGCAGAAAGTGGAGAGAAGGAAGTAGTCGAGTTTTTTCTGGAGAGACCAGAGTTTGAGAGTCTCAACAACAAGCAGGATAAAGAAGGAGACACGCCTATGCATCTGGCGGCCAACAATGATCATATCGAGATTGCATGCCTGTTAAGAGGACGAGGTACAGGTGTTGATTTAAATGCTACGAACAAGGGGGGCTTCACTGCAATGGACAATGTTATTTCGCGAATGAAGTTAATACACTCCCGACCAACGGTATGCCCTGTCTTTCTTACTCTACTGAATGCAGTATTAATATCTTAGTTTGATGTTAAAAACCAATCCATCAAGTGCAATCGTCATAACATGAACTTAACTCTCTCTCTCTCTCTCTCTCTCTCTCTCTCTCTCTCTCTCTCTCTCTCTCTCTATATATATATATTGTTAGAATTATTGTTAGAGCTACATATTGTTAGAATTATATTTAAATAATTGAATTTATCATTTTTGTATGACTTAAATTTTGAGGAGACTCGGTAATTTACTCGTGAAGAGAAGTGCTATCATTATGCTTAAATGATAAAACTTATCATTTTTTAATAATTTAAACTTTTAAGAGTATTGGTAATTTACAATAATATCAATGTAGGTGGTGCTGAGGTAATAGCCTATCCTTTACCCCACAGCTCATATTTATTTATTATGTATTTTTTAGATAACCCTACCACTCAATTAAAAAAATGGCTTATGAAATAATCAGTAATATATAATACATTAATTGCAATAAATAATAAAATTAAAAAGTATAAGAATTATAATACCTATAAGAGAATAGCATACAAAGGTGAATCGTGACCTGTTTCTCTTTTGTGAAGAGTTAAAAGAAGAAAGTATAAGAATTAAGAAAAATGTTGGGGATATCTTCAACTGTACATCCAACTTCATAACATGTTTAAGTATCACCTAGTAATTGGTGTAAGTGTGTATATATATATATATATATATATATATATATATATATAATTTGTTAAGTTTTTATGGTGGTTCCATACATAAGTATTGAAATCCAATCACAAGATCAATATGACACTGAAGCAAGTTGTGAAATCGGGTGTAGATTTAGGTGTGGTCATAGGCGCTTTGAAGAATTAAAGTATCTAATAACTAGATTCTATTCCAAAAAATTGTTTTAGAACAAAGCAAATTAATTTGTGTGTGTATTAATTTTCCTCATATTCTAGCTAGAATGTATCACATATGTATACTGCGTCTACCTGTTTGTTTTTGAATATTAAAAAAAATCATCCATTTATAAATGAGAAATACTACATCAATAATATTGTCACAACAAATCATAGATGGTAGGTTATTATTGGTTCTAATTTAAATTTACAACTTAAATTACTTTTTTATCCCCATACAACAACCAAATATAATTTATTACTTAAAATTTCTTGTGAAAATGTTATATATGTTCATATCACTCCACTTTAAAAATGGGATAAAATATTGTTTTTGACCTTTTCCTCTCCAAAATTTATAAGACGTCTAGTCTTTGTCCCAAAACTTTGTAAAACTGGCATTTTATATCCCTAAACTTTTGCATCTGCTCTACTCAACGTTCTTCCGTCCATGTTATTTAGTTTTTATCCAATGTTAGTTTTTTGAATTTTCCATACAAAAATCATCTATTTATAAATTTTACATGATGAAAACAAGATCGAATTGTGGAAGGATGGCGCTCGACCAAGTCTAAGGGGAGCGCACTTTCAAATGGGCATCCAGAAATTGGAACCCGAAGAATTAGATTGTATGAATCAAAAGAAGCAGACCGATTTGCTGATAGCCACACTCATCGCAACTGTGACCTTCACGGCTGGTTTCACGGTGCCTGGTGGATTCAAAAGCGGAGGTGTGGATGAGGGCATGGCAGCATTAAGCAGAAGAACTTCTTTCCGTTTATTTATGATAGCTAATACTTTAGCTTTTGGTCTGGCCGTTACCTCCGTATTCATCCACTTTATCAGTTCAATAGTTTCTGAAGTCTTTCCTCTCAGAATAGGGTTAGGATTGACCCCTGGTTTCACATTCTATTCTACTGTAGCATTTGTTGTAGCATTTATCTCAGGCACCTACACAGTGGTGCCACACTCTATGGGGATTACTACAGCCGTTATTAGTTGTTGGTGCTGGACCTTCTGGCTAAGTAACCCCTTTATTCGTTCCTCTTATAAACGAGCATGGGAACGGGGAATCATGTGGTTAATTAATCTCTATGCTCCTTATATGGAAGATTAAGGAAAGAAATAATGAAGAATTGTTTTTCTTTTTCCTTTTTAATTGCTGAGCCCTACCTGGTCTGGGATGATTTGAAAGGAAAAAACTTTGAAGCTATGTTTGGAATAAGAGGAATGCTGTCAGTCTGAGGACGGCATTGTGAAGATCATTATATGGGAGAGGCTTGTTGCAAAGCCTTTGTACGGTGTGCTTGTGTTCTTCTTGTAATGTTTTTGTTTTTGTTGCAAAACCTTTGTACGGTTTGATTATATTATCTTTATTTTTGAAAAAAAATGCTTATTCATGGTAAAATAAAAAATATAAAAAATACTATGCATGTTATTTTTGGTATACCAAATCAAAGTACGTAGCATTCTTGCAGTGACTAATTGACCCAAAAAAAAAAAAAAAAAACAAAAGAAAAGAAAAGAGCATGAACGTGGTTTCAACTTTCAACTAGATAATGTGGATATATCTATGGTAACGACCAGAGATATATCCACTTCAAACTTGTTGCAGCTTGAGCCGCTGCCTTTTGTTTTGCCTAACGGACCTCTTCCAATGGAAAAATGACTACTTACCTTTTATTTTTAAACTATTTAATCAAACAGCTATCTTTTTGAAGTATTTAGTAAAATATCTTTGTTTGGAACACAATATTGCTGATATTAGCAATGTGAAGTTTCTCATTTAATTTTTTTTGAAAATTTTGCATAAAATTTGACATTGCTATGATATCAAGTTCTACTTAAAAAAATACACAGAAGTCGATTAATGTCGAGTTCCAAGCAGAATTTAAAAAAATCAGCAATATCAAGTTCCAAAACATAGGTATTTTTCTAGATACTTTGAAAATATGGTTGTTTGTCATGAACTTAAAAAATAAACAGTATTTAGCAATTTTTACCTTCTCGAAGCTCCCCCATTCCTTTTATTAGAGATGGGTTGGTCCTTAGGGCCCCCCCCTTTTTTTTTTTTTTTTTCTTTTTAAGAAACGTACGCAAGAGAGAGAATTGACAAGGTTCTAATACAAAGATACATGGTACACTTGTTATGTATACTTTTTAAAAATCTCATTTATTTTAGGTACGATTTATTTTTATTCGATTTAATTTTAATAAAATAATTCGATAAAAATAATCTCATAAGATCAAACATGAAGGGGTTTGAAATTTTTAATAATTGTAGTTTTATCGAAATTTTAAATTGATTAAGGGTTACAATTATGGATGAAATATGTGCTATAAAATTACGATTCCAAATGAAATTGCGATTTGAAGATTTGATTTCAAAAGTTTTATCTAAATTTCAAAAGATTTGTTTTAATAGTGATGCTGTTTAATGATTTGATATTAAAGTAAAAACTTCAACCCAAATCACCTTATTGGTGTCCATTGTCGAAAATTTTGATGTGCCCAAATTTAAAATATTAAATACACATTTGTGGGTTAATGTTGCGATGTTTTGATCATATGGATCACGTTTAATCAATAGCAATCCTGAACACTATCATAAGGCTATTAGACAAAAGACGTACGCTTCAAAAAAAAAAATTCTACGTGCAATATATCATGAGTATTCTCTACTGTTGAATAGTTTCTAAATGGGGTTCAACTTCGACCACCAATCTGAATATTATCATGATCCAGATAGGGGAGGGAATTTTGTACTTTTTTTATTCAAAAAAAGAATTCTTACAAGTTACAACTAGTCATCACCTTCTCTCTGTCTAAAAAGTATTTTTTGAAAATTAATCACATCAAACTCTTTTTTTTTTTTTTTTTTTCTAAAATTAACGGCCAGTCACAAGAAAGATTAGGAAGATAAGCCATATCACCAACTAAGAACGAGATATTAAAAAAAAAAAACTTGAATACATAATTTAGTTAGTAATTTTGCAACCCCAAAAAAAAAAAAAAATTATACTATAAAAATTTAATTAAAATATTATTTAATTTATATCTAAATATAAGAAAATACTATACTAAGATTGTCTCCTTATGCCTCAAATCTTATTGATTTGACCCTGACTTCTTGTGACTTAGTGCAATATGCATATTTAACTAGAAAAGTGTTCTTAGACTTGTTGATATTTACACCTTACATATAATGTCTATAATTTCATACACGATCATCTTACTGTTGTAGGCCAAATTTTTTTGCCAATCCTATTGCTGATAACATTGCCGCTGCTATTGGCCCCCCTCTGCGATTGACAAAGCTGGCAGTACAAAATCGTGTGTTTGTACTTTGTCTGCAATAGCGTGCATGAAATAAACACCACTCTTATTTTATAACCCACCTTAACCAATTGCCTCATTTGGAAAATGATAGAGCTAATAAGTATGGCAAGGTGTAACCCTACCGATGCTTAGTGATACTATGTAACATTTTACTTTATTGATCAATCAAATTTCTACCTTCTACTTGAGGAGGAAAAAAATTGCATATAAATTTTTTTAATAAAAAAAGGTAGGGAACGGGTGGAGAGAGAGGAAATAGAGCACAGACACTGAGTGGACTATAACCTCAGCCTGTTTTCAGCCTTAAAAAGTTTTCTAATTAGTGGCATTATTGTAATTTTCCTCTTCTTCATCAGTCTAAATTATGCTCTGCTTACAAATTTATGGTGTTTTTACTCAGAGAACTCAGTCCCAACTCCCAACAGCCAAATTGTTCCTCAACTATCTAATTCTTCAATGACTAGGCTATAGTTTTCTTATATATTTACATGGTCTACACCTGTTGACATTTGCTTCTGATATTTATTTTTTATTATCCAAGTATTCAACCAAAACACTAGTTGATTTTTGGTGTAAGTAGAGATTCGAATCTCAAATCTCTTATACAATCACAAGAGATGTTACTAGTTGAGTTAATATACGTTTAAAATAATTATTGCTTAATAACAGGTTGAATAACCGAATTTTGTTGAATTATATATATTTTGTGAGATGCCATGCACGGGACATCCATACTCATTTTGCTACTCAGGTAATAGATCTTTATAGCGAATAATGTTAACTTCCCGTTTTACAACAGAAAAACAAAGTACGCTCCACATATTTGCTAACTCGTAAAGTACTGCCTCAATATAGCCCGAGGGACCAAGATTATACGAATCTAATTTTGCAACTTTGAATCTTTGATGGTTGACAACTCATTTAATTGATCCAAAACATAAACAACCCTCTTTATCCCCATTACAGACTCACCTCCTGTGATGCATGGGTGGGTTGGTTTTTAGTTGATCCTAAAGAAATTTGACAATCTCTTCTCTAGATACGTGGTACTTTACTTTACTACATAAACATATGCGGTTCGAGGGCTAACATTGATGGGGCAATCAGGAACAAGATTTCATGCTAGAATCCAGCACAAGGATTGAACCAAAGAAGAAAGCCAAACATGGGAAAGAAACAATATCCAATTGTATTCTTGACCAGTTTGCAGGTTGAGCATTGCCGTGAACACAATCTTTTATAACTTGTTAAAGTGTCAAGTTGTGAATGACCCTATTTCTGATATCATTTGTATTATACACCAATTACAATATGCTACCTTATTAGTTGTAAACATTTTGTCACTAATATTATTGATGTTTATATTGGCTTTGAATAGCCAGAGTAGACTTCAGATAGTACTCTTAAATACAACTCTATTTGATGCCTAATACAAAATCACGGGACTAATTTCAATTGAGTAACACTCAATCACATGCATTTAACCTATTACTAACTTGGAGGCATCTAACCTTAAAGAGGCTTCTGAAATTAATTTATGTGGCATATTGAATGATTAGGAATAAACAGTACCAGAGAAGAGTCATCCGTCAGTTGACAATACAATACAATAATTTATCTGAAGGCATTTACAGCATTAGCCTTTTGCTTTGGTTTATAAAGTCAAACCATGCTTCCAATAAAGGCGTAAATGTACTTTTAGTCCATACATTTTGATTTTTTTTCATTTTAGTCCCTATATTTTATTTTTACCACTTTTAGTCCCTAAACTAATTAACGCTGGACATTTAAGTCCTTAAAGCACTATTCCGTCACCAAACTAACGGGAAAACTGACAGATTAATAAAATAATAATAAAATTTCTAACCTTCTTATTTTATTTTTTTTTAAAAGAAAAGATTTTCAGTTAATTTTGTTTCTCTTTTTTTGGGAAGAACATCTTCATGTTCTTTGTGTTCTTCCTTGGTTTTCTTCTCTATAATCAATCTCTAGCAAAAAACAAACCCTAAACCCAGATCCTAACCAAACCCCAAACCCATATCCCTAGTAAAGCAAACCTTAAGCCTTCAAACCCATAAATTTTCTGGCAAACAAACACAAAAAAAAAAAAAAAAAAAACCCCACTGGAAAAAAAAACCCCAAATCACCACCACTGAATCAAAGAACATGAAGATCAAACCCAAACAAAAGAATAGAAACAATTGAGATCTACCACTAAAAAGAAAGATTAAGACCCATGAAAAACAACCCCACCCACGCCGTGCCGCCGTCCATCAAGCGACCAGATCAAACAACTGAGACCCAAAATCCATCAACCAAAAACTGTACAATCTTGATCACCAGATCCACCTCCGACCCACTAAAAGCAAGTCCCACCGACCAGCGGTTGAACTGGGAAAAAAAAAAAAAAAAACCCTTTTCGTTCGTTGGCCTTGGCCCATACAACTACAAACTATAAACTGCAAAACCTTACAAAGCGACATAGACAAAGGAAAGTAAATAGCCTCAATCGCCTCAGGTGACCAATTCAATTAAAAAAAAAAAAACGAAACACAAACAGGCAGCTCTCCTCCATGAATGACAAATCTGATCTGATTTGATCTGGAAATGGAGTCGTCGTCGTCGGAAATGGAGTAGTCGTCGTCGTTGATGTTTTTGGAACTAGAAGACTTCAGTCAGAAGGTAGACCTGACTCGGCGGACCTGTGAGGTTTTGTTGAACTATCCGGAGGGTACGATGGTGCTAAAGGAGCTCAAACATGTTCTTCCCATGGCGTAAATGCAACCCTCCAACCAAATTAATCTAGACACTTTCTGAAAATCTTTTCTTTTCTTTTTTAAAAAATAAGAAGGTTAGAAATTTTATTATTATTTTACTAATCCGTCAGTTTTCCGCTAGTTTGGTGACGAAATAATGCTTCAAGGACTTAAGTGTCCAGCGTTAATTGATTTAAGGACTAAAAGTGATAAAAATAAAATGTAGGGACTAAAATGAAAAAAAATCAAAATGTAAAGACTAAAAGTGCATTGACGCCTCCAATAAATTGGTAAGTATAAACAAATTGTTGAGAATGCCTAATAATAGGTTACCAAGTTGCAGTGACATCTAAAAATTGCAATTTGTTTATAAAAAAATCATCAGTTGACTTCCACTGCTACAAGAAGCAGAGTCCTTCAGATGTAATGCAATCTCTCCGGGTACACAAGGGATGTGCTTTTTATTTCTCAAGCAATCACAAGTAAAGCAACTTCATCAGAGCCTGACATGCCAACCATCAGTATAAATTCAATACCATATATATATATATATATATATATATATAGGATTGCTTGGGCTAAATAATAATTAACTTGTGCAAGGTCAGAAACAAAAAATTATAAGAAAAAAGAATCATATGGGTTAAAAAAAAAAAGAAAAAAAAAGGTGACACAATCACTCCCTTCACACAGCATTCAGCTTATCAGATATTACTTTTGGATCAAAAATCACAAGAAGCTGGCCAAGGCTTTAGCAAATTTCATTGAGGTTTACCTCTTTTCTATTCTTTTAATTCACTTTATTTTGACCAGCTTACAAATTTTCCAAATAGGCGGATTGTGGCAGAGTTCAAAATAATTAATTAAATTCTAGTTTCAAAGAGAAAATCTTGGAACATAACCGAACTTTGTACTGTCATTATTTAATTGAGCTTAGCTCCCTGCCCAAAACCTGAATTTGACCAAATGGTTGTGAACTTACCTTAAGTTACTAGTAACATTGAGCAAGCCATGTCAAGTTTGCAAAACAGACCACCCCATTGACACCAAAGTACAAAATGAGATCAACAAAGGTTCTCAAGTATAGAAAAGTCATACCTGGGAAGCCATAATCCATTTTCCATCAATCCAGTCCTGATGTGGCCTTAGGTCAGAATGCTAAAACTCTATTCCCTCATCCGTGTCCCTAAAGTAAACCAAGTATTTTGAGCCACCAAGAACCTTAGAAATCACACCCACCCACCACCCATCATTGTACACAGCATTGACTTCTTCAAAAAGACTGAAACGATCAACAACAAGAGTTTCTGGTGGACATGGCCTAATATGCAGGGTATCAAACTCTTCTCTCAGAAAGCCTGAATCATCATCAGTCCTCAGGCTCTGGTACTGGACAAGGAACTTGTCCTTTCCCACTGCTTTAACAATAGTTGCAGCAAACCAAGCAACTTCAAAGCCATCATCATCACTGCTAACCTCAACTAGTGTCCCCTTGCTGAACATTTTTTGTGGTGTTGCATCACTAGCCTTCACCTCCTTTGTGATTGACATGTTCTGCAATACAATTTTTTAAAAGCTGACAATGTGAACTACATTAAAAACCTGAGCCAAAGATGACCTCTACAGGGAATGTATAAAACAAAGTAGAATATGCTAATCTAAGATGCATGGGTATGGGTACGATATGGGTATGGGTATAGGGACACAACATTTCTTGAAAAACCTAGGGTACAATAGGGATACGTGTATTAATTACTTATTAAATATATTTTATTTATATTTTTAATATATTATTAAGCATTTATTTTTCATATAATGTTAGAGCACTTGCAGCAGTGGAGCTAAATAGCTATATAGATATTTTAGCTCCACCAAAACACAAAAAACCTTCCTGCAATAGTGGAGGTATAGCTAAAATTTTTAGCTTAATTGCTACAGTGCTCATGTATAGATACATGAGTATTGTAGCTCAAAGCTATAAAAAAAATTAATTTTTTATTCCGTTTGCCAATTAAAATAATATAATCTGATCAGTCCGTGCCTTTGGAGCTCCATCTGAAGCTCCATCTCCGTGCCTCTCTCTCTGAAGCTCTCTCTCACAGTCACTGTTCATATGGTGCCTCTCTCTCTCAGTCACTCCGTGCGTCTCTCTCTCTCAGTCCCTCTCACCTCTTTGTCTCAAAGTCTTCGACCCACGCCTCCGCCGGCCTCAATGTCACCGGCCTAAGCCCCAAACCGCCGATTTATTGCTTTGGTTTTTTGCCGATTAGACCCACACCTCCGCCCAGTCCTCCATCTCAACGCTTGCCCAACGCCGATCAGACCATTGCCTTGGTTTTCCGCCGATCAGACTCATTCGCCGATCAGACCATTGCCTTGAGGTATTGATGCAGCAGAAACAATATTATGCTATGTATAGCTTCAACTTTAAAAATGTTGTTAATAGACAAATGTAAAATCATATATATATTCAATTAAATTGTGTCATCTATAAAGATTATCCAATTTCTCTTACATGGAGATGTAAATTTCGAGGTGCACTACAAACATGTTTACACAATTCTTAGCAAATGATTATGACAAAAAAGAGCATTGTTCCCATTATTGTATTCCTTACAATCTGGTGAAAAAATCTCTTTGCGTTGTAAGAACTTCTATGTTTTGCCATGATTCTTTATGGTAAGAATTGAGTTGACATTGGTTTAAGAAAGTTATATTTGGTAAGAGGGATCTTAGGCCAAAATTTTACCGTTTTAAGATTTAGTCTTTATTTTTAAGTTTTTGTTATATTTTTTGTGTTTTTAAAGGTAAAAGTACAGAGGTAGATTACGGAAGCTTAACAAAATGAACTTCAAATAGGTAAAGTGCAACTTTTAAATCATAGGTAGGCAACTTAAATTGTAATTTGCCCTAATTTTTAAAACGTTTACAACACACTTAGTAATGGCATTATTGTAATGAATGAGACCCCATGTTCTCCCTAGTTTTTTTTTTTTTTTTTTTTTTTTTTTTTTTTTACAAGATAGAATTTCTACTCTAACCTAATCCAAATATGTATGTGTGTGAAGCTCTCCCTCCTGGAGACAAACCCCGGCCTTTGCCTCCAACACCCCACAAGTATTTATACTTGTGGAGTGCCCATTAAAGGTGCGCGGTAGTCCTACTTTATCAGTCTTAAAAGACGTTCTACTTATCAACTTAATTAATTACAATGCCTATACTAGATGGGGAAATGACAAAACTATCAAAAAGTTGATAACTTTTTTTATTTTTACATAAAAAAAATTCTTAAAATGATTTATTATTGTAAATGTCTGAATCCTTACTCTAGATAAGTAGATGTCTGAATCCCAATGGCCAAATTGTACCTTTAGTCCTTTTCCTCAAAGATCTGCTACATCATTGGTTGTGCATTATTACTCCCAACAATCAGTGTAATTACTTCTTTCTTTTTCTTTTTAGGAAATGTTAACGGATGCCCTTAGGGTAATGGTTAATAATCTATTTTTAAAAAGTTTTTATGGAAAAAAAAAAAAAAAGTAATTAATATTTTGACAACTTTTTCCATTTTCCCATAAAAGTTGTGTCAAAACTTTCTTAAAATGAATTGTTAACCATTGTCCTAAAGGCACCCGTGTAACTCTTTTTTTTTAGGAGGCTTTGACAAGGCGGTTGGTGGGTGTGAACTGTAAAGTGGGGTTAGGCTTTTAAATTTTAATACATTTATTTGATTGAATTTTGGTGAATTTTGATTGTCCTTACACTCTTTTCTCTATTTTACCGTCTTTTGATTAATATTTGGACCTTTTTGTTTAGGGTTTTTGTTCTGCTTCTAGATTTTACTGATGGCTTTGGTTTACTTTCTTTATGTATTTCAGTTTTCAATGATTGCATGTATTTTACATTTGATTATTACATTCATTTAATTATCGTTGATTGGTTTACTACATTTTTTGTTTCATATTTGCTTTTTTGTTGTTGTTTTTGAATATTAATGCACAACATAAGAGCTTCTACTTGCAAAAATTGGGAAAGTACAAGAAATCAAGAATATATCTCTAGAAATATATACCATCTCACCACAAAAGATTGAGTACAAGTGCATCCAATACAGCAGTACGTAAGATCTCCTCTCTAAAGTTTGGGACTAATCATGAGCAAGGTTTTCAGACCCGGACCGTTGATTGAACTGTAAAAGAGAGAGGTTTAAGGTTTTTGAAGTCGAACTGACGTTGAACCGAGGTTGAACAGTGATGACATCATAATTAATTTTATAATTATTTAAAATATAAATAATTATATTAAATTAGTACAAATATTTAAAGAAATTAACTAAAATAGTGCAATTAAATATAGAGATCTATTATTCCTTTATAGAAACAAAGAGATCTATCTTTCAAATGTATTTTCTATATCATAATTCATAACTTTAAGAAATATTAAATCCTACGTTGATTAGTTAAATTTGTGATAATATCTAATAATATAATAATTAGAATAAAAAATATATATGTTATTTATGTACTTGTATTGCATGTCCGCAATGTGCCACTTAAAAAATTACCAATGCATTAATTTTTTTAAGAGAAATGATATGTCTACAACATTTTCACAACATTTTTACAACAAATTCTAAGTAGCAGGTTGTTACTGGATGTTATTGTTGGAGCAAAAGAGTAGTTTTAGCGTTGAGTTCAAATTTGAACCAATAATAACTAATCACCTATAATTTATTGTGAAAATATTATAAAAATATTGTAGACATAACAAATTTTTTTTTTTTTTTAAGTGATGAATGGATGATGTTTGTATTGCATTAATTGCATGTCTACAACATGGCCCACTATTACTATAAGAATCAGCCTTTTTCTTTAAAATAAAAGCAAAACATAAAAAATTAAAAACTTCAACCATTAGCAAACCAAAACGTGGCACTCCAATAATTTCTCCCACCTACCCCACTGACTATCTTGACCACTTCTCTTTCTTTACTCATTTGGCCGCTAAAGCAGTAAAGCCATCAGCTCTCTGTCTCTACTTTGGTCTTCACTTGGAGTAGCCTATATATGTTTGTTGGGTTTCTTCTCCACAATCAACAATTTGTTCTTTCATCAACGGTCTCTTTGTGTTTGTGTCTGTGTTTGTGTTTGTGTTTGTGTTTGTGTTTCTGTTATCAATCAAAAAGAGTTCCTTCTCTTGTTTATCAAAAAGAAAGAAAAAGAAAAAAAGCTCTCTGTCTCTCTCTATAGCAGATTTGAAGATTGTGAATCACTGAAGCTTAAGTACTTCCAAAAATTTTCAGATCTCCTTCTGATCTTTGTTCTTCTTCGTTTTCTTTCATTTCTTTTTTATTTCTTCTAAATCTGATTATAACTTCATACCGGTGTACCCAAAATTCACCAGAAAAGCTAAAGCAAAAAGAAACCGTCTGAACCTTAAAAACCGGTCACGGTTCTCAGAACCGTACGGTCCAACTGCAGTTCGCACGGGTTCCTGCTTTTTTCCATAGAGCGGTTCTTGAAGCTTAATAACCCGCAAAACTGAGGGGTTCACGGTTTTTTCGGTTCGGGTTTCAAAACTTTGCTCATGAGTCATGTGTTTCACTAGCGGGGACGTGGGGTTGGTTTATTTTGGCTTTCTAAGGTTCTATCATATGCATTTTGGTGCATTTAATTGCTATATCATTTGGCACTGTTTGAATGGACTCTTGAGCCAGCTATACTTTAATTTGAAACCCAGTTTTTAGTTTCTCAATTTTGGCTTCAATTTACTTTCTCTTTTTTCACCCTTCGCTTATTGCATGTATTTTGCATTCCGGTGCTGTAGAAGTTGCTGCCATCACTAGTCTAGAGATCTAAACCTTCAAGGGTGGTCTTGGAGTCATAGATTGGAGGTCTTTGTGGGAGATCTAAAGTGTGAATTAGAGGATCATGTGAAAGCAAGTCCACATCAGAGAAGTTTGAGAGGTTCAGAGCTAAGGTTTGGTAACTGTAGTTAGATTTACTACGAGTTGGTATTCTTGAACAGTAAATCTCAAATGTTCTCTTAGGATTGTTCCTACTAGGTTTTTTATCTTGAAACTAATTTGTTTCATTGATTTTCCTAAGTCATTATATTTTGTGTTTTTTAGTTTTCCACTGTGCATGTTATGTGTGATGAATGTTTAATTTAGACTTGAATAATTAATCTAAGTAAAATCTTGGCTAATAAATTAGGTTAAACATTGTGTGTTCCAAGGTTCTAAAACTTTACACGTGATTATTACAATTATTTAATTACAGCTGATTGGTTTGCTACATTTGTCGTATGATCTCTGCTCTTTTTTCTTTTTTGTTTTTCAATACGTGGTTCTACTTGAATTGTAAATTTTATTATTGCCTTTTTATTAACAAATTTGTTTCTTTAACAAAAAGAATTAGAGAAAGACTTAATGCAATATTACTAGAAGTCTAGAAGTAATGAAAGGATATGTTAATCAAGAAAGTGATGGATCATATGATTTAGGACAAGATAAAATAAAAAAACTAATACAAAGAAAACTAAATTTTAGTAATTTTTCAGTAATTAGTTTTTCTTTTAGTTATTGGCAATTCAATACATTTCTGTCATATTTTTTTTTTTTTCCTTTTTAAGTTGTCCATTCATCAACTTGGAACAATTATTAGCATTTAGCTCCTCACAACCAGTAGATTCACAAGCGCGTGGGATCCATCTATTGTGAGATAGTGAGATACCCTCAACAATTATTCATCCTTTTTTTGGGTCTCCTTCTCCTTCCTCCTTTTATATACTCTCTAAATCCACAATCCACCTCAATTCTTACACTTCTTCCCTCTTCATTCTTACAAACCACTCCTCACTTAGAATCATATGATTTTCTTTGTTCATACTTGTTTGCTTTATTAGAAAATCCAATTCTCACCTTCATTTTGTTGGTCGTCCTTACTCTACCGCTGTGCAAAAAACTGGTTGCTATATTTCTTCGCTCCTTTGTTTGCCTTGCAAGGGGTTGGTAGTGTCAGGGATGTTTGTAAAATTTTAGCATTACTTAGTTTTATTAGCATTTTTAAAAAGTAAAATAAAATAAAAGAAAATTATAATTTTACATTCAAGGTTCATTTACATTTTATATCGTAGATTAAACAAACGTGTACAATATATGTTTAACATTACGTATATTTTCATAAACAGTGTATAATATTGTATACTATTTATGCACATAAGTACATTTGTGTATATTTTACATGACCAGTGAAGGTAAACATATAACTACCATGCATAAAATAAAATAGTATTAGCTAGTTTTTCACTTTGCTAGATAGATAAAATTATTAGTTTATATGAATAATAACATGTAAAGTGTATATTGTAGGCCAAAAATGTGGCTAACGTGGTCAATTTCTCAATTTCTAAGAAATAAAAGCTCTAATGGACTTTCTCAATTTCTAGTGAAATTTGAGATCCCATGGCCCCCTTTAAATTAACTAAACCCTTTTTCTTATTTTACTTATTTAATTGGTATTAGGTATTTTTTTTGCCCCACATTACTGGGGAAATTGATAACCGACTATGGAAGAAGAAAAGACCACTGATCCAATAGAAAGACAGATCACTATTTGAGAAAAAAGGCAATACAAACTGAATCGTCAAGTGTTCAAAGCTGCTTCTTCCGGTGATTCAAGTTTCTTTGAGAATTCGGCAGGTTCAGATCCCAATACTAGTACCCTTCTCGAAGTGACAATCGAGAAGAACACCGTTCTTCATGTTGCACTGCAATTCAAAAAAATTGAGGCTGCGGAAAAGATAGTTAATTTAAGTCCAAGCCTTGTGTATGAAACAAACTCCAACGGCGATACTCCGCTACATTTTGCTTCGAGGGTAGTAGGAGATTTTTCAATGGTGAAGCTTCTAATAGACCAGGCCAAAAAACTGGATGTTGAAACAGGTGGCCGACAGCAGCTTCTGAGCATGGTGAATCAAGATGGGGATACTGCCTTGCACGTCGCTGTGCGATATGGTAACTTTGATGTTGTGAAAGAACAAATTAATGAGAATGATCCAGCAAAACTGGCTATGCAGGTAAACAAGGCTGGGGAATCCGCACTGTTCCTCGCTGTGGATAGTCAACACTACGACATGGCTTCTTATATCCTAGGAGCTGCTCCAGACTGCTCCTATGCTGGAAGACACGGCATGAATGTCTTGCACGCACTTGTCATTCATACAAGTAGTTGTAAGTACTGCTCCTTAAATATTTTGCCCTTTTCTTTTAGAAAGTGGTCTATTCGAAGCGTTAATGTCATGGCTATATCCCATGCGTGATGCGTGTTAGCAAAAAATGAGTACTCATTTTTTTTACATTCATTTTTTTTTTTTTTTTCATGTTCTAAAACGTGAACATTTTGAATCTCTGATTGTTGAGATACTATGTCTAGTGATGGTTTCATACACAAATAATGTTATTCCAACCATAATTTTTCACATTAATAAATTGTGTCCCTAAATTTATCTTCACTAATTTTATTATAAAAATAACAAATTGATGTAGCATATGAATGATACCACACATTACCATTTTAATAAGATAATTTTATTTAATAGGAAAAAGTTTACAGAAATTTTTTAAATTCAATTTTTTTTTAATAGGAAAAACAAATTGATGGACCATTTTAGAAATCTTTTATTAAAATAAAAAAGGTAAAAAATAACTTTTTTTTATTTACAGTTTTTTGTATTTTTCATGAAAGTGATATTAAAATTTTCCTAAAATAGTTGGTTAATAAATTCTCTAAGAGCATCCATTTTTTTTTTTTTTTTTTTTGAGGGGGAAGGGCATCCATTAAATAAACCATTATGACAAATTAATCTATAAAGCTTATATAATAGAGTTGGTATTATCCCTAACGGTACTCTTTACAAATTGCATGGTTAGCATCCCCTCTTCAGTATAGAGCCGACATACTAGTAAATAGTAAGACATGACCTCACTAAAGCCCAATTGATCTTGGGCTGCTAGAGAATTCTGAAAACAAGCCGAAGCAAGGTTCAACCCAAGTTCAAAACTTGAAAAGAGCCGAAGAGAAGGCAACTTTATTGATTTTGAAGTTGAACTGAAAGAGATTGGAGCCAAGCTTATATGGAAATAGCTTTAGTCCAATGTTCCTCTTAACTTTTTGGAATGACATTCGTCAACATTTTAATATGTCTAATGCATAGAAATACTAGATCCAAGCCTTGCTCAACTTATATATTTTAGAGATTAGATAGATTTTGTCAAATTAAACATCAATCAACAAAAGTACAAAGAAAAGAAAACATTAAAATAAGTATGTTGACATAAATTTATTTTTTATCCTTGATATTTCAACTGAGCATTTTTATTCTCTAAAATTTCAAAATAAGCTCTATTAGGGATATATTAGACATATTAGCCCAATGTAATAGGCCCAAGCCTAGTCCTGCTTGTACTAGTAGTCTAGGGTTTAATCGCTTATATATACTCATGTTAGGGTTTTTTGTAATACAAGTTATTGTACTACACTCTTATACAATAAAGATGTAACCCTTAAGGGATTCCTCCGTGGATGTAGGCCGACAAGGCTGAACCACGTAACCTTCGTGTTCTTGATGTTCCTATTCTATGCTTTCCCTTCTACATCCATTCTAGCATATACAACATGGTATAACACATTACGTTGCTAATAATATTGTATTTTAACATAATATTAGAGCCAAACTTCGTTCTTGGCATCAAACAAACATCTCTACACAGCAAAGAAGATTTTCACGTGCACACCACCATCTGAAGTCATATATGTTTGTCTGCTGGATCTAGACTTCACAGCATCTCGCAGCCACCTTGGCTCACTGCTGTGTCCAAATCCTCGTGCCTAAGCAATCCGTGCCTCTACCTATCAGATATGTGCACATAAAGCCTTCGCCTATCGAAACTGACCCCACAGACGTGCTCCTTGGCCTCCCGTGAGGAAAACCCAGAAATCCGGTCATCTGAAACCCAGCCACGCGCCTCCACGCACCGAAGTTGGCTCTAGTAAATCTCCCACGCGCCGCCACAAATCTCGAATCTCGGATAGGACTGTTACCACACGTGTCGCCTTGTCGAACTAGTGGCCTACCGATCTGCAAAACCCCGAGAAAGCTAGCCGTTATCTCTCCCACACACGCCTACGCGCGCCGTCATGTTTTTGGGTATCCTCCATGCGCTGGTATATGCCGTCACGTGCCTTCCACGCGCCGAAGAACCCTTGCTGGCGTCATCAGATGACGTCATCACTCCATGTTAGCAGCCACGCAAGCACGCCCCGTCAGCTTGATCCATGTTAGCCCTAGACATGTCATCAGCCACATCAGCTCGCCACGTCAGCAGTGTCGCCTCGTCAGCACCACGTCACCTAGCTGACCGTTGACTCGAACTGACCTGACCCGGACCACTCGGATCTGACCCGTGAGCACTGACCGTTGACTTTGACCAGGATCTGTTGACTTTTGTTGACTTTGACTTTTGCGTTGGCTTTTGACCAAAAGGAAAAATTTTCTAAAGGGCCTATCTTGCTCAGTTTTTTGAGTAGATTTCAATTTTGGACTCCATTTCTTCATTTGAATCTCCAAAATTGGTCAATTTACATATTCTTTTTTGTGGTTTCTTCAAAGGCATTATTCAAGATGTCTCCAAGTGATCTTCTCATGCTTATCCAACCTCAAGCCTTCATCGAGCTTCCGCCTTGAGTTTGAGGGAGGGCGTTAGAGATATATTAGACATATTAGCCCAATGTAATAGGCCCAAGCTCAGTCTTGCTTGTACTAGTAGTCTACAGTTTAGTCGCTTATATATACTCATGTTAGGGTTTATTGTAATACAGGTTATTGTACTACACTGTTATACAATAAATATGTAGCTCTTAAGGGATTCCTCCGTGGATGTAGGCCGACAAGGTTGAACCACGTAACCCTGGTGTTCTTGATGTTCCTATTCTATGCTTTTCCTTCCACATCCACTCTAGCATATACAACATGGTATAACACATTGCGTTGCTAATAATATTGTATTTTAACAAGCTCTATATGTTTTACTTGCATTGGTTTTCTTGTCTATGTGGTCAACGGAAAAAAAAGAAGAAGATATTTTTATTAATAACAGCTTACTTTTTATTCAAAAAGCTACGAATATATTAATATACGTACCTAGACCCGAATCCATTTCTATGCCACAATTCGAATCGAATATATTGAACCTGTCTCCATACTCTATTACTCCGCATTTCAACCTTCGACAACCCCAAACTCTCATCTTTATCAACATTTCACTATCTTTAGTCCAACCTACCTAAAATCGGATATATACTTTGCAAGAACCAAGTTACAAAAATCATCAGGCAAACCCAATTACTAGCAACAACACCAAGAGTCTTGTTCACAAACATCATTAACAACTTCCTTACATGGTTTACAACTTCCAATTTTGGTGTTTTATTAGGTAGTTTAAGTCCTTTAATTATATTTATTTCACATTAATCCATAAAGATTATGAAGTAATATTTATAGTATCCTTATTCTTTGTAACAACATAAATTATTCATGATTGAGTTTTTAAAAACCTTGAAAACATGTGGGTAATTATGATTGACTATGCCGACATTGACATTTAGGCCAACAATGTTTCTCCACAAGGACATCGGTTATAGGGAAACGAAGGGACCGTGTTCTCTTTTTTTTATGGGTCCGGTTAATGTATGCCTTAATTTAATGTATACCCTAAGGGCATACATTAACAAATTTGTTTTTGAAAATTTTTTTGAAGTGATATTTATAGTATCCTTATTCTTTGTAACAACATAAATTATTCATGATTGAGTTTTTAAAAACCTTGAAAACATGTGGGTAATTATGATTGACTATGCCGACACTGACATTTAGGCTAACAATGTTTCTCCACAAGGACATCGGTTATAGGGAAACGAAGGGACCATGTTCTCTTTTTTTTATGGGTCCGGTTAATGTATGCCTTAATTTAATGTATACCCTAAGAGCATACATTAACAAATTTGTTTTTGAAAAAATTTTATCGGGAATTGAAAAAGTTGTCAAAATTTTTTCAGTTCCCAAAAAACTTTTTTCAAAAATGATATACTATTGTGTGCCCTTAGAGCGCACATTAGTAAAATTGTTTTTATATTAGTTGGTGGAGACTGACTTATTGAGGATGATTTGAGATTTTTTAGGTGGGTTATGAGTTGGCAAATTTTATCGGATCACATAGTATTTCACAATTTGAAGACTTGTAATTCTGATTTGTGCATCATCACTATTACATAGACCCATTGACAGAGTTAGGGGAAGAGGGGGAAATTGTCCCTTGACTTCCCTCAAAAATTCCGAAGTAATATTAAACTTTAATATATAACAAAGCATTTTGTCCCCTATTCACACATAGGCCACAAGATAAAAGCACCACTTAACCCATTAACACTAGTATATTTTGTTTTCACTAGAGATATTGAGAGGATGTTTGGATTGAAGAAAACTAGTTACATAACTCAAATTTCATCACTCAAAACTCAAAAAAATGTTGGACCCACTGAAACTTATGTTGTTTGGAAAGAATTTTTAGTTAAGCTTTCATAACTTAAAACTCAAAAATTTAAGTTTGAGTCATGAAAACTAAAATAGATTTTGGGTGTTTTTAAGTTAAAAGATTTGGGTTTCAATGGCATTCTTGTAATATCTCTGCCTTGGTAGGGCTTGCGGCCATGTGTGGTCACATTGTTGGGCACCATTATTTTACTCTTCTTTGTTTGTTTGTTTTACTCTTCTTCTTCTTCTTCTTCTTCTTCTTCTTCTTCTTCTTCTTATTATTATTATTTATTTTTTTGCCTTTTCAAACAAACACGGGAACTTCTCTTTCTCCTAAATGGGTCCCACCATTTTATGCAAAATTTTAAATTATAAAGACCAAGATATGAAACAAAACAAGAGATTTAGGATTTAATCTCTACCTATACCATATAACATTGGAGCCAAGCTTACATGGAAATAATTTTATTCCAATGTTATATGGAAATAGCTTTAATCCAATATTCAATTGGCAAAGTCTCTAATGATTGAATAAGAAATTTAGGGTTTAATCCCTGCCTATACCAAAAATCGATTGGTGTCTTGGTCTGATGATAAATAGCTATCATCAAAAGTGGACACTATAAGTTGAAACTCTCTTTAAAAATAAAAAAATAAAAAAAAGTTTAGAACTTTGAGTTTTTGCATTGAATCAAAAATTTTGCCGCATACTTAAAAGAATAAAGAAACTAGAGTTGATTTTCTACATAACAATCACAAGTCAATGAGGCACCGATACAACTTTGCATCTATATTGCTATATTTTTAAATCTTTTTTTGTTTTTACATTGATTTCTTTTTATCTTAATTTAATTATTATTAGTGAAATTATGGATAAAACTTATTAAAATAATAAGATTGGATCAAATAATACCTCCTATCTTGTATGTTAATCTTGACAATCTTAATCAAAGTCCTGGCTCTACCACTTCATGGATTAATTATTTTTTCTTCACAACTTAAAAATCGCACATATTAGGGTTGTGGCAAATTTTTTTTTTTTGGTATCTTGGGGTGTTTGTGCTGTGGTACGATGCAATTTTGGGTCATTTTTAGTACCACACTTTATGGTGTGGTTTAGCCAAAACCATAATTGTACCGCACCTTATATTTATTGTCACATGTGCAGATTAGAGTTTAACCAAAACCATAATCATATCGCACCACTTTTTTGTGATCATATGTGTGGCGTGGTATATAAGATGCGATTTGGACAGTTTGAAGTCAGTATATTTTTTAAATTTTGGGGTTTTCCTACCCAACCCAAAGCTGATTTTTCCCTTTTATTTTGGACTAAGTTTTGAACTATTAAGATTATGTTTAATATTAAAAATAATAAATTTATTAATATATAGTGAGGGTGTGGTGCAGTGTGATTTGTGAGGTTTTTTTATTATAAAACCGCAAACGGCACTGCACCATACGGTGTGGGGTATTGTTACTTGCAGTGTGGTTCTGCCATTTTACGGGCGATTTTGGTGCGATTTGTGTAGTTTGGTGAACACCCCTAGTTGTATCCATAGACTCTCTATTAGCTAGCCCAACTTGGGGTCTCTGACTCTACCCTCTAAGCATGTTCAATTCGAGATTACTATATTTTTGAACCTCTATTGAGTGAAGAAATTGAATGGGGCCAATGGGAAAGGAAGGCAAAAATGGCATGGACTACAATGAGTCTAAATGAGCGGCCAGGTTAGAATTTGACTTTAGATCTAGTAAAGCTTATAAGCATAGTTGTCAGAATAATATCATGAATCAATTATTATTATTATTATTATTATTATTATTATTTTATGTATCATGAATTGTATTGTATCATATATCGGAAGATATACAAACACCTAATAAAATATATAGATACATGTATAAAAGGTATATTTATTACAAATTCAACACATATTCAAATTAGGACTAATTTAATCATCACTTAGGTAGTAATATTTAACAAATCTAACTAAATAACTTAGCTTAACACATATTTATAACATGTACATTCAAATTGAACTCAAAAGTGATAATATATAACATATGAACCAAAATAATACTTTATTTTCATCATATTCATCTTCTTTCTCAATCAACTCCATCTAAGTCAATATTATCACCATGTTCATCATCTTGTAAAATTATTTTTTCATTGACATTTCTTCTTCAACATCAACATTTACCATATTTTTTTGTTCTTTTATTTTAATAATATTATATTATATATTTCTTCTTCGCATTCTAGCTACTTATAGACTTATAAGTTCTAAAATTAACATCTTAAAAAAAAAAAAAAGGTTAAAATTCAAAATTAACCCTTTAAATTTCAACTTTTGTTATTTTAGTATTTTAAGTTTTAGTTTTGTTATTTCAGTTCTTTTAAGTGTTAGATTTTGTCAATTCAATTAGCCGTTACCCCTCTATTAGTTGTTGCCGTTTATTACTCAAAACGACACTGCTTTGGGCTCTCAATTTTTTTTTTTTTTTTTTTATAATTTCGTAATTAAAAAAAAAACTTTTATTACAAAAAAGAAAAGAAAAAAGGAATAAGGGGAACGACCCTAACAGTTAAAAACAAAGCACAAAACCCAACCCCACCCCACCGATACCTTGCCTTACCGATTTCTGAGAAAACAATTAAGTGGCTTGAGGGACTGACTGAGGGAAATTAGGGGTTGAGGGACTAACTGAGGGAAAAAGAAAGAGGGGGAAAGAGAAAGAGGGAGAGATCGAGAGATCGGGATAAGGAGAGGGAGAGATTGTGACAGGGGCGATGCAGAGGCGATTCAATCGATTTTTGAAGCGATTTTGGAAAGGAAATTGGTAGGTAAGTATGAGGAGGCTGACAAGGTGTTGATGGAAGAAATCTTTGGGAAGACACATGAGTCTTCGATTGATATTGATGACTAAGGGGAGTCCAATGAGGGGTTTGAGTTTGATTTGGATGAATTGAGGGAAACTGATGAATATATTGATGAACTGCATAATGCAAATGAGATTGCCATGAAGAGAATGGCGAGGGATGAGTAATGCGAACACTCCACGGTTTTGTTGATTTTTAATCCCAAGCATTCTTGATGCTTGTATCATGATAGAGAATTCAATGCGTGCAAGTAGAATTATTAATTGCACTTGTTTGTTTGAACAATCTATTTCTTTCTGTGTTTCCTATTTCCAAGTTTCAAAACTGTTATAGTGTTATATCCACCGGGCTCAAAAAGCTGTATTAGTGAAAACAGAGCACAACTAAAACTTTTTTTTTTTTTGGGATAGAAACACCAACTAACAACTAGAACCAACAGCTAAAACCCAGACTCTAGTTATTTAACTGAGCAAACCAATCTAACAATTTCAACTAGTTGCTACAACCTTGGTCTAGATACAGGAATACAACACTAATTACAGAATTGCATTTCTTCTCAACCCTCAAGAACCCCCAGTTGGTACACAAATCTTTGTGGAGGGTAGTGTTTCCTGACAGGGCAGCCTTTTCCAGCCTCGCTTTGACTTCCCAACCATTACTCTTGACAATTTGCTCCTCAGTGAAACTTCCCCTTCTCAGAAATTGGTGAGGCAAGGTATCGGTGGGGTGGGGTTGGGTTTTGTGTTTTGTTTTTCCCTGTTAGAAGTTACTTAAGAAAAATGCCATCGTATTATTTGTTTAGACATACAGGTAGACAGAAAAGAAATGGCGTAAATACATTTTTAGTCCCTACATTTTGACGTTTTTCCATTTTAGTCTTTATATTTTATTTTTACCACTTTTAGTCCCTAAACCAATTAGCGCGTCTCATTTTAGTCCTTTCTGTCAGTCAACTAGGGGAAAAGGCTGACGTGGCTGACGGAGCAAATAAAAAAATAATATAAAATGTCACGTCAGCATTTAATTTTTTAAAAAAAATAATTTATCAATTTTAACTAAATAAAAAAAGAAAAAACAAAATTAAAAACAATAAATTCATCAATTTAGATCTAATTTACCCTGAACAAGAACACATTAAACATAAACACAAGAACTTATGAACACAAACTCAAATTTAAAAACACAAACAACACATCAACAAACATTAACTATTTACTCTCAAAACACTAACTGGATGTTCATACAAAAAGTCTCAGACTTACAACCATGTGCATTTAGAGAAACATGACACCTCTTCATCCTAACACTCATTGGCTACGATCACGAGCACCATCTCGGCCCACACCTCATCAACTCTTTCCTCTATGCTCTCTCCCAAGTCAACACCCAATCCATCAATGGCGGTCTGCTCTCATCACCGTCGCTCATGGCAAGTTCTTTTGCAACGGCAGACTCGTCCTTGCTCTCATCGTAGGTGGTGGGTAGATCTGGGTTTTTTGGGTTTGGAGGTTCAACCTGGGTTTCTTGCAATGAAACAGAGGTAGAGATCAGAAGTGGTGGATCTAGTGGGTTTGGAGGTTTTGGATCTGTGGGTTTGGAGGTTTAGAATCAGTGGGTTTGGAGGGTTTGGAGGTTTCAGATCGGTGGGTTTGGAGGTTTCGAATCGGTGGGTTTGGAGGTTTGGGATCGGTGGTTTGAGTTGAGAATCATACTCTTTCTTTTCTTCTATTTTCTTTGGTGCCGGAAATTTTAGGTTTAGAGTTTAGTGTTTTTGTGTTTGGGGGTCAACAATTCTAGGTTTGAGTTTTGTGTTTGATGCTTTGGTGGTGTGGAGGTATGATTTTTCGGATTTGTTCTTGTTTAATTTTGTGTTGATGTGGATCCAATGCTAATTTTTTGGGTTTTAAATTTTCTGGGTTTGTCTTCTTGTTCGAATGTTTAATGTGTTCATGTTTAAAATGATGTGGATTTGATTTTTCTGTGTTTGATATTCTGGGTTTGATTTCTGGGTTTGTATGATTTTTTTGGGTTTATGCTCTTGTGTGTTGTTGATGGGTTTGTGTATGATTTTTTGAATTTGACTTCTCTATTTTTTCTCATTCTTAGTGTTTTGAGTTTGTGTTCGGTTCTGGTTTGTGTTCATAAGTTCTTGTGTTGATGTTTAATGTGTTCTTGTTCATGATAAATTAGATCTAAATTGATGAATTTATTGTTTTTAATTTTGTTTTTTCTTTTTTTATTTAGATAAAATTGATAAATTATTTTTAAAAAAATTAAATGCTGCTGTGGCATTTTATATTATTTTTTTATTTGCTCTGTCAGCCTTTTCCGCTAGTTGTCTGATGAAAATGACTGAAATGAGACGCGCTAATTGGTTTAGGGACAAAAAGTGATAAAAATAAAATGTAGGAACTAAAATGGAAAAACGCCAAAATGTAGGAACTAAAAATGCATTTACGCCAAAAGAAATTAATAGAAGTGAAGTGTGAGGGACCAACAAGGAAATAACAACAATTTTTTTAAACTTTAAGAAGTAATAGATTTCATTTGAAACTTCGTGGACTAAAAGTGCTTAGCAAGTAAATTTTAGGATCCAAGTTTTGGTTAATATTTTTTAAAGCATCACTTTCACATAAAACTTTTTTATTTTTGCCGTGTACATAATCCTACAATTAGCCTCATTTTAATTAACACCAATTATAATGTATATGTGGTACCCATGGGCCCAAATCGCGTATCTGGCCGGCCCAAAGGCCCTCACAATAAAAGAAGCCCAACACTACATCTTGAGATGATCCGAGGACATAATCAGTCCGACCTACAAGATCACGTGAGAAAAAGAAGTATCATGCATGTCCAGACACTAAGAAACATAACGTCCGAGGACAATCCAGTCCTCGGCAAGGCGTCGCCGAGGACTATGTGAATGTTCTTATAGTTGGATAACGCCCATGATTAAAGTTTTTTCTTTTTAATGCTGGAGTTAAGAAAATGAGAATAAAGAATAAAGGGAAAGAATTGACTGTGACCAAAGGAAAAGCTGCCATCACCGCATTTAATGCTCTACACCTGCTTCTCTGGCCGCATTAATGAAGAAGTGACGCCTGAACGTTAGGTTTCAACCTTATCTTCACCACCAGAGACCTGAGCAAAAAGGGGTGATGGGACAAGTATCTAAAAAGGAAACACCTGGATTGCACCTGGGAAGAAAAGGTGAGGCCTATAAAAGGAAAAGGGAGATAATTGAAGAGAGGGGGGGGGAGAAAGAGAGAAAAGGGAATTTGTAAGAGAAACAAAAAACTATCGTTCTCAGTATCAATGTATTGAACTCCATGTTACATACTCATACTAGTGTAGTGCATGAATCAAAAAGCCGAATCAAACTTTTGTATTATCTATCATCTCAAAAACCTAGATTAAACACCCACTCTCTACAAATTCATTGTTGAGTGCTCATTGAGCTGGTCCACTGTCCAAACTCGGATTAGTTTGATTTGTGCCCCTACAGTATCCCTTCAAATTCTTATGTCAATAGCTTTAATCAAACTAAAAAGCTTTGTCCATTGGTCACGCATGACCTTGCTTGGAGCACTCCACAGTGCCCGTAAAGGAAGAAGAAATTGCACTTATTTTCCTTATCTACAGTTCTTAAGGTTTAAATTTTGTATTTTCTAGAGACAATTCAATTTTTGATAAAGTTTAGTTATAAAATTAGTTGTAGGACTACAACCTTACTCAACCTTACTCAATATATTTTTATTTGAGGTGAATTTTGACAAATCCACCACTAGATTATATTTTCTTCTTATATCTTTTATGCTTGCAAAATTTCTAGAAAATTAAAGATCAATAGTTATGTCAATAATATTATTAATAAATTGTTTAAATTACAGTTTTTTTTTTTGCAATTTAAAATTATGTATAAAATATAATCTTATAGATCATATAGTAAATTATATCCAATTGACATAAAATTTGACATATGTGTTAAGAGTGTAAAGAACATATAATCCAATGGTTAGATTTCAAAATATGTAGTAATATTAATAATATTGAATATGATTGTAACCTTAAGTCACAACTAATTTTGTAGCTAATTTTTTTCATTTATTTTTAAATTTTAATATTTTTGGAGACAATTGGTATAATTGTTTTTAAAGTTATTGCTTTTGATTTATCCAATGCAGATAGTAACAAGGAAGATTTTCTCCCCAAAGTCCTAAAATTTTGGGAGCAGCATGAAACAAAAGGAGGACGTGTCCTTACAGCTGTCGTATGGGTCTTCAATATGCTATTTCTCGAACCTCTTCCGAAATACCTCACGAGTCGTCTGGATGTCAATGATCGAATAGACCGTTTAGTACTTTTACGCATATCAGAAGAAAACTTACCAAAAGGTAAAAAATCTACCTCAACTCAAGAACCCTTTTATTTTTTTAATTTTTGGTAAAATATAATTTTATTTTAGGTTATAACGGGCAAGGAAAGCTCAACCACGCACAATATATAAATCCAAGATACATAAAGCAAACATCTGATGAGGGGTTTAACACACCCACACAACATACAAGCTACATGGTTGCCCTAGGAGGGGTGGCCCATTGGTGTGAGATCTCGCGTGCATGCATGAGGTTCCTCGTTCGAGTCGTGGCGGGTACCATGTAGAGCTTGGATTCCTAGCATGCATTGCGCCTCATCTGCTAGCTCTCTTGGGGTACTAGAGTGAGGTCTGTGGCACCTCGGTCACAGTATTTATGGATCAATCCAACATTCTCTAGCGGGGGAGTGCTCCTATTAGGTCACACCCTGGAGGATAAGCCATATATGGTCGCCCCCACCTCCGCCCCCGTCCCCCCTTTTATTCAGCAAAAAAAAAAAAAAAAAAAAAAAAAAAAAAAAAAAAAAAATAGCTACATGGTTTTACAAGGTTTGTTTTGAAACTTTGATACCATTATAATGACTAAAAAAAAGCTATTATAGTAATATACCTTAAAAGGATTAGTCTAGCTGCTGTTGGAGTTATTCGTAATCACTTAACTCATGATTCATTTAATAAACACTTGATGTAAGTTCTAGTACATGCCTATATAGCACACATTCAAAAAATATATAATCTAATCTAATCCGCACAATTTGAGTTATCATATTAGCTATTACATTACATAGCGAAACAAAATCTTTTTGTAAACTTTAATAGTTACTCAATTCGTCCCAAATTGAGCTTTCTCTCTCTCTCTCACACACACACACATTTTAGGATAACTCAATATGAGTCAATCCAATTTGTCCAAAATAAATAAATAAATAAAGTTTGCACAACCAATGAAGAATGAGTCAATCTAGGCGCATAGTAGAATTTTTGTTCCCTTCCCTTCGGAAGTTAGTGTTGTCTAGTGATGGAGCTAGAAATTTTTCTTAAGGTGGGCCTAACTAAACGTATCACTCTATTCCAGTATCCTTAATTTTTTTTCAATATAAATGCGTATGACTTTATTTTTGGAAAAAAAAAAAAATCTTTTGCAAAAAAAAATTTACTTATATATTTTTAGGAAATACTAACGGGAACCCTTAGGGTAATAGTTAACAATTCATTTAAAGAAAGTTTTTATGGGAAAAAAAACAATTAATATTTTGATAGCTGTTTCCATTACCTATAAAAATGGTGTCAAAACTTTCTTAAAATGAATTGTTAACCATTACTCTAAGAGCCCTCGTTAGCATGACCCTATATTTTTATAAACCTATGCTTTAAATGTTGCTAAAATTAATAACTTAAATATGACAAAAAGTCAATATTAAAAAGACAATAAAGGAAACAATAATAAAATAGTAAAGAGTATTTATACCCTTTTATTATTATTATTATTTTTTTTACCTTAAAATAAGGCTTGTGGGATTTTTTCATGGGCTTATGTGAAATAGGCTAGAGAGGGTGACAGAGGATTTGACAAAGGATTGGAGTCGTTTCTCCTTGTCAGAGAAGTAAGACGAGTTTTGACTTAGGAACACAAACATGATGTGGCTAGAGAGAGTATATAGGATAGACGAGGTTTTTGAACAAGCAAATGCCAAATATAGTGGCCCGTACATATGGACCACTATGGAGAGCTCAAAAGAGGTTTTTAAATAAACACTCGACTTGGGACTCAATATTTGCCCGCACAATACATACTAAAAAAAAAAATCCAATCTACTCAACTTCACACAATTTGGGTATGACATAATATCTAACCTATTAAAGATAAGATATACATGGTATACATCATGCTACCATGATACTAGCATATTCAAGTTGTACTACCACCCTTCAGTTCTCTCTTATTTTATGCTAAAATCAAACTTGTTTTTATTTTTTTCTGCGTTCATTTTAACATCTTTAAATATAAGTAGTATCCTTAAATATTTTGATGTACAATCAAAATATTTAAGGATAAACAATCCAAGATTTCCTTATTTTTTTACTCATTTAATGTTCACTTAGTGAATTCACTGCGATCTTTAATTCACTAAGAGGTACTTTAAGACAAAATGTTAGGCTTTAATTATAATTCATATCGCATCTTACATGAGATGAATGCAAATCTGATTTCCTGTCTTTCCATGTGTTGTGTACGGGTGATTATCGCTCTTAATATGTACTAACCTGAGCAATATGGTATTTCCATATCTTCTTAGCTTTCGTAAATAATGTGGTGGAAAAATGGCCATCCGCAATTAGAGAAGGTGATGACTCAGGATGGACTCCTCTACACATTGCCGCCCATTTGGGTAATGAGAAATTTGTCAAACTGCTTTTAGAAAAGGACAATTCCCCTGCATATGTAAGAAACAATGAAGGTTTATCTGCACTTCACATTGCGGCCAAGGAAGACAATGGTCATGTAATGAAAGAACCTGGGTTGCACCGACACGCCATTTTTGGCTACGCGTCGGTGTCCGACACATATCGGACACCGGAGCGGGTACGACTCGCCGGACTCCGGTGTCCGAGCGGTGTCTTTTTTTTTTTTTTTTTTTTTTTTTTTTTTTTTTTTTTTTTTTTTTTTTTTCGCTTCTCCGACACAGCGCCGACACGGCACACGACCGACACACCAGCTGTGAAAAAAAAAAAAAAAAAAGACAAACCTCCGCCGGCATCTCAAGTCCCCAACCCACCCTCCCTTTGACCTCTGCCCGCTGCCGCTGCCTTCTGTCCCTCGCCGGAGCTAGATCGGGCCGATCGGCGAGCTCCATAGACGTCGACGCCGTTGCCTGCCCCTTCCGATCTCTCTCTCTCTCGGCGGGGACTGTCCGACTCTTCTCTTCAATCTTCTCTCTCTGTTTTTTTTTTTTCGTTTCGTTTCGTTTCTTTCAGATAGTTTAGGGAATGGGTGTACTGTGTTCCTTTAATATAAGTTAAAAGACCTTCCCTTTTTCTTTTTCTTTTTTTTTTTTTTTTTTTTAACCCCACTCACACTGTTTACTCTGATTTATACCTTCTAAGGTTTGGTTTCTTTTATATTTTAGTTTGATGTAACTTATTTAAACTTTTGGTCTGTACTTTAAATATTTTATGTGCATTATTATATTACTTTGAGGGATTAGTTTATTTATTTTTAGTTCTTATATAATTTAAATTATAAAAATAAATGTATTTTATGTTTAAAAATATTAAAAAATATGTCTAAATATAATATTTAATTAATTATTTAATTGCCGTGTCACATGTGCGTGTCCATTTTTCAAAAATTGCCGATCATCGATCAATGTCCGTGTCTGTGTCCGTGCATCATAGGAAAGAACTCATGGAAGCATGTCCAGATATGTACGAATTGTTGGACAACAAGGGTCGGAATGCTCTTCATGCTGCTTCAGAAAATGACAGTTGGGCTGCATTCTACTTTTTTAATGGGAGACCAGAGTTTGAGGGTCTCATCAATCAGCAGGACAAAGACGGAAACACGCCTACAAATCTGGCTGCCATCAATGGGCATATCTATTTAAGTTACGAATTCAGAAAAGGTAGACGTGTTGCCTTAAATGCAACGAACAAGGAGGGCTTCACCACAATGGACAATATTTTGTTCAAAAGGAAGTTAGGCTCCTCGCCAACGGTAAGCCCCTTCTGTCCTTCTCTGCTGAATGTAGTAGTACAACTGCACAATATATAGGAATTTTGAACAAAGAAAGTTTCCGAAATTTGCTCTATTTTTTGGGGTAGATTTACAAAAAGGATTGCTTTGGTGGGGAAAATCTTTAATTTTTACAATGCCGTTTTATAAAATGGTTAATACTTATATAGTACATAACTACAGAATAAGGGCAGCATTCTTCTTGGGTCTCTGTACAAGAGTTGAATCTCAGAGCCCTGAAGAATTTGTCTAAAAAAGCTAATCATTTAATCAAACAGGTGTATCTAACTCTTTTTGGAAAGTTAAAACTTACTGACCCCAATAAACATTAAGTGGGAGAACACAATGGTGACCGAGTTTTATTAATTTGATTTGATTGAAACTTGAGAGTATCGTATATATTTCTCTCAAAAGCTAGAATGTATCATATACACGTCTTACATGTATAATGTTCTTTTTCTCCAAAAAAAAAAAAAAAACATGCATAATGTTCGTGTGCATGTGCTTGTTTTTATTTGGTAGCTAGCTCATATATATATAAATTTGACATGATAATTCAAGACCCAAGTTTGGAGCGAAGGCGCTCGACCAAGTCTGAGGGGAGTGCTCTTAAAAATGGGCATTCAGAAATTGGACCCTAGAAAGAAATCAGAAATGGGCATTCGGAAATTGGACCCCGGAGAGAAATCAGAAATGGCAGGCGATGGCAATGTAGAGGACAATGGCAAGGGAATGCACCAATCAGATCTTCTTGAGAAGGAAGTGAGTGAGACCAATTCGTTGGTAGCCACACTCATAGCAACTGTGACCTTCACGGCAGCTTTCACGGTGCCTGGTGGATTTAAACAAAACGGAAGTGCGGATGAGGGCTTGGCAGTATTAAGCAATAGAATTGCTTTCCGTCTATTTCTGATAGCTAATACTCTAGCTTTTGGTCTTTCTATTACCTCACTATTGGTCCACTTTTTGGCTTCAGCAATGATTAAGGATGTCAATTTTTACAGACAGATGGCAAGACGTGCCCCTATTTTCACAAACTGGTCTGTTGCAGCATTGCTGGTAGCTTTTATTGCAGGCAACTATACAGTGGTGCCAGAATCTTTTGGGATTACTGCAGCCGTTATTCTTTCTTGTTGCTTCCTATATTGCCCGTTTTTACCTTTATCAATTCAGAGGGAAAATGAAAAGTCTTTAATAAGAAAAGTTGTGTCTCAGTGGTTCCGAGGGTTTATTGATTTTTTTCGGTATATTGTTGTTCGTAAGGTGACCTGGCTTTGAAAGCTGTTTGATTGCTAAGCCCAAGCTGATCTGAGATGATTTGGTTGATTGGGGGGCCTTCAGAATTTGAAAGGAAAAGCCTTTAAAAGCTATGTTTCTTAAGTTGGTATGGGCACAATTGGAGTTAAGAGGAATGCTATCAGTATGAGGAAGGAAAGCATGCATTATCATTCTTGTGTTTAGGCTTGTACCAAAGACTTTGTTTGGTGTGCTTGTGTACTGCTTGTTTATTTTTTATTTTTGGTGTGTTGTTTTGATAACTTTGGTTGTATTATCTTTGCTTTTGAATAAACTTCTTATTCAATAAATAAATAAGAAAAGGTTTGTGGTTGGTAGCACTCTTCTCCCCCCCCCCCCCCCCCCCCCCCCGGGGAAATAAAAAGTAGCCTTCTTGCAATAATTTATTAACGAGCCCAAAGTTTCTTATTCAGATTAATGGGCCATATTGAATTTGGATTTCCAATTTAACGGGCCCAATGGCCCTCTCCCATCTCCCCCACTCTCTTGTATTAGAGATGGGATGGTCATTTAGATGAGGGCCTCGTTTTTTAAATCTTTTTTTTTTGTTTTATCCTGTATTTACCCCCAAAAAATAAAAATAAAATAAAGAAACCTGTTAGGCTAAACTTAGAACCTCAATTTTTAAGGTATAATTTATTTTTATCCACTTTATTTTCATAAAAAAAATTCGATAAAATCAATCTCAATCAAAATAAATTCAAAGATTTTTGAAAAAATTAATAGTTGTAGTTCAATAAAAAAAAATTTTAAAATTGATTAATGGTTACAATTATGGATGAAATATGTGCTATAAAATTGCATCTTCTTTTAATGCTACATTTGAAGATGTAATTTCATAAAGTATTGTATCTTTCTAATTTATTTCAATACTGATATATTTTTTTTTTATAATTTGATATTAAGTTATCAATTTTAACCCAAATTAATCACCCTATTGGTGTCCATTGCTGAAAAATTCGATGTGCTAAAATTTAAAATATTAATTGCGCTCCTTAAATTTACTATTCTCTTGTGACATTAATCACATTTATTATAATTTTAGTTTGTAAGTGTTTTTTTTTAGTAAAACTGTTGGTAATTATTGAATTTTATAAAATAAGTTTAGGAACACAACATTTTTCATAAGTTAGCTTATTGTGATTAGTACATAGCCATGAAAAAAAAAAGTACATACTAAAAGTGGTATCGATGATAATCTTTATAAGATTTTTTTAGGTAAATAATCTTAATAATAAGTTAAAGTCATTGTCAATGTTACAAAAAAAAAAAAAAAAAAAGAGTTGTGAAAAATGTTGGGTGAAATATCATTTTTGTCCCTCAATTTTAAGTTTATTTTTCATCCTTAAACTTTTAAAATTTTGTTTTTCGTCCCTAAATCTTGCAAAACGTTCTACTTTATATCCTTTAGTCTATGCCCGTAAGTTTATGTTCTACATGTCTAATGGAGTATTAAAGTTGTATATGACTTAGACCAAACTATTTTATTTAAAAATTTTTAAATGCATTGCACAAAATTATTGGCACACATTGTGTGTGTGTTAAAATATTTAGTGTTCTAAAAAAAAATACAAAAAAAAAAAAAAAAAAAGTTATGGGCACACATTGATTCTAAAAAAAAGTTATTGGCACACATGAAAAAAATAATCCAACAAAATTAACCCTTTCAGTTATGGCAGAACCTAACCTTTTTTCATAGCCACAAAAACCCAACCCCCAAACCCCCCATAGCAGCAACCTTAATCAGCGAGCCTAATCGGCGACTCCAAGGTAGTGAATCGACCGTGAAATCTCCACCCTAAACCGGCAAATGATGACCCCAAACCGTCAGGTGGTTAACTCTCCATGGTGCGAAGCATGTTCATTGGAAGTGGTCTTCATGTTATTTGGGTCTGTCATTCTATCAACAAGTCTAGGAAAATACTAAAATTAGTTCAATTCTAAGTAGTGGCAGTGTAAGTTCTCTAATTCTTATAAATATTCTAATGCCCTGTCGGTGCCTGTGGAGTTGCAGAAACAAGATTCGACACAATCAACCCCATACCAACCTAGAGTGATGGCATCTCAATTACTAAGCAATTGAGTTTTTTAGAAAATAAAAAAATTAAAAAAAAATCATATGAATTTTCTAAAGCTTCACGCAAACCTTTCATAATGACAAAAAGTTTTAGACTAGCCATGCAAAAATTAGCGTTGCCGACTGCTAGTTTAGGGTGGGAATTTCACGATAGGGGTTGCCACCTTGGAGTAGCCGATTGGGCTCGCCGGTTAAGGTTGCCACCAGGTGTTGGGGTTTCTTGGTTGTGGAATAAGGTTAGGTTCCATCCTAAGTGAGGGGTAATTTCCTCAGTTTTCTTTTACGTGTGCCAATAAATTTGTGCCATGTGTCCAAAATTTTTTTAAAATAAAATAATTTGGTTCAAATTAGATATCTGTTAACGCTCTGATAACCATGCAGGACACAAACTAACAGACATAAATAGAAAGACATAAAGTAGAATGTTTTGCAAAGTTTATGGATAAAAATAAATTTTTAAAAGCCTAAAGATTAAAAAAAAAAAAAAAAAAGTAATGCTACAATCACAAACTATTTATAATATTTTTACAAACTGCTGTTGTGGTTAACTTTTTATTGGTTTTCATCTAGACTCACTATTAATATCACTTTTTTATTTACTAATAATCACTCACCATATCAGCAGTTTATAAAATAGTTTATATCTCTAGTATTATTCTAAAAAAAAAAAAGACTTATAAAAATTTAAGGAGAAAAATGATGTTTTACTTTACATGTTATTCAATTTCCTAATAAACGTAACTAACCAGCTGGCAGAGGACAATCTGGACACCAGCTTCCAAGAACAACTCAAGATAAACGACACCAAGAATAACAGCTCCAATCAAAGCCCCATTCAAACCAAATCCAATAGAACGAAACAAAACAGGTGCACAGAACGCCACAAGGTTGATCCCTGTGGAAACCTACCTAACGATTAACGAAAACATAATCTAACAATAAGAATCATTTTTTTTTTTTTTTTTTGTTATTCCCTTTTTTGGATTCTTAAGTATGTTTCCTTTATTATATACCTGACTTGGATTCGTTGATACAATATATTCTTAGCTTGTACTTACCTGTTACTCAAATTGTTGTCTATAAAGTTTAATGGCTTGTCTTGGTAAATTACAGATGATCAAACGGAAAGTTGGAACAGCAACTGGGCAAGCTAGTGCGACTGAATCACATCTATTTTAGGAAGGAGCTCTTTCAACACCACCCTTTTTTTTTCTTCCTCAAAAGTTTCAAATGAAGATCAACTGCTGAATCTAGTTAGAAAACTGTAGCAGGATTCTTAAGCAAACTCTGATGTTAAAAGTTTTGCTTTGGAGAGACAGTAGTATAGTGGAGAGTAATGCTAGCTTAGTCCTAGATCCGATCATGTGTAAATGCGTAATGCTACCCCCTCAAACAGGTGCATTTCACAAAAACTGTTTTTGGCAGTCTTAGTCTGAAGCTTGAGTTTAAGTCCTGTACTTAAATTTTCTAGAGCTAATAGGTTAATTGGTTAATTCTGTTGCCCATGTGCTAGCTCTCTTTAACATATCAGAGTTTCATTTTTCATATTTTATTCTCTCATATCACTTTTTTTTTTCAGTTCATGTCCACCTGTGTTAAAATGTAAACATTTTTACATCAATTGTGAATATGTATGTAAAATAATGTATGTAAACTAATGTGAAATCATATATTCCATTTTTAAAGTATCAATTTTTTAAAGTTTTTCAATACAATAATCAAGACAACCTGAAGAAAATAAGGTAAAAATTTTACGTTTTTTAAAGAAAAAATAGTATTGATTTTTTCCCCCCGCAATACTAGGCCTGATATCCAACTATGGAAGAAGGAAGGCAGTATAGAATGGATCGTCAATTGTTCTTAGCTGCTTCAAATGGAGATTTACAATTCTTTGAGAAATTGAAAAATCCCATTAGTAGTACCCTTCTCCAAGTGACAACTGAGAAGAACACTGTTCTAAGTTCTTCATGTTGCACTGCAATACAAAAAATTTGAGCTTGCGGAAAAGATAGTTAATTTAAGTCCAAGCCTTGTGTATGAAAAAAACTTCAAATGCAATACTCCGCTACATGTTGCTGCGATGGTTGGAACTTCTTCACTGGCAAGGCTATCAAAACAGAGAGAGAGAAATTCTGTGTATATTGTATATTTAACAAATCAAGATTACATTTGTTTATATACAGCCCAAATCAGTGTCTAACTGACTAACAAACATTTAACTAATTCTCACACGTGAGTGTGAAATAATAACTAACTATCCGCGTGTGATCACTTACAACTATGATATTCATTCTAAAGCTACAAGCCGTATCAGAATTACAAAGCTATAGCTACTGTCGTTTGTGTCTTTCATCACCTACTGCTATGCTCTTGCTTCTCCCCTGTTTCAGCATCAATACTCTGATACTCCCCCTCAAGAGCAGCAGGTGTGTGTATGTCTATCATCCCCATCTTACCAGTAAGTGTAGTGAACTGATTGTATCCCAATGCCTTGGTGAGCATGTCTGCTAATTGGCAATGAGTTCTTACATGGTTTAATTTGATAACCCTCTCCAAAACCTTGTCCCTGACTACATGGCAGTCTATTTCAATGTGTTTTGTTCTTTCATGAAAAACAGGATTGGAACCAATGTGTAATGCAGCCTGACTATCACAAAACAGCAATGCCTCCTTGTTATGTTGAACCCCAATGTCCTTGAGAAAGTATAAGAGCCACACAATTTCACATGTAGCAACTGCCATAGCCCTATACTCTGCCTCTGCTGAAGACCTAGAGACCGTGGACTGCTTCTTAGACTTCCAAGACACTAAGGAGTCTCCAAGGAAGATGCTATAGCCTGTAACAGATTTCCTTGTATCAGAACAAGAGGCCCAATCAGCATCTACAAACCCTTTCAAGTGTAGGTCTGATCTGGAAGAGAAAATGAGTCCCTTTCCCGGTTTATTCTTCAAATATTGCAAGATTCTGTGAGCTGCATCCAGGTGTGGTTTTCTGGGTTTAGACATATATTGGCTGAGTTTGTGGACAGCAAAAGTGATGTCTGGCCTTGTAATTGTCAGGTATAATAGTCTACCTATCAGTCTTCTATAGCTGCTAGGATCTTTGAGTTCTTCTCCTTCCAATTTACTCAACTTGAGACTTTGTTCCATAGGGGTTTTGGCTGATTTACATCCCAACATGCCAGCATCACTAAGTACTTCAAGAGTATACTTTCTTTGACAAAGTGCAATACCCTTGTTGGATCTAGCAACCTCTAGCCCAAGAAAGTATTTCAAGTCACCTAGATCTTTGAGTTTAAACTTGTCATCTAGCAGGAGTTTGAACTTGTCTATTTCAGCTTTATCATTACAAGCAATCAAGACATCATCTACATATATCAAAAGGACCATAAAAACATCACCTTTCCTTCTAGTAAATAAAGAATAGTCAGCCTTGGACTGAATGAAGCCAAGCTGAATCAAGGTTGTAGAAAATTTGGCAAACCATTGCCTAGAGGCCTGTTTAAGTCCATAGAGAGATTTATTTAGCTTACAAACTACCTCCCCCTGGCTGTGAAACCCCTGTGGAACAGCCATATATACCTCCTCATCCAATTCTCCATGTAGAAATGCGTTATTCACATCTAATTGGCTAAGAAACCAGCCTTGAATTGCAGCCACAGCAAGGAGCACTTTAACAGAAACCATTTTAGCTACAGGGGAAAAAGTCTCAAAATAGTCCACACCCTCTTTTTGTGTAAATCCTTTAGCTACCAGCCTAGCCTTATACCTCTCAACAGAACCATCAGCCTTATACTTAATCTTGTACACCCATTTACATCCTATAGGTTTCTTACCAATGGGTAAAGGTGTCAAGGTCCATGTATGATTTGCCTCAAGGGCAGCTATTTCAACAGCCATAGCTTGTTGCCATTTGGGATCAGATGCAGCTTGGTAATAATAGGTAGGTTCAACAAGGGAAGAGATGGAACAGCAAAAGGATTTGTATGAGGGAGAAAGGTGGTGATAAGAAATATGTGAAGAAAGAGGATGAGAAGTACCTGATTGGGGTGGAGAGGCAGCAATGACAGAAGAGACCTGGTTGCAGTGGTAAGCCTGTAGGTAAGAGGGCTGTTTGACAGTCCTAGAGGATTTTCTAATGGGAATTGGATCAGCTATGGGATCAGGAGGTTCTGCAGGGACCTCATCAAGCAAATCATTGTCAAAAGAATGATGAACATGGATGAAAGAATCATGAGGCATAGCAGAAATGGATTTAGATGGAAGGACAGGATCAAAGATAGGATTAATAGCAGGGACACAAGGTAAAGGTAAAGAAACAGATGAGGAATGAAGATGTTTAGAAGTAGAAGAATTTGATGTGAAAGGAAAGACATCTTCATGGAAAATGACATCTCTAGACACAAAGATAGTATGAGAATCTAAATCAAAGACCTTATAGCCTTTAACATTAAAAGGAAAACCAAGAAAAACACATTTCCTAGCTCTTGGGGAGAATTTGTTTCGGGTATGAGAAATTGTGGAAGCAAAACACAAGCATCCAAACACTTTAAGAAGTGAATAATCTGGTACCTTGTGAAAAAGAAGTTCATAGGGTGTTTGATCATTTAACAAAGGAGAAGGGAGCCTATTAATGAGATAGGCAGCGTGTAAAACACAATCACCCCAAAATTTAAGAGGAAGGTGAGATTGAATTTGCAAGGCTCTAGCAATGCAAAGTAGGTGCTGATGTTTCCTCTCCACAACAGAATTTTGTTGTGGAGTATAAACACAGCTAAGTTGATGAATTATGCCATGAGAATTGAAAAAATTAGACATGTCAAATTCCTTAGCATTATCAGTTCTAACAGCTTTGAGTTTCAGGCCAAATTGTGTATGAATCATGGTATAAAAGGAAGAAAACAGTTGCCTAACTTCAGATTTAGACTTCATTAAAAAAATCCATGTTGCTCTAGTAGCATCATCCACAATAGTTAAAAAATATTTGAAGCCATCTAAAGTAGGAGTAGAGTAAGGTCCCCATACATCCATATGAATCAAATCAAATGCACAAGAACTGATTTTATTATGAAAAGGAAATGGCAATCTCTTGAGTTTTGCCAAAGGACAAATTTGACAATGTTTATTACATGAAGATTTCAAAGATGGAATCATAGGAGACAATTTGTTGAGTCTAACATCAGATGGATGACCTAATCTATCATGCCAAATGGAAGGAGATGAGGAAGGTACACTAGTTGAATTGGCTGCAGTGAAGTGACCAACATCATTGATGTTGTGAGTAGGTAAGAAATCAGCAAGCTTGGAATTACAAGGTTGTTGAAGGCTGTCTGTCTGCAGCAGGAATAGACCATCAATTGCCTTGCCTCCCCCAATCATTTTCCAGGAATTGAGGTCCTGGATAAAACAGTAAGTGGATAGAAAAATACAACAAAAAGGTTGAGATTTTGTTAAAGAACTGATAGACAAAAGATTGAAGGAAAAAGATGGGACACAAAGGACATTGTTAAGGATAAGGGAAGGAGAAAGAACAACAGTCCCAATGTGAGTGACTTGAGCTGTTTCCCCATTAGGCAATTGAACCAAAGATCTTTTAATAGCTGTGATTGAGGTTAACAAATCAACAGAACACACAAAGTGATCAGTGGCACCAGTGTCCATTACCCAAGTATTACCACTATAGGCTTTCCTATTCACTATTTGTGCAGCAAAGACACTATGAGAAAAATCCATACCTGCCATTGCCAGGTTTGCAGAAGTGCAAGGAGGAGAAGACGTATTGTTCATTGAACCATCTGTAACATGAGAGGTTGCTGCCAGGGAAGAATTGGTTGCACCAAATAAAGCTAAAAGCTGTTGACATTGCTCAGGAGTGAATGCAGAAGACTGATGCATTGGAGAGGCAATATCTGATCTTGGACTATAAGAGACTTGGTGTGCCATAATGGACTTATTCTTGAATTTGAACCCTGGAGGAAATCCATGTAACTTATAGCATTTATCTATAGTGTGGCCAGTCTTGCCACAATGAGTACATACGGGTCTATCCTTGTTCTTTCCTCCAGAATTAACAAAATTAAGACCATGAGATGTTTGATCAGATGACATTTTAGCAGCTAAAGCAGTGGAGTCAATTTTAACTACAGATGGACTTGGAGTTGATCTTTGGGCTTCTTCTTGAATTAGCAAAGAATAAACTTTGCTAAGAGATGGAATAGGATCCATGAGCAACACTTGAGTCCTAACTTGAGAGAAAGAATCGTTTACCCCCATCAAGAACTTCATTACAGATTCTTTGATTTGTAAATCAGTGAGCCTTTTGTTGATGTTACACACACATTTCCCACACGTGCAAGAAGGGAAAGGACTAAGGTTTTGCAATTGATCCCAAAAGACTTTCAATTGAGTAAAAAAATCTGTAATGTTCATCTCACCTTGGTGTAATTCTGCAATTTCCTTTTGAAGATTGAATACCCTTGGTCCATTGGTCTGAGCAAACCGATTCTTCAAGTCATTCCAGATTTCAAGAGCAGTGTCTTCATAGATAATGCTTGCTTGAAGCTTCGAAGAAACTGAATTTGTTAACCAAGTTCCCACCATGTTATCACATCTAATCCACGCTTGCACAGATGAAGAAGAAACCAATGGTGATGAAAGAGTTAGGGTTCCATCGATAAATCCCAACTTGTTCTTGGTGAGCAAAGCCTTTCTCACAGCTCTAGCCCAAGCCGAGTAGTTTTCCCCACCGATTAAAGGCTGTGTAACAAGTACCAAACTTGGACTCTCAGCATGATGCAAGAACAGAGGATCATCCATTGGTGATTCTTGCGAGGACGAAGGTGAATTTTCTGGTGCAGAATTGGTTGTAGCAGCGGAAGCCATTGTTGACAGAGAAAGAGAATTTTCTCAAGAAACAGAGTATTTTCTTCGAGAAAATTGAATGAGAAAATCAAAGATTGAAAAAGAACAAAACCCTAGAATTTGGGAATTTGCTCTGATACCATATCAAAACAGAGAGAGAGAAATTCTGTGTATATTGTATATTTAACAAATCAAGATTACATTTGTTTATATACAGCCCAAATCAGTGTCTAACTGACTAACAAACATTTAACTAATTCTCACACGTGAGTGTGAAATAATAACTAACTATCCGCGGGTGATCACTTACAACTATGATATTCATTCTAAAGCTACAAGCCGTATCAGAATTACAAAGCTATAGCTACTGTCGTTTGTGTCTTTCATCACCTACTGCTATGCTCTTGCTTCTCCCCTGTTTCAGCATCAATACTCTGATAAAGGCTCCTAATAGACCATGCTAAAAAGTTGAATATTGAATCAGGCGGAAAACCACTTCTGAGTATGCTGAATCGATATGGAGATACAACCTTGCACGTTGCTGTTCGATATGGTAAGTCTGAGATTGTGAAAGTTTTAATTAAGGAGGATCCAGAGCTGGCTATGTTTGTAAACAACGATGGGGAATCTGCACTGTTCGTTGCTGTGGATAAACAATGTTACGACATGGCTTCTCATATCCTAAGTGCTGCTCCAGACTGCTCCTATGCTGGAAGGAATGGCATTAATGTTTTGCGTGCACTCGTTATGCACACAAGTCCTTGTAAGTGCTGCCCCATTTTACATCTTAAATATTTTAGAAATATTAATTATGTCAAATATCTTGTACATCTTACCCACCACCTCAATGAAATCAACCTAATCCAATACATTGACTTGGTTTCCGTGGGTTGGTGGTTTGAGTTAAGATGAGATGCTTTTTGTTTGTTTGTTTTGACAATATCTTCTAAAAAATGGATTATTAAAAAAAAAAAAGTATGTATGTTTTTAGACCCTTTAAACACAAACAGATTAACCTAGTTATTTAGCCAAGTGATTAATTTAGGTAAATTATTCAAATCTAAGTTAACACAAGTAAATCATATCATACAAAGCAGTGCGAAAAAGTAAATAACACACGATATGATAACCTAGGAAAACCAAACTGGTAAAAAAACCTAAGGAGGATTTAACCTAGTTATCTTCAAAGTAAAATAGATCCACTATGAAAAAATTGAAATTTACACAATAGCAACTTAGACCACTAACATCCTATTGCTACATTGAGTTGGAAACTTACTACCACGCCCACGTGACAGTTCCGAGTCCACAGATTACTTCTTTCTTAGATCCACAACATTCACAAGTACACAATTTGTATATCTTTAAGTTCTTTATGCAACAACTGAAACGATCATCAAGCTCTCGACATCAATCTCGATCTTGATAATCCTAAATATGTATGAAGGTAAACACCTTTAGATCTCACAAGAGATTCACACATACAGCATAAACAACAAAAAAAGACTTAGAGAGCTTTTGGGTACAGAACCCTAGATCTACAAAAGAGGCACACTCTTCTCTCTCTTAAAAAATCTTTTAAAAACGTGCTTAGGGTTTCCTTTATATACTAGAAGAGGTAGATCTGAAACCCTAATCCTTAATGGGCTTGAATTACTATTTGGACCGACTTAAAATTCTGCAGAAAATTCCTGATTCACGATTCTTGATCAATCGAGTCTATTCTTCGATTGATCGAGCCTTGTAGAAATAAACCAGTAATTTCCTGCAATTACTCGATTCTAAACTTACATTAAACCAAACTTTGAGCAAGTCTAAACCTAGACTAAATGTTTTGATTATGGTTTGTCAACACATTATATATTGAAGTTATAATACATTAGCCCCTAAGGTCTTAGAGCTTAACAAAGTATTTTCTATAAAATTATTTCATTTTCTTATGTTTGGTAGTGACTTTAAATAATTTTTTTAAAAAAAGTATCTTAACTTCCCTTATTCCCCCTACAAAAAAAAAAAAAAAAAAAAAAAAAAAAAAAAAAAAATCTGTTATTTAGCTTGTTGTGGGATAGAGTTATTTTTCAAACAAATTTAGTGGAAAACAATTTCTAAAAATAAGTCATACTTTTTATATTGACCAAAGATTGTTTTCCTTTGACTTTTTTTATTTATTTTTTTTATTTTTATTTTAATGTTACCAGATACTGAAAAACATAAAAAAAAAAAAAATTATCTTCATACAGGGCTTTTCATCAAAACAAACCAAGCGTGAACTTTATTTTGAGTCTCGGTTAGGTCTTGGGTCACCAACAGTGTATATAATATAACTTTATATTATTGTTTTAAAATTTTAGTTTGATTAGTTTTAGTACTATGAGAATTGGGGTCTGTTTATTACTATTATTTAAACAATAGTTTTCAGTATTTAAATAATATTACACGTATTTTCATATATTTTTTCATCTACACATACTTTCAAAAAATACAAATAACGTTACTAGAATAACATTATCAAACAGGTCTTGGTTCTCATGAATTACATGGATGTTATCCACTGTTCAATATTGAGCTGAGCGATTGGCGATACATGACCTCACCAAAGCCCAGCTAATCTTCCACCAGATTTTTCTAGAAAGGGGCCAAACCAAGGTTCGGCCCAAGTCCAAATTGAAAAGAGCCCAAAAGATGGCTGATTGATTAATTTTGAAGCTGAACTCAAAGAGAAAGTAGCCACGCTTATATGGTAAACACTAATCATAGACTCTGTCAGGCATCAATCAAAATAAGTACAAAGAATTTTTTTTTTTTTTTTGGAATTAAGTGCAAAGAAAAGTAATAGCTAAAATAAGAATGTGGGCACATAATTGTCTCTTAAATTTTTTTTTTTTTTTTTTCTGAACTAAACTTTATCTATTAAGGTTTTTTTTAGAGACTGTTAAGTATTTTGGGTTATTGAAGTTTTCATATATGAGTGATTTTAATCTTTAAAGTATCAAAAAAATAAGAGTTATTAACTCCCATGTGTACTCTCGTTGGTTTTTTGTTTGTGTTTGATGAAAATATAAAGTGGTATTTTTTTAGAGAAATGATATGTCTACAACATTTTTACAACATTTTCACAACAAATCCTAAGTGGCAGGCTGTTACTGGTTGTTATTGTTAGGGCAGAAAAGTAATCTTAGTGTTGGGTTTAAATTTGAACCAGTAACAACTAACTACCTATGATTTGTTGTAAAAATGTTGTAAAATTGTTGTGGACGTAGCACTCCTCATTTTTTTAATGACTTGGCAGGCTTATTTATTTATTTATTTATTTATTTACACATATAAAGTCGTAGACCCATTTCTATGCCCCAATTAAATCCAAATGATATCAAAATCCATTTCTCACATGTCGTGAGAGAAATATCTTAAAAAACCATCTCTTAAGATAACTTTTCCCTTATCCCTCCACGTTTCAAACTTGGCAACCCCTAAACTCTCATCTTTATCAGCCAATTCCACTATCTCTAATGTCTAATACAACCTACCTAAAATCTGAATATAATTTGTAAGATTAAACAAAAAACAATCATCAAGCAAACTTAATTCCCTTATGTTTAATATTGGCTTTTATATACCATGTTAAATATGTTTAAATAGATGCAGAAGAGAGAAGTACAAAATAGGAACACAAAAATACGAGGATTATGTAGTTCAACCTAACGATTTATGTCCACAGAGAAAAACTTTAAGGGCTACATTTTTAATATATGAGTGCAGTACAAATCTTATGTTGTAATGAACCTAACAAGAATATAATATAGTAGACTAGATTTTATAGTTAATAGATTTTTAGTACAAGTAGGAGACTTGATTTGCACATAAAATATGATTAGGTTTGAGCCTATTACATTGGGTTAATATATCTTTAACATATCTTTAACACCTTCTAATCAATGTCAAAGAATAGCTAAGAGCCCTATAGTTTCTAACATAACTATCTAGGATTCAAATCCATTAACTCTTGAATTAAAGAAAAAAAAAAAAATCAAAGTAAGAACACCAAGAATCCCATTTATAAGCATCATTAACAACTTCTTTACTCGATGTACATTGTTCAATTCTCTCTCCCTTTTTTTTAAAAAATTTTTAAATTTATTTTACAACACTCTCTTCCTCTTCTATGAAAAGTCAAAACTTTCATCTTTTGTTGAATTCTACAACGTAGATTTCACATTCGGACTCTTGAATTTTAAGTAAAAATTTGATATGACAATTTCTTATTGAATGATGTAAAATATAAGTTTTACATCCCATTCTTACCAAATTCGAACTATTTTCTTTTTTATAAATTCTGAACATAAAAAATATTGATTAGTAAAAAATATATTATTTTTATTTCTTTAATGAAGTTTGACATATAAAAAATTAATTGAACTAAAAATAGACAATAAATATTAAATAAAAATAAAAATATTAGTTATAAGAGAAGGGATAGAAGGGTATTTTTGGTGGAGCCGGGGGCAATTGGCCCCTCCCACTGCCCTTGGCTTTGCCATTGGTTTGAACCTATCTCTTGCCCTTGTGATATTTGATTAAAAGAGAATGAGAATGAAAAAGAGAGAGAGAACCGCAGTAAGAGAGAATGATACTTTTTGTTTTAATATCATTCAATTTAAACTAAGAATAGAAATGGGGTTGGGTCTAGCATTGCTTATATGTAATTTTATTATTAAAAAAAAAAAAATAGAACCTACTACGTCATCAAGAAAATTCCACATCATTGTTCCATTAGAAATATGGGCAAAATAATCTAATGAAAGTGGAATATAGAGGAACAAATAGTGCTCTAGGAACCAAGAGTATATTTGGACTTAATTTTTATATATCACTTTGACCTAAACCTAAAATTTCCTTTTTGTTGAGTACATATACCTACTATTAGTCTCATGTTAATCAATAACAATCATAATATATCATTTCAACAATTTTGAAAAAGATTATAAAAATTTTTATGCCTACATTCATCATACTAAACATTTTATCTAATATTAGTTGAAAAATTATTTTATGAGACATCTCTCACATCACGTGTGGATCTCACATGGTGTGAGAGAGAGATCTCTTGAGATACCTTCTCCTGTTAGTAATGCCAATGCATGCCGCGTGCTTAATTATGCATGCCCTTGTTTGGATAGTGGGAGTGGGGGACAATGCCAGACAAGGATGAATCCAAATGGCTAATATCCCTTGGCATCTTTGAAACTTTGAAGAGGGAATCACATTTATTTTCCTTATCTACAGTTATTTAAAGTTTAATTTTGTTAGATACTTAGATACAATTTAATTTTAAAGTGTATTGTTTCGCACTTTCGCTGGAGTAGTGTTTAAAACTTATTTCTCTGGGTCGATTATCTCTAATCTACTGCCTTTGATTTATCCAATGCAGAAAGTAACAAGGGAAATTATCTCATCCAAGGAGAAAAAGAAAAACAGACTAGTATCTAGATTTGGTCGTTTCCTTATAACTTTCGTTTGGGTCATCAATATGCTATTTCTCATCCCTCTTCCGAAATTTTTTGAGACTGCTTCTAAAGTTCAAGATAAAATACTACCTCAACTCAAGTACTCTTTTTTATTTTCTGGAAAGCTATAATTATTTCACCTTAGGTTATTACATTACATAGCGAAATCCTTTTTGTATATTGGCCGGTCTGAGTTGTTGGGCTTTGTGGAGCCTAGTTTTATATATTGATCCGATGGATGACCCGACCCGACCCGAATAATGTTGCGTGGTTTTTAATGAGAGATTTTCTGAGGCTTAGTCCATGGAGCGGAGGGGTAGTCGGTTTTGTAGAAACCGTGGCTCTCAATTAGGGTTTACTGAGGGGTAGTCGGTTTTGTGAGGAGAAATACAGTTTGTAGCCGCAACTTGTAACTCTTTTCCTGATAATAGTGAAATCTCTGCAACTTCGTGGACGTAGGCAAATTGCCGAACCACGTAAATACTGTCTTGTGCGTGTGATTATTTTCTTTGGCGTGTGTTTTCTCTATATTTTTGTTTCTCACAGGTTTAGGAATTCGTGGAAATTCCCTACACGAATAATAGTTACTCAATTCGCCCCAACTTGAGGTGTTTTTTTTTTTTTTTTTTTTTTTTTTTTTTAAGATATCTCAAATCTCAATACGAGTTAATGTAATCTATAAAATTTAAAAAGAAAGGTCAATATAAAAAATGTTATTTGCATAACCTTTCTGTTTTTACTTTTACGTATTATTTTTCTTAGTCTTATATGTCTACACTAACAGTATACATTTAAATTATGGTGGCTTCACTCTTATAGTGCAATAAACTAACCATAATCGGATGTGGCCACGTCTCTTTTATATAACATCTCATGTTATTCCTTTTCCTTACCCGTTGCTAACCATGCTATAAACTTTTTTTTATGGTGGATTAAGAAATGCACTTTTGGTATAAAAAAGAAAAGAAAAAAGAAATGCACTTTTTCTTCCTTAATGCTCATAAAGTCATAAGTCATAAGTCATAAGTGAATTTTTTTTATTAATTTTATGAACAAGTCATAAGTGAACATTTAACTAATATGGATTTTATCACTTTCACCGATGATCATTTAAATTTTTGACCATATCGATATCCTGTAATTTTACAACATTGCTTTGTAGTGATCTTCATTTGGATTACAAAATCCTAAAAATCTTTGTGAAGTCCATAACTCCATGTACGTATCGTACAATGCATGACACACCATGCTTTAATTCTACTCGCTCTGGCGTACTCCAGTACTTGTGGTATAGCCCTACCGATAATTTGTCTAAGCTTTTAGATTGGAACAAAAGGTGAACTAGGTTCTTTTAAAGTTACATTATTTCATACACAACGAGAAGTTTCATCTCAATCTCAATGAGAAGTTACGTAGTCCAGGCATATGATTCTAGAAATGCGTCAAAACCTAATCAAACACAAATTTTTACTCTAGTATTAGAGTACCTCTTATTGAAAATGTACAAGTGAGTTCACTAAATTAATGAACATTGAAAAGTCAATTAATAAGAAAATCTTGGATTGTATGTCACATATAATTTTAGTGTGCATGATTGGATGTGAATAGCTTTCTAAATAGTGATCCTGAGAGAGTGTATGTTGATAAACTTGTTTGTACTTCCTAAAGTTGTAGGACAGTACTATGGTTTATATAATATTCAAGTCTCCAAGACTTAAAATTCACTTTCAATATAGGATAAACACTTTTCAACTTGACCTACAAAGATGAAATCAGATAATAATAATAATAATAATAATAATAATAATAATAATAATAATAATAATAATAATAATATAAAAAAAGGATAAACACTTTTCAATATAGGATTCACATCTTTGACGCATTTTTTAGTTTACAACTCTTTTAAGGTTTATACCTTCACACCTATTGGAGTTTTCTACCATCTACATAAAATTGTAAAAAAAAGAAATTGTGAATTCCTTCTAGTTACCGGTGCATAAGTATCAAATATTCTATTTCCTTCCTTTGTTTGAAGCCTAAATTTGCTCTTATGGTTTGAATAGAGTACTCATCGGTATTACAATTTTTTTTTTTTTTTAAATTTAAAAAACACTCATTTAGTACCAATTGGTTTTGAAACTTGTTCACCGGTAATTATGCTCTAGAAAACTTATTTCCTAAGTAGAAATAACTAATTATAATAGGACTATAATTTAGCTAGGAAAATCTTAAAAACACCTAATATCAAGGAATTTAAATCCCAAATGCTAAAATTCCGAATATTAAATAATAGTATAAAAAAATTAATAGAAATACAAATTATTGACCATATTTTGGCCTATATATATCACATCCATTAAAGAAGCATATACACTATCAAATCACACATCAATTATTAGGATTTATATCTTCTAAAGTTTCTAGAGTACTTTACCAAGTAGAGTTCTTTTAATCTTGATATCTCATTCAAAATTCAATGGTTCAGATTACACCATATTATTAAGAGGGATGCTACGTCCACAACATTTTTACAACATTTTTACAACAAATCATAGGTGGTTAGTTGTTATTGTTTCAAATTTGAACATAACACTAAGATTATTTTTTTGCCCTAACAATAACAACCACTAACAACCTGTCACTTAGGATTTGTTGTAAAAATATTAAAAAAATATTGTGGACATATCATTTTTCTATTATTAATTCTTATACAAAACCTTAAAAATATATTCTACATTGGCTGTTAAAATGAATATGTCACATTTTGAATTTATTTTTAGTTTAAAAATGTCTAAAAGTCAAATCCGAACCCCAATGTCACTATCGTGCCAACACCCAAAGGCACCAAACTGATCTCCGGTGGGATCTTGGTGCCACAATGAATAGAGAACTTGATGTTAATTTTCAACGCCAAAAAAACAATTGCTTTGGTAGAACCATTTTTTAACATACCTCCTCAAATTTTTTTTTAACATACCTCAGTGAAAATTATATTTATCCGATTGTCCCATTTTTCAACTAGTAGACTTGCTCTTTATGCGTAATGGCCTGAGATAGTTTTTGTACCAATTTTTTTCTAAGTTAGTTTCTATACCCAATTGAATTCATTATTAAATCATTTTATTTGGTGAGTGGAGTCCATACATGCAAAATGGAGAGATTACTTTCTCTGTAATAAAAGATTTCCGTTTCTATTCTATAACCCAGATTTGAAAATGCGGCATTTTCACCTTGCAACTCAAGCTCTTGGTGACCCAGGCCATATAGGTCCTCCACTCACCCCGCTCTAGAAAATACCTCCCTAATCGCACTAGCGGCCAAGTTCTCTATTCATTCCAGCGTAGAGATCTTGGCGGAGAAAAGTTTGGTGCCGTTGGTGTTGGTATGGCAGAGAGATTGGTTAAGATTTGAGTTTTTTAAATTTTTTTAAAACTAAAATTAAATTCAAAATGTGACATGTCCATTTAATAGCCGATGGGTCATCTATTTTTAAGGTTTTGTAAAAAAAAAATAAAGGATATGGTGTAATTTGAACCATTGGTTTTTAAATGAGAGTTTAAGAGTCTGTTTGAGAACAAATTATTTAGTTGAAATTGAAATTGAAATTGAAATTTTTTTGCTAAAAGTATGGTGAGACATATGAATAGTACCAAAAAGTGTAATGAGACTTATGAATAATAACAAAAATAAGCTGAATAGTAGCAAAAATAAGCTGAATAGTAAAAAAAACTGTCTTTTTAAGCTAATCCCAAACGGAACCTAAGATTAAAAAAACTCTACTCGGTAGAGTACCCTAAAAAGTCTAGAAGATCTGAATCCTAATTATTATGGTTTTATTCTGTATCAAAATATATATATATATATATATATATATATATATATTATGGTTTTGTTCTTTAATAGCATTTGCCAAGCTTTATTCTTCAATAGCATTTGCCATATTTCATTGCTATTATCTTTTCCCTTTGATTCGTTATGTTTTTACTTTTTACACAAATTTAACGGTCATTCTTTCAACAAATTGACACAGCTCCTATTTACTGGCCTTTGAGATCATTTAGGTCATTCTTTTAAGAATATTCATGACCATTTTAGAATACCTATATGTCATATTTTTCTCAATTTTAAAAATTAAGCTTTGCAATTCGTGCAATTTATTTAATATAGAAACATCAGCTATCACTCTCAAAATCAAATTGCTTTTGAATCGCTGAATTCGTACATTTTAAGTTCCTCATGTATCTTTCTTGCAATGCATCTGCCATGCGAAAGAAGCATCATCACAATGCCAAAGAATCTCTTGCACTGTACGATATGGGTGATCCTATGCGAAAGAAGCACCATCATAGGAACTATGATTTCTTTCAATGCAAACGATCACTCAATGCATCATATGAAGAACATTAATTGATGTATAGGACCACTCATGTTTTCTTAGGAACTATTAAAGAAATCATGTTTTAAGTGATAATAGAAATCATTGAGTGGTCCTATGCATTAAAGGATAACATGCTTTTTGTTTTTTGGCAAAAATTATCCTACTGCATTTTTATATATTTTAAAGACCAGCCCACATTTTATTTTTAAAGAAAACACCCACCAATGCACCAACAAAAACTTTTACATTTCTACTTCTTTATCAAACAATTTATATAATAAAAAATAGTTACATTTCTCCCATATAGTGTGAAGCATTTGTTTAATTTTGTTAAATAAATAAATAAAAATAAAAGCCAAAGCAAACCAAGATAGTATACAACATGGGTGAATTGTTGATTATCAAGAAAGAAATTTTTTTCCTTCCAATTTCTTAATTTTAATTTTAATTTTTAAATATCAAAAAATTTATTCTGGGATTTTCATTATACATCAATTTTTTTTTTTTTTTAATAATTGGGAACAAAAGTTAGGATAAAAAAATGGATTGAGCATTTTATAATTTTTAAAGAAATAAAAACACATAAATATTTTATTTTACTCTATTTTTTGTTTTGGGAGGAGAGAGACATAAAATTTAAGCGAAAATACCTATTTACTCCTGATTTTAACAGAGATGAGTTACGGAAAACAAACGGAACATACTATATATGGGTTAAGTGATACTTTTAAACCACGGGTAGGCAAAATGATTTTCGCCCAAACCACATGTTGGTTATATTGAATTACCCCATTTATATATATATTATCTTCTAAATTTACTCTCTAATCAAATTGTCTATCTAAAGTTCTTATATTTGGATTTCTAATTTACCGGTTTTTTTTTTTTTTTTTTTTGTGGGTAAAATACTATTTTTAGTTATTTTGCTATTAAAGGTTGATTGTTATTCTTTATATCTTTTAATTGACACTAGTCATTTTATTATTAATAAATGTTGTATTTTATGTTATAGTTTGTACAATATTATAAACCACAGTTAGATAACTAAAATTTCAACTAAACCACAGGTAGTAAGTTGTAATTTGCCCTTATATTAATAATTAATCAACATTTAAAAATCAAAATTTGTTTGATAATCTTGTCCCTCAACCATAATCTTAGTTCGGCCACTATAGTTTTGTGTTTGAGTTGCATCGAGAGAACATAGGTTCAAACTCTCTTCCCTTGTGTAACAATACTGATGTTAAATATTAGTATTGATACACCATGTTGAATATGCTAGTAGACATGGCAAAACGGGTGGGTTGGGTCGGGTCAATCGGGTTGCGGGTCGGGTCGGGTTGACCCGTATTGACCCGTATTTTTCACATGATTTTTTTTTTATTTTTTTATTTTTATTTTTAATTTTTTTATAAATAAAACAACATGTATTTGTCATTTGAAAAGTTATGCAACAAATTATTTTATGTAAAATGCATTATTTTGACTTCACCACTTATATCAAGAATGAATTCAGCTAAACTTATTAATAGTTATTCAATAATTTCAAAATTACACAAATTCTAACATTGCTATTTAAAACAAAATAACACAAACATAAGTAAAACAGATACACATGTTTTATTTCTACACAATATTAACATTCCAAAATATAAAACAAAATTACAAATGACTTATTGGATAACTCATTTGATAAAGAATAAAAACATATAAGAAATTTACAATCTTGAAAATTAATTTTATATGCTATTATCAATTGTGGTTGGCACTCTATTTCAATTTGAGATATACATTAAAATTGGATTGCTTACTTATTTATACATGGTCTCTTTTATGAATATCATATCATTGTTAAGCAACACAAATTATAGGAAATATCATAGTTTATTTTGAAAAGCTATTTATTTTGGACATAAATTGTTAAAAAATGAGTCTAAGCATTCATAATTTATATTAATTTGATACTTTGGCTTCACTATTTTTACACTTGTAAATGTTTCTCACAAATGCCTACAATTTTAAATCTATATTTTTAACTTTACTGTAATCATATTATCTTGGCATGTACTTTGTTATTTAATATTAAAAAAATTTTACTCATTACAGAATGCTCAACCTTTTATCTTTGAATTAATTTGCATATGTAAATGTATCAATTGTTTCTTCAAAGTTCATAATAAACAATTAAACTACTATTGTCTTAATTTTATTTTTTTTTTTACCAAAAAAAAAGTTTTAAAAAAGTGATTCGGGTTCGAGTCGGGTTGCGGGTCGGGTCGGGTTGACCTGCAAAAAATACGGAAAACTCGGGTCGGGTCACGGGTCAACCCGTTTTTGTTTCGGGTCAAAAAAATCGAGTTCGGGTCGAGTATTTTTCGGGTCAGGTCGGGTCGGGTCAGAAAATTTTGACCCGTTTTGCCATGTCTATATGCTAGTATGGATGTAGAAGCGAAAGCATAAAGTATAGAATACAATAATACATGAGGATTACGTGGTTCAAGATGGAAGCTTGATGAAACCTTGGGATTTGACAAGGTTGAGAAGATCTCTTGAATGAAAATTGGATCTATGACGGTGGTTTGAGGAAGGCAATGGTCTTGCAGTATTGATGCGACTTCTAATGATGACATGACTATATCGGAGAATTTTGATGGCAGCAGTAGAAAACCAAAGAAAATGAACGCAGCGAAGAAACACTGAGGAAGACAAAGTTTGCTCTTAATACACTGTAAGGATAGAAAACCATGACTATAGGAAGGTGACTCTGATACCATGTTAAATATTAGCAATGATACACCATGTTAAATATGCTAGTATGGATGCAGAAGTAAAATAATAAAGTATAGAACACAATAACACATGAGGATTACGTGGTTCAGCCTAACGGCTTACATTCACGGAGAAAACCCTAAAGGGTTACATCAATGATATATTAAAGTACAATACAAATCTCATATTACAATAAACCATAACATGTGTATATATAGTAAACTAAATTCTAAACTAATAGACTTCTAGTACAAGTAGAAGACTTGGTTTACATACAAAATAGAATTAAGCTTGAGTTTTTACTAATGGGCTAATATATCTCTAACAACCGAGAAATACTGTTTTCCCATATCTTCTTAGATTTAGTGAACGAAGTGATGACAAAATGGCCATCTACAATTGAACAAGGCGATGACTCAGGATGGACTCCTCTACACATTGCCGTGCATTTGGGTAATAATGAATTTGTCAAGCTGCTTTTAAAAAATGGCAACTCTGCTGCATTTGTAAGAAACAAAGAAGGATTATCTGCTCTTCACATTGCGGCCAACGAAACGAATTGTAGGGGGTTTATGGTAATGTCTGAACTCCTGGAAGCATGTCCAGATATGTGCGAATTGTTGGACAACAAGGGTCGGAATGCTCTTCATGCTACTGTAGAAAGTGGAGGGTGGATAGTAGTTGGATTTTTTAGGGAGAGACCAGAGTTTGAGGGTCTCATCAACGAAAAGGACGAAGAAGGAAACACGCCTATGCATCTGGCGGCTATCAATGGGGATCTCTGGACTGCATCAGAAATGGCAGAAGTTAGAGGTGTTGTCTTATATGCTACAAACAGGGAGGGGTATACTCCATTGGATAATGTTTTTTTAAGAGAGAGGTTAAAATCCTGGAAGAAGGTATGCCTCTTCTGTCCTACTCTTGAATGCAATGCTAGTGTGCTGCTGCACAATTTATAGGAATTTTGAATATAGAAACTTTCCCAATTTTGCATCTCTGTTTTTATTAGCTTTTTATAAAATGGTTAATACTTAACTTACTACATAAATACAGAACAAGGGCAGCTTTCCTCTTGATCGAGCCTTGTACATGAGTCATATTAGAAAATTTTGTCTAAAACAAAGGTAATTATTCATCCTAAAACTTTCAAAGCAGCACTTATTCGAATCACACAAGAGTGTCTAAATTTTTCTTGAAAGATAAAAACTTAAATTATAAATTGCACCAATTACGTTAGTTTGTCTGAAATTTAATTTAGTTTTGTAACTTCACTTTCATTCAATTCAATTCTCTGATTAGTTTTTGTCATAATTGTGCTATTAGCAGTGACCCCATAATGATTTAGTTTTATATAATTGTAATTTAGCCAATTACAAATGGTGACCAACTTCTATTAATTTGTGTCTATTGAAAGTATAGTATTCATTTAGAGGGCAACCAAGTTCTATTTAAGGCTGTATATAATTTGTAATTTGGTCAAAATAAAACTTACTAATACCTTAGCGGGAGAATACAAGGTGACCAAGTTCTACTAATTTGATTTGATTGAAAGTACACAAGGTGACCAAGCTAGTATGTATCACATATGCATTCACGTCTTACGTGTATAATTTTAATGTGTGTGCATGTGTTTGTCTTTATGGATAGCTTACTTTAGCATTTAAAAAACAATCCGGAAAGAATTGTGGGAGAAGGGCGCTCGACAAAGCCTGAGGGGAGCACTCATAAAGATGGGCATTTGGAATTTGAAGCCTAGAAGCAAACCAAAACTGACTGGCGATGGCGATGGTAATGGCGAGGGAAAGTCTGAATCAGATTTTTGGAAGCGAGAGAGTGAGACCAATATGTTGGCAGCCACACTCATCGCTACTGTGAGCTTCACGGTAGCTTTCACGGTGCCCGGTGGATATAACCAAAACGGAAGTGTGCATTAGGGCTTGGCAGTACTAAGGAAAACAAGTGCTTTTCGTGTATTTCTAATAGATAATACTTTAGCTTTTGCTCTTTCTACTACCTTAATATTCCTCCACTTTTTGGCTTTAGTTGAGGATGTCGCTTTTCACAAAAAAGTGGCACGACGTACCGCTTTTCTCACAAACTGGTCTATCGGAATATTGCTGGTAGCTTTTATTGCAGGCACCTATTCAATGGTGCCACACTCCTTGGGGATTACTGTAGCCGTTCTTCTTTGTTGTTGCTTCCTAAGTAGCTTGTTTTTTCCTCTGTCAATAAAGAGGAAGGACGAACTGATTGATAGCTTAGCCCTACTTTGTTTTCAGAATTTGAAAGGAAAAGGCTTTAAAGCTATCTTTTGCAAGTTGGTAAGGGCAAGATTGGAGTGAGAGGAATGTCAGTATGAGGAAAGCTTTATCAAGATCATTACAATTTACATGTGAGGCTGCGTGTGTTTTTAGCCTTGTTGCTTTGCCTTTATTAGGGGTGCTTGTGTGCGTTTTATTTTTATATTTTTTGGTGCTGTCGTTGGTTCGTCAAAAAAAGACATCAAAATATGTCTTACCTCTTTTGAATCTTTGACTGAATAAGTCCAGCGACACAATTTTAGAGAAATGCTATATTTTTGTTTTATAATACTTTTACAATAAATTTTAGGTGACAGAAAACTTACTTTTAGGGGGAAAGAAAATCGATTTTAGTGGTGGATTCATATTAAATCAATAACAACCTGTCACTTAATATTTGTTATGAAAGTATTATATATAGTCTATATTTTTAGGTTGACAACCATGAACAAATTATAACCTTTAGAACTTAGTTTGTTTGGTTGTTTAGTCTAGAAATATTCAGTTAAATAAGACAAATGAAGTTCAACATAGTTGAAGACAAAAAAAAAAAAAAAAAAAAACACCTGCATTTTCGTTTCACTTATCTCGACCGATTGAGATGCACATCTTGGTCGATCGAGATTCATGCCAGATTTCAGATCTTACTTCTTTCTCAGCCGTTTGATTTAGGATTTTGATGGATTTTAAGTATATATAAATACAAACCTTAGAGCACGTTTTTACATATTCAAGAGGGGAGTGTTATGTACGCATCTGGAGATTTTCCATACCCTTTTGGAGCTAGAGTTGGAGACCTTGTTCAAACAATAGATCCAGTTATAAAGTAAAGTTGCTGCATTCAGTCAACCATAGTTGTTGATATAAATTTTTGAGTGGAAATCTCAAAATCACAAATTGGAGAGTTTGTGTTGCTAATCCAAATCTTTGAATGGAGATTTCAGAGTTACAATTAGAAGAGTTTGTATGCAACAGTTTCATAATAGAAGAATTCATGGATATGAAGCTACGTGTGGTCAGGCTAATAAGTACTACATGAGGTAGCAGTAGATTTAGAGTTAAATCTATTATATAAACTTCGATTTTATTAGTGAAATATTGCCTATTTTTTAGGTTAAATCCTTCCCAAGTTTTTTACTTTGAAACCACAATTTCAAAATTTATTTGAAATGTTGCCTTAGTGTTCATGTGATTTGTGCTTGTTTGATGATTAATTGAATCAGATCTATTGCATAATCAATATAATTAATTATTTGGCTAAGAGTTGATTAAATATGAGACAATTGAGGTCTAAAATCCTAGCATATTGTGAAATTCTACACTCTTGATAGGCCACATTTATTCTGATCATGTCTCATTTCTATCAAACCTAATTAGAGTAATTATTTTTTAATATTTTAATGAGATTTGTGATTTAATGTCTGAGTGACCTAAATGAGCCTAGTTAACTTGTTCTTTTTGGCAATTTGGGAACTTGTTTGTTTGTTTAGACCCCTTAACGAAGATTGTTTAACCTAATATATTAGCCAAATGATTACTTAGGTTAATTATGAGATCTATGTTAAACATAGAGAAATCACATCATGCAGTGCAAAAAAATAAATAAGACAATGATATGATTACCCAAAAAAACCAATGAAACAAACCATCTCAAGGTAAAAACTTGGGGAGGATTTGACCGAACTATTCTCAATGTAAAATAAATCCACTATAAGAAAATTGAAGTTTTTACAAATAATTTAATCGTAAATCTATTGCTACCTTCAATAGTAACTCACTGACACAATCACGTGCAAGTTCCAAATGCACAAACTCCTTCTCTCTTGGATTTGCTGAACACAAACTCCAACAGTTGTAACTTTGAGATCCCATTCAAAGATTTCAGATCACAACTTGTTGATCTTGCAACAACTAGATTCCACCAGAACTTGATTGTAGATCTTGTTCCGGTAGACACTTGTAGAGTTAGAAGGTATAAAATCTCTTAGATCTCATACGAGTAACTCACAAGTCTTCCAAGAGTCTACAAAACGTAGTTAGGGTTTTTCTTTTATACTTAGGAGTGTTGGATTGAAACCCTAAACATTTTCGCAGGCTTGGGCCTAATTTAAAATTCTACAGAACTTATTTTTCTTCGATTTTTGATCGATCGAGCTTGATCTTTCAATCAATCAAGCTTCACAGAAAATGAAGTTTCAAAAAATTTCAAGACTTTGTACGAATCTCACAATGCCTTTAGAGAAGTTTAAGGCCTTTGATGAATCTAACGTGGCCATGAAGGAAGATCTCTCAAGATTACAAGAAGGTCTCAAGAACATGACGGAAGAGGAGTTACAATCTCTTGATTCAATGAAGCTCGAAGAACTATTTAAGTTCCAAGAATCTACTACTGTTGTTGCAAGCCGGGATATTAATTTTTGTGTCAAAGTGGATGATGGTATACATGTAGATGCTACCCTTGAAGTTTAGTCGAAAGAACCAACAAAGAAGGAAATGATGATCTTCCAAGAACCAATCCTTCATGCACCAATGGAGACTTCCATTTAAGAGTCTATGATTCAAGAATTGGCAATCCAAGTGTCGGTGATCCAAGAATCTAAGATACAAAGCACAAAAAATTTTAATGGTTCTAGAATCAAATGAGGTTTTGAGGATACTAGAACATTTCAAGGTTCAAAAAATGAATGAGACCTTAAAGATTGAAGAACCATTGGAGGCTCAAGAATCTGAGCAAAATTTGAAAAACTACGAAGAAGAAACCTTCATGTGCACAGGATCGCTTGTCAAAGAAAAATGCATGAATATGGTGATCAAAATGTCACTACGGTATTGGTACATTGGAAGATCTCCTTTGATGAAGATGCTATTTCACAACAACACCTTGTGGGCAAGGTGTTTTCAAGGGGAGAGAAATGTTAGGAATGCCATAAGCATGTAGATAATAATTATTGTATTGAGATTTAGTTAGTTAGTTAGTTACAATTCCAAGTATGTTAATCACATTTAGCACATGTTGGAATTATTAATGCACATGGGAAATAACATAACTAATAGGATGAGGCCATGTAGGCCAATGAGATTAGAGCTAGTCTCCTATAAATACATGATTGTAATCCAATATAGATATCAATTAAAGAATAAACCAACTTCTTAGTGCATTAGTGCCTCTCTCTCTCACTCTTTTTTTCTCTATGGAGGGTGACTATCTCGAATTAATTCAATTTCTCTACAATTTCCATTAATCCCCCTATAATTCCTACCCATCTCCATTAGGAACCACCAGGTTCCTAACACAATGGATTGTGGATATTTGTGTAATGAGTTTTGTAGTATATTTATACTTGTATCAGGCCATTTAAGGTTATTTTTTAAAGTCCAATATCTAATAATTTGTTCCAAATTGGTTAATTTTATTATTTGGGGGAAAAAAAAACCCAAAACAAATTGGAAAAAATCCCAAAAATGAAGCCCAAATCTGGTTTCAAGTTTGATATTTGGATGAGTGTGTGTGTGGTGAGGGGGTGTTGTTTCAGAAGTCCTTTTTTTTTAGGGGGCCTATAGGGGTTGGTTTATTTTGGCTATTTTGGTGCATTTAATTATCATTACCCAAATGTTATTTTCTCTGTTTAGTCGCTGGGGTGGGGTGTTGTTAAGTGAGAGGGTAAGGGTTTGGATAAGAAATGGGTGGGTGAGGGGTGTTGTTTCAGAAGTCTTTTTTGGGGGGGGGGGGGGGGGGGTTATTTTGGCTATTTTCGATGTATTTAATTATCTTTACCCAAATGTTATTTTCTCTATTTGGGTTAAGGGTTTGGATAAGAAATGTGTGGTGAGAGGTGTTGTTACGAAAGTCCTTTTGGGGGGGGGGGGGGCAGTGTTTGGTTTATTTTGGCTGTTTTTGGTGCATATAATTTTCGTTACCCAAATGTTATTTTCTCTCTCTTATAGGCTTTTAATTCATAAATGGTTTATTTTGGAACTTTTTTTGCTAGGGTTTTTGTTCTGCTTCTAGATTTTACTGATGGCTTTAGTTTCTTTCTCTTGTTTCACTTATCAATGATTGCGTGTATTTTTCATTTGATTATTACACTCATTTAATTACAACTGATTGGTTTACTACATTTGTCATTTGATATCTTTTTTTTTTTTTTTTAAATACATTCTTCTACTTTAATTATAATTTTTTTTTCTTAACAAATTTTTTGAAAAAATTATACTTTACTGTCTTAAACTTTACGCTTATTTATAATGATTCAATTAAATGTTTTTTAAAATAGTTCTTAAAACAATACCTTTTAAGGTATTTATTAATATTTTTTTTATTAACAATTGTCTTAAGAATGTCCATTAACATGATTCTTAACTGGATATTTTTTTTTTCTTTTTTTTTTTTTTTTTGGATAAGCCGATAAATTAAGGAGCGGAGGCAGTTGAATGTTGACCCACAGACATTTATGGTTGGGCCTAGACTAACACTTCAACAAACTGGAATTTAATTTTTAAAAAGTTTTCAACGCACTGATTAATGGCATTGTTGTAATAAATGAGACGCCACATTTTCCATAGGTCTTAAAGGCGCACTGCTTAGGAATTTAATCCCAACTGCCAAATTGCACGTTTATTCCTTTTCCTTAAAGAGCATTGGTTGTGCATTTACTCCCCACGGTCGCTGTATCCCACCCAAGTCAGTGGCTTGACTATGTGGTGGGTTGGTGTGAACTGTAGTAAATTAGTGGGGTTGGGCTTTTAATACTCTTATGTGATTGAATTTTTTTTTTTTTTTTTTGATAGGTTATCTGATTGAATTTTGATGAATTTGATGGCCCTCACACAAATGTTATTTTCTCCATGTTGTCATCTTTTAATTAATATTTGGACTTTTTTGGTTATGGTTTTTGTTCTGATTCTAGGTTTTACTGATGGCTTTGGTTTTAGGGAAATGCTAATGAATGTGCTTAAAGTATTAATTAATAATTAATTTAAAAAAAGTTTTAATAAAAAAAGAAAATAAAACAATGGGTGCTGTTAACGGGTGCTGTACAGCACCCGTTAATGCGCATTAAATGTGCATTAAATATTTACTTTTTTTTAGGGACGTAGAAAAAACTGAATATGTATTAAATGTGTGTCAATTTAGATGGACAAAGTCAAATTATTTTGTGATAAATCACAGCTGAAAAGAAAAATTTTTGAGATTTGTGATAGATAATAAATGAACCACAGTTGATTCATTAACAGGTGCTGGCCGGCACCTGTTAACAAAGTCCTAAAACAATTAATATTTTGACAGTTTTTTTTCATTTTTCATAAAAATGATGTCAAAATTTTCTTAAATTAGATTGTTAATCAATACCCTAAGGGCATTCGTCAGCATGACCCTTGGCTTTACTTTCTCTTTTTTCAATTTTCAATGATGGCATTATTACATTCAAATAATTACCGTACCGCTGATTGGTTTACTACATTTGTCGTTTCATATTGCTTTTTTTATTGTTGTTTTTAAATTAAAGGATGTTGTGTTCCAGTACTTTCATTTGCATGTAATAATGTATTTGTATGCTAGCTAGATGATTAAGAGCGAAAGGAGCATAAGGACATTCATTAGCATGACCTTCGTTTTACTTTTTCTTTTTTCAATTTTCAATGATGGCTTGTTTTTGACATCTGATTATTACATTCAAATAATTACCGTACCGCTGATTGGTTTACTACATTTGTCGTTTCATATTGCTTTTTTGTTGTTGTTTTTAAATTAAAGGAAGTTGTGTTCTAGTACTTTCATTTGCATGTAATAATGTATTTGTATGCTAGCTAGATGATTAAGAGCGAAAGGAGCATCGAGAAATGTCTACATGCAACTTGAATTGAGGTACAGAGTAATATACGTTACTTGCGTCTGCTTTTCCAATTACCAACACTCATGCGACTCTTGTCCGGCATGTATCCACAAATGTTATGGGGAAATTTTAGCTAAAAATGCAGCTAAATAATGTACCCCTTAAATTTTCCCCATCAAGATGTACATTAATAACATCAGGTAGCAAAACTATATTTGCTCACTAATGTCAGCTATTTAAATGATTTTTACTAGTTACAAAAAATAAATACAGTGCGATATGCTTTGCTTGTGTGGGCGTTCATCTTCCTTTAATTATCGACCGTTGAACAGTAGATCATGGCAGACTTAGCAAATTTGCTCTTGGAGGCGGCATGAGAAACTGCAAGTCGTCATGAGGGTTTGTATTCCGATGGTGGAAGTGAATTAGGAATTAATGAAGGTTCAAATGATGAAAGTAATTATGCACTCAGGGAAGTTGGTTGATGCTAGTGCTCCTGTAAAAAGGACAGTCAAATACGCTACTCAAATTTGAGCTGCCTATCTTATTGGCTGAACTTCGGAGTTTTGGTGGACCCCAAGATGCTCATCAGCGAGGGTTCTTGGTTGGGAAACATCAATCATAGCTTGATACATTAGTTGAGTGTGAAATCCGGTGCGTCTCTAGACTTGAACAAAAAAATAGAGGCTACTGTTGGATGCCAAGACCAAAAGAATGATGGGAAGAAGCATGCTTTTGAAATAAAAAAAAAAAAAAAAAAAAAAAAAAAAAAAAAAAAAAGACCGAGGACATTAACCATTACTGACTGAAGGAGAAGTTGCTTGAATGTGATGATCAAAGATAAGTTTTGACCAGTAATCATAATTTTGGTTGGATAGGCTGTGCTTGTTTTTAAGGGAAAGCTTAACTTAGGGCGTTTAGTCGGTTAATATTTTGATGTCCTAAAAAAATCTTAGGCCATTATATTATTTTATTCATACTAAGTATAGTTTGTCAATGGTTTTGTTTTGTGGAATTTTGCTCCCCACGCTGTACAAAATCTTGTTTTCTAGTCTTGATTAGCATCAATGCAAGATTTTGCTCAATTTTTGGTGCAGGAAAGGGCAGGACTAATACAGTTGTTGAGGTTGAAAATGTTGGAAAAGTTATCACTTTTGATGATTTCCCCAGTAAGGTAAATACAACACTAACTACAAAGGTAAATTCAACTCCAAAGTCCAAAGATAAAAGAAAAATCTAATTCAAAGGAACCTAAATTTTACTAATTTTAATGGAAAATATAATATAAAAGCTTCTACTTGCATAAATTGGGAAAATAAAATAAATACAATCTCACATAGAAGATTGGGGACCTAACCAATACAAAACGTACTTTTTGTGTCCAATTAATGGGTATTTTTAAAACATTTGTTAATGGAAAATTTTAGGAAAGGTTTAAAAACTGTTAAAAAAATCAATTATTTTTTTTCTTTTCTTATAAAAAATTTCTAAAAGTACTTCTTAAACCAATATTCTTAGAATATACATTAATTTTCCTTATACCTTTTAACTCTCTATAATTGTAATACTCAAAAATCCTTTGAGAGAAAACCATCAATTTATCTTTCCTAACCCTACATATGTCTATTAAGCAAAGAAAAATCGCCTCCTTTTTTTTTTTTCTCTCTCAAAGCTTGCACGTGCCAGTTCTTTTCGTTTATATGGTCATGCACGAGAAGTTATACCTAGCATCGGGTGAGAGTGAGGAAATATATACCCAGTGCAGAATATATTTCTCCCTCATGCACAACTCTATTTTTCAAAAAGGAAAGACTGACCTTAGGTGGTCTGTGCAACAAGCTGGGAAATGAGTTGTTGTCACATCTGGGCTCTACCACGAAATGTGTTCACCCATCACTTTCTAATTTTATGTTTTGGTTCTATAAATGAGAAATGTGTTTCACTTGTGGAGACGTGGGGTTGATTTATTTTGCCTTTCTACGGTTCTATTATTTGCGCATATATATATATATAGTAATATTTTTGTTTGTTTTGTTAGAACTTATAAATTCAATTTTTAGTTTTTATGTACACTTTTTTATAATATTATTTTCTTTCGTTTTTTCTCTTTTTTTTTTTTTTTATAAAAAAAACAAGAATATTTTAATACACTTTTAACAAAAAATTTTAATCAAAAAGTTAAATAAATTATTTCAAAATGAATGCTAAAAATTGATCCTCACAACAAGTGGGTTCACAACTCACAAGTGTGTGGGATGCATGAGGCCTACTACATTAAAGGGGTTGAGACTCGATACAATATCAAAAAAATTCAATACCCCTTATCCCTCCCATAAATTTTTTTTTGCCTTTTAATTTTTTAACTTTTTACCCTTGATACTCTCAAATTGGCTCGCTAAGTGCTAACCCCTTCTTTTTGGCTAATTAATTATTCATCTTTTGAGTGCACACTTTGCACCATAAATTATCGTACACGTTACACCTTTGGGTTAGTTTCACTGTTAAATTAGACTGAAATTAATAGTAAATGTCTTGCACATGATTTTTGCTTAGGTGGCATACTATTTAAAGACCAAAACACCCTTTTCACGAACAAATGAGAATAAATGCTTTTTTTTTTTCTTTTTTTTTGCCTTTTTTTGAGGTCTTCCCCTCTCTCGTGTGCATGCAGGAACACAAGCACTGCAATGCCCGAAACCACCGCCAGAAACGCCTTGACCTTTGACGGTTGCCTCCGTACCCACGTCGCCATTGTGTGGATCGGCATCTTCACTCCCTTCATTACCTCTTTCTCTAGCTCTGATGTGATGGCTGGGTATTTTTATTTTTATTTGGGATGCCGTACCCATGTCTTTCTGTGTCTTACTCGTGTCATAACGCTGTCCTATATGCTGTATCATTCTATAATTTTTTTAAAATTACTCGTATTGCCATATTATACCCGTACTAGTACCCGAGTTCGTGTTTGTGTCCATGCATCCTAGATTTTTAGGAAACTATGATTTCTCTCTCTCTCTCTCTCTCTCTCTCTCTCTCTCTCTCTCTCTCTCTCTCTCTCTCTCTCTCTCTCTCTCTCTCTCTCTCTCTCTCTCTTTGACCCTTCATGTGCGTTGATTTATTAGTTTTTGATGCATTTAGGAACCATGAACAAGCAGTGTGTATGTTTTTTTTTTTTTTGAGTTCAAATCTCGGAGACTATTTTTGATTCGTTGAGTTTGGGACACTTGCAGAGAAGGAAGATTTAGTTTTAGTTTTAGTTTTAGTTAAGGGTTGGGTATTGAGGCTCAACCCACTTAACAATTCGTTGATTCAACGTATGAATGGAGCTCAGGACACGCATCTAAAAGTGGAATTTAAAGACCTGCTGGGCAAGAGATGGGAAAATTTGGAAAAGAAAAAGTAAAAGAAATAAGCATTTGTTTTTAATTACTTGTGAAAAGGGTATTTTTGGTCTTTAAACAGTGTGCCACCTAAGCAACAATTATGTGCAAGTCATGTGCTGTTAATTTTTGTCTAACTTAAAAGTAAGAGTAACACCAGGGTGTAATGGGTGATAAAGTGTGATAGTTTAGTGTGCATTCGAATAATTTAAGGTGCACAGTGTAATCTAGTTTATAGTTTAAAATAATAATGTGTAATTTTCCCAAAATTTTCTTTAACAAAAAAGAATTAGAGAAAGACTTTAGGAAATATAAAAGCTGCCAAAAAAATTAAGGGTCATGCTAATGGATGCTCTTGTGGCAGTAGTTAATAATTCATTTTAAGAAATTTTTGACACCATTTTTATGGAAAATAGAAAAAGTTGTCAAAATATTAATTGTATTTTTTTCTTTTTCTATAAAAACTTTCTTTAAATGAATTATTAACCATTTTCCTAAGGGCATCCATTAGTATTTCCTAGAAATTAATTTTTTTATCATATTTCAACAAAATGTTTCTAAAAATAGTTCCTAAAATAATGTCCTTAAGGTATTTATTAACATTCTTTTATTAAAAAATTGTCCTAGGAACAACCGTTGCCATGAGCCTTCGGTAGATAATTTTTTGGCCGAAAGCTTTGTAATTGAATTGGCGCATCTCATGTACAAAGTGCTTTGTGGTCTAAGGTAAAAGAATTCGAATTGTGAAATTAGTAACATGTTATAATTATCTCTTAAAAAAACAAAAGTAGATAATTTTTTGGATAAGAAGATAAACTAGGGAGTGGAGGCAGTTGATTGTTGATCCGCAGACATTTATGGCTGGGCCTAGGCTAACACTTCAACAAACTGGAACTTAATTTTCAAAAAGTTTTCAACGCACTGATCAATGGCATTATTGTAATAAATGAGACTCTACATTTTCCCTTCTTTCCCAACTGCCAAATTGCACATTTTCCTCAAAGATCTATTACATCATTGGTTGTGCATTTACTCCCCACAGTCATTGTATTCCTCCCAAGACGGTGACTTGACGAGGTGGTGGGTGGGTGTGAACTGTGAATTAGTGGGGTTGGGCTTTTAAAATACTCTTATCTGGTTGAATATTGTCCTTACACAAATGTTATTTTCTCTATGTTGTCGTCTTTTAATTAATATTTGGACTTTTTTGGTTATGGGTTTTGTTCTAATTTTAGGTTTCACTGATGCTTTGGTTTTACTTTCTCTTTTTTCAATTTTCAATGATTGATTTTTTTTTTAGATTCGATTATTACATTCAAATAATTACCGTACTGCTGATTGGTTTACTGCATTTGTTTTCGTATTTGTCTTCTTCATTTCATTCTTTTGGTTAAATTAGAGGAAGTTGTGTTCTAGTACTTTCATTTGCATGCAGTAATGTATTTGTATGTTCGCTAGCTAGATGATTAAGAGCAAAAGGAGTATCGTGAAATGTCTACAACTTGAATTGAGGATATATTGAGTGACATACGTCACTTGCGTCTGCTTTACCAACTATCATCACTCATGTGAGTCATGCACGGTATGTATATCCACAAATGTTATGGAGAAATTTTTAGCTAAATTTGCAGCTTAAATAATGTACCCCTCAAATTTTCCCATCAAGATGTACATTAATTATGGTAGCATATAGGATATACACCTACTTTATGATTTTCATAAAGTTAAGCAAGCCCCTAATAACAATAGGCAGCAAAACTATATTTGCTCATTAATGTCAGTTATTTAAATGATTTTTACCAATTACAAAAAGTAAATAGTGTGTGTATAATATGCCTTACTTGTGTGTACGTTCATCTTCCTATAGTTATTGACCGTTGAACAGCAGCTTGATTAATTAATTCTTTGCAACTTATTCAGGGTAAGTAGAAATAATCACAGCACATAGGAAGACACAGCAGATCATGGCAGACTTGGCAAATTTACTCATGGAGGCGGCAGGAAGTACCAATGCAGTAGGGAGAAACCGCAAGTCGTCATGAGGGTTTGTATTCAGATGGTGGAAGTGACTTTAGGAATGAAGATTTAAATGATGAAAATAATTTTGCACTCAGGGAAGTTGGTTGATGCTAGCGCTCCTTTAAATAGGAGAGAGTCAAATCTGCTACACAAATTCAAGCTGCCTATGCCATTGGCTGGACTTCAGAGTTTTGGTGTACCTCAGGTGCTCATCTCATCAGCGAGGGTTCTTGGTTAGGAAATAACAATCATAGCTTGATACATTAGTTGAGTGTGAAATCGGGTGTTTCTGGACATATTGAACAAAAAATAGAGGCTACCGTTGGATGCCAAGTCCAAAAGAATGATGGGAAGAGGCATCCTCTTGAAAAAAAAATAAAAGTAGGGAGGATATTAACCGTTAGTGAGTACAATAGAAGGAGAAGTTGCTTGAATTGATGATCAAAGATAAGTTTTGACCAGTAATCATAATTTTGGTGGATAGGCTGTGCTTGTCTTTAAGGAAAGCTTAACTTAGGGTGTTTGGTCGTGGGTTAACATTTTGAAGTCCTGGAACTAAACATAGGCCACTTTATTACTTTAGTCATGCTAAGTATAGTTTGTCCATGGTTTTGATTTGTGGAATTTTGCTCCACGTGGTGTACAAAATCTTGTTATCTAGTCTTGATTAGCATCAATGAAAGATTATGCTCAATTTTTGGTGCAGGAAAGAGCAGGACTAATACAGCTGTTGAGGTTGAAAATGTTGGAAAATATATCACTTTTAATGATTTCCCCAGTAAGGTGAATACAACACTAACTACAAAGGTAAATTCAACTCCGAAGTCCAAAAAAGAAAAATATAATTCAAAGGAACCTAAATTTTAGTAATTTTAATGGACAGTATAAGTGCTTCTACTTGCATAAATGGGAAAGTAAAATAAATACAATCTCACCATAGAAGATTGAGAGGACCCAGTGAATTCAATACAAAAAATACTTTTTGGGTCTAGTTAACAGGTGTTCTTAGGACATATGTTAATGAACAATTTTAGAAAAATTTGAATATCACTTTTATAGGAAATATAAAAAGCTGTTAAAACAAATCAATTTTTTTCTCTTTTCATAAAATTTTTTCTAAAAATACTTTTTTAACCAATAAAAACAATCAATTTATCTTTCCTAACCCTACATATGTCTATTAAGCAAAGAAAAATCACCTCCTTTTTTTTCTCTCTCAAAGCTTGCACGTGGTTCTCTCCATGTATATGATATGGCGTAACCCTCATGCACAACTATATTTTTAAAAAAGGAAAGGCCAACTTTAGGAGGTGGTATACTGTATATGCATCGGATGCATGTTTCCTTCCTCTCACATGTGGGGTCCAGAAGACATGCATCCAATGCATTGTGTATTTTCTCGGACTTTAGGTGGCCTGTGCAACAATCTCAAAAATGAGCTATTGTCACATCTAGGCTAGACCAAGTAATGTACTGTGCACCCATCATTTTCTAAGCTTTGGTACTATAAATGAGTCGTGCGTTTCAGACGTGGTGTTGGTTTATTTTTCCTTTCTCTAGTTATTTTATTTTCGCATATATATATATATATATATATATATATATAACTCACTATTTAAGGTTTGTTTGGTTAAAACTTATAAACTCAGTTTTTACATTTTATACACACTTTTTTAAAACTTGACTTTTTCCTTTTCTTTTTTAATGCATTTTTACATATAAATATATTTTAGCACACTTTTAACAAAATAATTTAAATATATAATTTCAAAATGAACACAAAAAAATTGATTCTCGCAATAAGTGAGTTCACAACTCACAAATGGGTGGGATCCATGAGAGGCCTGCCACATTTAAAGGGGCTGAGATTCGATAAAATACCCAAAAAAAAAAAAAAAAAATATTCAATACCCCTTATCCCTCCCACACAATTTTTTCGACTTTTAATTTTTCAACTTTTTATCCTTGATACTCTAAAATTGGCTCGCCAACCCCTTCTTTTTGCCTAATTAATTATTCATCTTTCTCTTTTTTGTCCCCTTCTCGGCTTCTACTTATGGCTTTTTCTTCTCCACCTGCCTTCACCTCACACGTTCTTTTCCTTATCTTCATCTCCTTATTTTTCCCCCCACTTGAGTCTTGTTAACATTTCACTATTATTTATACTCTCTTTTCCCCTCTCAAATCCGCACTCCACCTCAATACTCACACTTCTTCTTTACTTCTTCATTCTTACAAATCACTCCTCACTCTTAGACCATTACCACCCAATTCCGTGATTGTACGTTCCTCAGAATCATATGACTTTCTTTGTTCATACTTGTTTGTTTTGTTAGAAAATCCACGGGTCCCCTTCATTTCGTTTGTCACCCTTACACTCCCGCTGTGCAAAGAAAAGGTTGCTATTTCTTTGCTCCTTTTGTTTGCCTTGCAAGCCGCTGGTTTTGTGTTAGGGATGTTTGGAAAATTTAAGTATTACCTAGTTTTATTAGCCTTTTTTTAAAAGCAAAATAAAATAAAATAGTATTAGCTAGTAATTTTTTTTTCCCACATTGCTAGACAGATTAATAACCGACTATGGAAGAAGGAAGGCAATATAGGATGAATCTGGAAGTGTTCCGAGCTGCTTCCACTGGTGACTCAAGTTTCTTTGAGAATTTGGCAGATTCCAATAGTAGTACGTTTCTCCAAGTGACAATCGGGAAGAACACTGTTCTTCATGTTGCACTGCAATTCAAAAAAATTGATGCAGCAAAAAACATAGTTAATTTAAATCCAAAGCTTGTGTATGAAACAAACTCCAAAGGCAATACTCCGCTACATGTTGCTGCAAGCGTAGGAGATTCTTCAATGGTAAAGCTTCTAATAGACCAGGCCAAAAATCTGGATGTTGAAACAGGTGGCCGACAGCAACTTTTGAGCATGGTGAATCAAGATGGGGATACTGCCTTGCATGTTGCTGTGCGATATGGTAACTTTGAGGTTGTGAAAGAGCTAATTAATGAGAATGATCCAGCAGAACTGACTAAGCAGGTAAATAAAGTTGGGGAATCCGCACTGTTCCTCGCTGTGGATAAACAACATTACGAGATGGCTTCTCATATCCTAAGTAATGCTCCAGACTGCTCCTACGCTGGAAGGGATGGCATGAATATCTTGCATGCACTCGTCATTCACACAAGTACTTGTAAGTGCTGCCCCATTCTGCTTCTTAAAAATGTGAGAGAATTTCCAGCAGTCTCACCAAATTTTTTGTATTGTTTAGAGTACTAACAGTAATTTTTATCTTTTACCTACTTACTTTTGCAAATACACTTTTTAACATACTCTCAATCTTTTTTCTATTCCACCAAAATTTTATTTCTTCATTATATTTTTATTATTTTTTTAATCTTCCTTCATCCATTCATAATGTTTTCCAATAATGTTTCTTTAACAAATATCATTGAGCAATTGTTACAATGATATACTGAGTTATAAGATTGTCTAATTTTAATGAAAAGTGTTACGTTTACAACATTTTATAATAATTTTACAAAAAAATCATATGTGATAAGTTGTTACTAATTTTAATTTGAACCCACTACTGAAATTATTTTTTTCTCACCAATATTAGCTAATAACAATCCGTCACTTATAATTTATTGCGAAAATATTGTGAAAATATTATGGTAATATTTTTAATTTTGATTGCTTATTCTTTATTTCATTTTTTTTCATCCATATGTTTCTTCTTCTTCTTCTTTTCTCTTGTTTTTTCTCCTCCACACACCTATACCCACTCTCCTCTTTATCTCCAACTTTTTCACTTTTGTTTTTGTATTTCTACTTCACTCTAGAACACCCAACAACTCTCTCTCTCTCTCTCTCTCTCTCTCTCTCTTCACTTTTGTTCTTGTTTTTCTACTTCTTGTACTCCTGACATTACATAGTTAATTTCTCACCACATACCTCTTGCATAATTTTACAACTCCACGGACCATCACAGACCAAAGTTCTCTCATAATATGAAAAATCTCATTTGAGAGAGAGAGAGAGAGAGAGAGAGAGAGAGAGAGAGAGAGAGAGAGAGAGAGAGAGAGAGAGAGAGAGCTGGTGGAGAACAAAAACCATATGGGTCTGTCTCTTTTTTCTTTTTTCTTTTATTTTTCTAATATCACTTGGTTTATGAGAAAAATTGTTTTTGTGTTTGGATTGCGTTTTGCGTTTTGTAGCCGTTGAGATAAAGGTGGCATTTGGATAGAGTAGCTGGGCGTCCACGTCCAGCTGCTCTGCGTTTACTGTAGCAATACTGTGCGAGAGACAAAAATCACTGTTTATAGGACCCACACGTACTTTATTCAGAAAAAAATATTAAAAATGGGACTCATAATACTATTCACATATTTAAAAATTATTTTGTTACAGTGTTTTCAGTTTTCAGTTTTGAGCAATAAACTCTATCTAAACGGACCCAAAGAAGAGAGAAAGAGAGTGAGGAAGAAAGAGAAACAAAGGAAAGAGGAAAAAATCATATTTTATTCAATCGGGTGATTATTTTAAGAGATAATAATGTTTAGAGTTGCTATAGTGTTCTCTTCTTCAAGAGAGCTATTGTAGCAACTCTCAAAAAAAAAAAAAAAAAAAAATAGAGTTAGAAAGGTTGTTAGAGGCTGTTTTTTCTGCATTTATCCACCCAAATTAGCTTTAGAGAGCCTATTGGAGATGCTCTAAGTAGTGTTTATTATGCATACATGACCAAAAAGTAACTTAATGCTAATTATTAGCGTGTCAGTCTTTACTATTTTTAATTTGAAAATAGTGACAAAAAATGCTAGGACTATACAAACTTATATAATTTTTGTTGGCGAGTTGTGAGTAGTGGGTCTATGTGGGTCCACTTCTTCATCACTCATAACTTACTATATGGCAAATTTTAGTAAAAGTTGTATAAATCATATTGTAATTTTTTATGGTCCAAAAAACACAAAAAAAAAAAAAAAAAAAGATAGAATATTCATTATATTGTATTTATTTGTTATTTTTTTTATATATTAAGAAGTCATATTGCAATTTTTTATGGTCAAAATTTCACTTATAGTTCACATTTAATGATTTTTGGTAACATGAGGGATTATGTCAAGTTTTGTTTCTACTTATAAAATGATTAAATTATTACAATTTTAAGACATATAGTAACTATTTATACATTTAAAATTTCATATTTTAACTTTAAATAAAACAAAATTATGGAATTTTGTTTTTTTTTTGAGAAAAATGAAAGAAAATTTTATTGAACTAAATCATATTAGAATACATCATCCAAATCACTAGACAAATCTTCTACCTATACATCAGTGTTTACAGATAAAACTGTTCTTCTAAATAAGGCGTTAGCCAACTTATTTCCTTCCCTTCTAACATGCTGGAACTAACAAAACTGGAGAGTGGCCCCTAGATTTCGACTCTCTTCGACAACATGACCATACAATGTGCTGCATCGGCCTGGATATTCTTCAAAGCTTGGATAACCCATAAACTGTCACCCTCTATCACCATGATGAACAAGCTTAACTCCTTAGCAAAAACCACAGATTGTTTTGCTGCCAAAGCTTCTACCAACACCACTGATTGAGCCATCGCAATCTTCTGGCTCAGTGCTACAATAACACTCCCAATGTGATCTCGGTACACCACTCCTATACCTGCACATCCTGAGTTCTCAAAAAAAAGCCATATCGAAGTTAGCCTTATAACAATGCTCCAGTGGTAGGGACCAGCGGACTAGGGGAAGACGAACACCTACTCTGGGAGCTTGTTTGTGCACATCGAGAAACTCCATAACTAGTACCTCGGCTCTATCGCCAATCTCATGATGCAAACAGGTTGGTTAATGCTCTCTCAGTCGATTTCGCTGCTACGATAAACACCAGGCTATAGTAGAAAATAGAGCCACACGATACGTAGAACCTTTTTGTAGCACCGCCTCCAGGAGATCCATAAAACTCCTGAAATGTTTCTGGAAGAAAGGAGCAAAACTAGGATCTGACTTCCATGTACAGACTGAGCATGCTCACATAACCATAGACTACGTAGGAGAGTTTCTTGATGATCATCACAAAGAACACAAGTTTCATCCAACGAAATGTGTTGAGCCTTCAAATTTTGCTTAGTGGGGAGTGAGTCTTTTGCTGCACGCCAGATAAAATGGCGAATTTCATTACGTGCCTGAATCTTCCAAATGCTCTTCCAAACACTTTGGGGACTAGCCAAAGAGAAGGAGCTTGGACTGGTATTGGCCTCTTTAGTGGCCAACAAGCAATAAGCACTTTGAACACTATAATGACCATCTGGAGTCAAAGGCCAAACCAAAAGATCCTCATCACAAGCCTCACTCATATGAATTCTACTAACCATCTCAGCCTCCCATGGGTAGAAAGTGCTCTCCAATCTTCTAGGATCCCAAATTCTAGTGTTTGTATAAAATGAATCACTAGCCCGACATTCTGTGGAGTTAGCTCTAGGTGACACAATCTTACTATAAGTGGGATCAGGAAGCCATCTATAATTCCAAACATCTATCAAATGCCCATTCCCTACCCGCCATGTAGCACCTTTCTCAATAATTTTACGAGCTTGCAAAATACTCCTCCATGCAAAAGAGCACTTGAGATCGACTAGAGCATTAAGAATACTCCCATCAAGAAAATAATTTGCACTAAAAACTTTATAAAGGAGCGTATCTTTTTGGTAAACGAGTCTCCAAACCTATTTAGCAAGTAAGGCATTGTTAAATTTCTAAATATCCCGAAAACTCATTCCCCCCCACCCACTGATGTCAAAGAACACAAAGAGCTCCATTTGACCAGTGAATCTTATTTGGATCTCCTTGACCTTACCAAAATTTTCGAATCATTGTTTCTATGTCTTTACACAAACTAACCGGTAATTTGAAGACTCATTGAATAAGCAGGGATAGACTAAACAATTGCTTTGATAATGACCTCCTTCCTAACTTGTGATATAAGCTTTTCCTTTCACCCTTGCATTCTTGCCCAAATCCTCTCTTTAACTTGAGTGAAGTATGCTTTCTTTTCTCCACCAATAAACGAAGGAAGCCCCAAAGTATTTTCATAATGTTGTATTGCTAGAACATTTAGAGACACTTTAATCACTTCCTAAGTTTGTTCATCCATGTTCCTATAAAAAATAAGGTAGTTTTCTCCTTGTTTTTCATTTGACCCGAAGCCACTTCATAATAAGCTAACAACTCTTGAATTTTCTCACATTCCTCCATGGTAGATCTGCAAAACAAAAAGCAGTCATTTGCCAAAAAGAGATGAGTAAGCTTGGGCCTATTTCTGCATATGGGAAAACCCAAAATTTCCCCCTCCGCTACTGCTTTCTTGAAAATAGCATTTAACGCCTCCACACAAAAAAGGATTAAATAAGGCAAAAGAGGATCATCCTGCCTCAATCTCCTTGTTGGAGAAATCATACCCTTCGATTCTCCATTCACAAGCATGGAATAAGGCACTGTGGTAATACATTCCATTATCAAAGCCACCAAAGAATCTTAAAAGGCCAACTTCAAAAGAATTTTTTCAAGGAAAATCCATTTCATCTTATCATACGCTTTGCTCATATCCAATTTAAGAGCCATAAAGCCTTTCTTTCCTGAACAATTGGTCTTCATATGATGCAAGGATTCAAAAACTATTAAAATATTATCAGTAATCAGTCTATCAACAGTAATGGCAGTATGAGTTTTTGAGATAATAGAATTAAGCAATGGCTTAAGGCAATTAGTAATCACTTTACTAAAAATCGTATGGATCATATTACAGAGACTAATAAGTCTAAACTCAGAAACTTTTTCTGGATTATGAACTTTAGGAATTAAAGTGATAAAGGTGTGGTTTATAGATTTCAAGAGAGCACTTGAATTTAAACTTGATAACACAGCTTGAGTAACATCTATACCTACATCAGTTCAGTAAGTCTGATAAAATAAAGGAGACATCCCATCCAGGCTTGGAGCCTTTAAAGGGGTTGTCTCCTTGATTGCTGCATCCACCTCATCAGTTGTGTAAGGCCGAGCCAGATTAGCCCTCATGTCATCATTAACCATTGCTTGAACTCCATCCAAAATACGCTCGAAATCAAATGGATTTGAAAAGGTGAAAAGTTTAGTATAAAAATTAGTCAACAAACCCGAAAACACCTCCTAATCCTCATGCCACGCGCCATTGTCATCTTCCACCCTCTTGATAAAGTTTTTCCTCTTTCTTTAGGTTGTTGACCCATGGAAAAAATTTGTATTTTGATCCCCACTCTACATCCATTGAATCTAAGATCATTGATGCCTCATCTTTTCTTCCTTATCGTATAAACCATTCAACTCAGCTTTTAAGCAAGCCACCTCATGATAAACCCCTAATTTGACCGAATCCTCCTTAGTCCTCCACAGCTGATCCTTAGTTTTCTTTATATTTTTTTGAACATTCCCGACTCCAAGCTTTCAGCATCTTCTTACCCTTCTTTAGTTTCTTTGTTGTAGTGTACATAGGAGTACCATCAGGAGTACAATCCCAAGCTTTTGTAATTATGTCTCTACTACCTAGCTAAATCTGTCAACCACATCGCCTCGAATCGGAAAGGCTTCCTTCTCCATTTCTAACTTTCCCCGTTAACATCAAGTGAGGTCATAAATCCCCTTCTTTAGTTATCATTGTAGGATTCTTACTAGGCCCATTTTGCAAAAATAAATTCTTTAGGACTTGGGTTGAGCCCACCACCTTAGAGCCCACCAAACTTGATTGTTGATCAGAATTCATAGATGGTAATCCCTCCACTCTACCCTCCTTGTTATTATCATACCTCACTAGCTCTCCCTATCAATTTCCGCCAGTTGTTCCTGAAAATCCTGAACTTGACTTTCCTTAATTGAATTGGTATCCAACAAGTGAGGGGAACAAATCTCCAAAGAATTTGGCCTTTCCTCTCCCGTATCTTGTGGGCAAAAACTTTCCATAAATTGATTGCCCTGGTTAATTGCCGCCACACTTCCCTCTTCCTTGGAGCCCGTCCACCCCTCGTTCGGTATGGGCACCGTATCAATACCTTCTGGTGCTAAATCTGTATTAGTATTCCCCCTGTCATGATTCATTCCCAAATCAGCCTTAATACTGGTGTTATTGTCTTCATCCCCACTATCCTCATCCTTAAGACCTGCAACTCGAATAACTGTCCTTCGTGAAGGATTAGGGGGTGCTAACACGCAGCCACGAGCCAAAATATTGATCCCCCTATTTCATAGACCCCATACTGTTTAGCCAAGTATGGCAATCCTTATCACTGTGAGTAAATCTCCCACACCAGTAACATATGTTTTGCAATCTCTTATATTTGAAACTCACCTAGATTTCTTTACCACTCCTCCAAGCAATCTTTCAACCTCTGCATAAAGGCTCTGAGACATCAATAACCACCATAACTCTCATAAAATTACATCTCTCACGATCTCCACTATTCGTCTCACTTTCATCCACCTTACCTACTACCAAAGCAATATCCTTTGCCCTTGTAATATATATATATATATATATATATATAGTGAGAAGAGTGCCCTTGTAATGTTTGATCAAGAGAGAATGAGAAAGAGAAAGAATGAGAACGTCTTTAAGAGAGAATGGTGTTTTTGTTTTTTTTGGTATCGATATCATTCGGTTTGAACTGGGGATAGAAATGGGTTTGGGTCTAGCATTGCATGTGTAAATTTTTTATATAAATAATAGCCTGTTATGTCAAAAAGAAATTGTCACTCAGTGTTCCATTAAAAACATAATATATTTTACGCGTAACAAGTGAACTTTAGGAACTAAGATTATATAATGGTCAAAATTTTTTTAAAAGAAACTCTTTAGAAGAAATCGCATTTATCCTTATCTACAACTTTTAAAGTTTAATTTTTTTAATGCGAATTTAATTTTAAAGAAGCATTGTTTAGCTGGAGTGTTTAAAACTTATTTCTCCGGTATGATTATTTTTATTGCTTTTGATTTATCCAATGCAGACAGTAAGAAGGATGGTTTGCTGCTCCAAAGTAACATGAAGAAATACGGACGTGCAGGTCCTGCAGGACGGGCCCGTTTGGTACGTATTGTCTAATATGTGTGTTTAAATAATAATATTTAATTTTTTTAAAAATATATATAAATAAAAAAATATGTAAAAATATATTTAATATTATTTAAAAATTAAAGACGTTGTTTTAAAATTGTGTACCAAACAGAGCCGAGGATATCCTCCTTTCCTTCTGATTCTCCTTTTGGTCGGCATCATGCTAGCTCCCTTGTTTTTTGGGGCTCTCTTTGATGTTCTCGTGCCTTTTTGGGTTCTAGTATCGGTGGTTGTCATGCTTTTTGGGGTACGTTATGAGATTCTCCTTTTAACCATCGTCATGGTAGCTCCCATCTTTGTTGGGCTTGGCCCATTGGTTCTCTGGCCTTTTTGGGTTCTCTTTTTGGTTCTCATGCTTTTTTGGGTATATTATGAGAAACTCATGCGTTTTTGGAAATATCCTGTGAAAGATGATGATGAAAGAGGAACCATTCAAGAAGGTAAATAATCTACTTCAACTCAAGTATACTTTATTATTCAGCTAAAAAACTGTGCACTTTATTATTTTCTGGTAAACTATAATTTCACTTTAAGTTACTACACATTACATAGCGAAAACATTTCTGTATACTGTCAATACCGGTCCTAGTAAATAGTCACTCAATTCGTCCCAAATTGGGGGTTTTTTTTTTTTTTTAATTCTTTGTTCTTTATTTTATTTATATGGTTTTAAGATACTCGAAATGAATCAATCTAAAATCATATCATATACTATATAATAAAAATTTGGTATAAAAGCCATAATTATGGCTGTGAGAACTTTTTGATTTATTCTTTCAATAAAAGAGACTTGTGGAATCTCTTCGAGAGTTAATTATTTTGTGGAGTTCCTATTTATTTTTTAATGCACAAAAACTAAGAAAAACAAATTAGATAACTGAATTCTCATTAAATAATTTAAATTGCATCAAAATCTTACAATGGTAGAAAATTTATATTGCTTTGGTCCTATACAATTTAAGAAAAAGTACAAAGTTTGGTCCTACGTATTTTCTAAGGAAAAATACAAAGCTTGGTCCTAATACATTCTACCAAAAATAAAAATGATAAAGTATCAATCTCAAACCAAAATTCTAGATTCGAGGGTTAGATTACAGAGTGGGAAGGTGTTAAATACCGACTCTGCTAAAAAAAAATCTGATATTCTAAACTAAAGATGGCCTTTTAAATACCCATAAACATTGACACGACACAAACCATATAATACATTAAACTTGAAATTAAAATTCAAACACACAATTGTTACTTTTTAGATATAAGTTTAAATTTTAATTGGAACTCTTTGATCTACCTTAACCCATGCAAAAGGCTTAAATTTTAACCAGACAAAATATCAGCTCTACTTTTATATAAACAAAATAATTATTTTATTAAGACAAAATATTAGATCTACTTTTTTTTTTTTTTTTACTAAGACAAGATTTTTAAACATGAAAAATATCATATCTGAATTTTTAAGATAAAAATATGATTTTTAAAGATGAAACATCAAATCTGGATTTCTGTAAGGAAAATATGATTTTCTGAAAGAGATAAAACTTCAAATCTGGATTTTTGTAAGGAAATATGGTTTTTTAAGAGTCAAATCTTCAGATTTGGATTTTTGTAAAGAATAACATGATTTTTGAAAATTAAAACTTCAGATCTGGATTTTATGAGAAAAATATGATTTTTGAAAATTAAAATTTCAGAACTGAATTTTACAAGGAAATCATTAGGAAAAACGTTTTTAATATGTGCTAAAATAGATCTAACAGTATAACATGTAAAAAGGTATTTCTAGGCCTAAGAAATACTAAGTTTGAATATATCATATAGAAAAGCATTTTTTAGCATGGAATAAAGATAGATCTAAGCCTCTAATTCTCTAACAAGAAAATAATCCTAGATCTAAAATTCAAAGCATATGAAGAATCAAGATCTACATTATTTAGAATGTGTGAAGAAAAAAAAATGTGAAGATGAAGATTTAATTCATGTTCTATTTACCTGCATGTGTTAGTGAAAACAAAGAGGATCAGATCTATTGAAATATGCAAGGTTGTCAAAATCGAGATCTTACGTAAGATCGTGGGAGGTAGGTGGGATCGTAGATCGTAGGATCGGATTGTGAATCGTAAGATTCTACATTATCTAAAAAAAAAAAAAAATTGGTATGCTAAATAATCACATAAATTATACATTTATAAAAAACTAAAAATTTGCATCCATTTGATGTAATTATTATACATCATTACATCCATTTATAAGTATCATTTAAAGAGACCAAAAATCTCAAAACATGACATTCTATTAGGATGTTATTTTTCGTTTGGTTCAACTAAAATTTTATCTCTCTACATTAGAATAGCAAAACTTGGTCTATTAGGATATTATTTTTTATTTGGGTCAAACTAAGTTTTCTGTCAAGTTAAAGAAGATTACAAAAAACCAAGATCGTTTAAAATCGTCAGAATCGTACAATCCTGAACGATCACTAAGATCCTTGAAAGATTTAGATCGTTTTGGACAAGTGAGATCGTAAATTCGTAGGATCGTAAGATCCAGATCGGGATTTTGACAACCATGAAAATATGAGAGATTTTTCCAATATCTAAGCAGGGAACTAGTAAATAAGAAAAGCTAGAAGATATTTTGCAGAAATCAGATCTATTGAAGATCAGAATTTTGATAGAACTTCAAAAGTTTCTTATAAAATAGAGGGAATTTAAGGGGTTTATGACTCGAAAAATAAGTTAACTTAGCTTAAAAAGTCAGCTACCACGAAATGGGTAGGTATTATCTTCAAAAAACGGATTTAAATGAGTCTGAGATCAGAAAAAACGCAACTGGATAATAGGCTGAGTTTGTGCCAATAGGCACCGTTGAAGTGCCGGTTTAGCACTTCGGCACTTTTCTCCAAATTATTATTATAATTTTTTTTAACGTTTTTGACACTTTTCAGAATTTTTCTGAGTTTGAAAATGTATTTGGTCATGTTTTAAACCTATTTTCATGATAATCTCTATTCGAGAGTGATATTTAAGCTTTTAAAATAATTATAAGATAATTATTTTTAAATTCATATTATTTGTCCAAATTTAATATTTATCAGTTTTTTATTTTTGTTTTAATCTCATGCAACAAACCACACCTTAAGACAAAGACTTAACCAATCACAAAAATTCACTTAATTAATTTTAATTAGTGACCAATCAAATTGATCCTGTGTGATGGGCTACACCCAATTAAATGCATATAGGTCATTAAAACTTGATCTTGTAATATCTTTTGATCTGACTGTCCTATTGAGAAACCAAACATACCGTTGTGATCATTGAAACCTTAATATCATTTTTATGACATGTGATGGATGAGTTAGTGACTAAAATTCAACCATGATTTTGGGTATATTAAATAATCATCTTGCTCTCTTCCAAAATCAAATTATGAGTAAAAAATAGTGTCTACAATATCAAGTTGCATCACCAAATTGCAGTAAACTTTTAAATAAAAACAATAGCTTAATTGTTCTTATCAACTTATTCTCTACCTCTTTATGAATTCTTTGGATATATGCAAAAACTTACTAACAGTTAATATCATATCTCTCTCTCTCTCTCTCTCTCTCTCTCTCTCTCTCTCTCTCTCTCTCTCTCTCTCTCTCTCTCTCTCTCTCTCAAGCTCCAAAAGAAAATTCCATTATCTTTCTTGCGCTTAGTCACGTTTTTCATATGAACTCTGATTTTTTAACCTTTAATGCTCATAAATATAATCCAACTACTAAAAGTCTGTTTAGATACCGCTTATTGTTGAAAACTGAAAATACTGTAGCAAAATAATTTTTAAATGTGTAAATAGTACCATGAGACCCATTTTTAATGAAAGTTTTGTTGAAAAAAGAGGTTTGTAAGTCCCGTGAACAATTTACGGGACCCACTGACAGATGCTGGGCGCAGCTAAAAAATCATTCTAGCTGTATCCAAACGTTCACTAACTTGCTCTTAGTTGCGTTTTTCATATTAATTTATTTTTTATAATGTTAATTGTGACTATCAACAAATCTTTTTCTCTAATAAATCCTAGGTGGATTAGAAATCTAACTTCAATACAATTTAAAATTTATATCTAATGAATTTCTTCCAACTTCCTATATTCTCTATTTCCCCTCACACAATTACCATCCCCAAATTTCTAAGAACTTTTCTTAAATTTCTAAGATCCATTTTTTTACCTACCTATTGACTTTGCAAGTATGCATTTGTCTTCTTCGTTTTTGCTTTTTTGTTTTTTTGTTTTTTTGTTTTTTTGTTTTCATCAAATGATTAGGTTTTGTGCATAGGATATATCCCATGTAGATAAAATGCTCTATGGAATATAGATTAGTTAAACTTTTGAATTTTGTTTATACGAAGCTGTTATTCTAACTTTCTAAGACTTTTTTCTTCTTCTTTTTTCCTAGGCACATTTTAGATTATTTCATGTACGAGTAATTCATATTGTTTATATGGAGGGTTTTTTTTTTTTTTTTTTTTTTTTAAATGCTCTCTATGGATTAGTTAAAATTTCAAATTTGTTTATATGAAGTTATTGCTATTTTATTTTTACCTATGTATTTTAATTTATTTCATGCAATTCATACTGAGTAATTTTTATTTTTGAGATCTTCAATCTTTATTCTTTTTTCTTTAGATATTTTAGTTATTTAATGCAATCCATATATGACCATCAATATAATTCTAGTTCTTCGTTAGGATATTTCCTTTAACAGTAGACAAAATCAACTTTTGCCAACCTTAGAAAAAGCTAGAACATATTATTGCATGGAAAAAAAACTTCCATACAGTACTTTATGTACTTTTGTAGAGGGTGAAATTTTCAACCAATCACAAATTTCCATGCCAAACCACTAAATTGATGTAGTACGTTTAAGATAGCAAATTACAAGTCATCACGTGCTACTTAGTGGGTTCCACTATCATTATTCAAAGGCCAATGGCAATATTTCAAGTGCCAAAGAATAAAATTTACGAAGAATACCCAAGAGCCAATCGCACATTGGCATGTATTAATTTAAATGACATAAGCGGTATAATTAAAAACTACCATGTGTTATTTTAAGTTTGAACGCTATAGCTAATCAAATAATGTCATGTGTTCCTTGGAGAACAAGACATAAAATCCCTCCATTTAAATTATGACACATGTCATCAATGATAGTCAATCACATGTCATCTCACCTCCCTAAGACTCCTATAAATAAAGACCCTCCTCAATCTTATAGAGACACATTCATACATATTCAAAAGTCTCAAAACTCTACCAGAATCAAGCTTCAAAGCCTCCAAGAAATTCAAACTTCGAATCTTAAGAACATTCGAAGAGAAACCATTCTAGTAATTTTCCTAGATCTCAATGTGCACTAGAATCAAATTCAAAAGCATTCAAAAACTTTAAGAGATTGCAAGTTAGTGAAGATCTACATATTCAAGCCTTTAGAGTCTCTAAGAACTTCCACTACAATCTTCGTTGACAAAGAAAATTTGAAGAATACATGAAGAATGTGAAAAACACACGAAGAACGAAGGATTCTTAACAAACACATAGTTAGAAATTCATCGTAATTTCGCTTCAAAAATCACTCAATCCATTTTTCGATCAAATTAAGGAGCATTTGGTGTTTGAATAAAGATAATTTTTTAATCAAAGATTTTTCAAGGAGATCAACTCAGAAGAGTATTCATTTGAAATGGAATTAAATTTTAGAGAATTGTACTTACTCATCCATCAATACAATTATACATTTGTGAAACAATTCCATTGTTTGATTTCCAAGGTTGAAATTTAGTATTTAAAAATTTTGGCACGCCTGGTGGGACATTTTCTACCTCTCATTCATGGAGTTAAGCATCACTAGTCATAGCAACATGAAGCCTCTCATACCTGACGAGAAGAAAGAAAGAAGGGAAGTGAAGAAGAATGACAAAAGTATAAGAAGAAGCACTGAGGACTTTGTTAGGTTTTAGATCTCTGTAAACTAGATTGTTTAATCTAATTAATTAACCAAGTTAATACTTAGGTTTATTATTCAGATCTAGGTTAAAACAAAACAATCATATCATGCAAAGCAACGGAAAAGTAAATAACACAACGATATGATGAATTAGGAAAACTAACCCGGTAAAAAACCTGGAGAAGATTTAACCTAGCAATCCTCAAGGAAAAAAGCAAATCCACTAGAAAAATTGAATTTTACAATAAGACTTAGACCACTAACATCCTATTGCTACTACACGTAAAGGTTTAGATCATCAGCACATTTGATGACTAGAGAAGGCAGCAACTTCTATAACACCGGATCTTGAAATTCTCCAAGGAATAACACTAGTAGAAGACATAAGAGAGCTTTTTGGATACAAAACCCTAGATACAAAAGAGGCACACTCTTCTCTCTCTGAAAAGCCCTTTTTTAAATACGTGCTTAGAGTTTCCTTTATATACTAGAAGAAGTAGATCTGAAACGCTAATCCTTTTTGGGCTTGAACTGCTGTTGGGCCGAACTTAAAATTCTGCAGACCCGTATTTTGATCGGTTGAGCCTGTTTCTTGATCGGTCAAACCAGACAGTTTCTAAACTCTTCTTTCTACAGCTTGTATATTCTTGAATCTTGACTTGTATCACCTTGAGCATTGTCTAATAATATCTATAAACTCTAGGATCTAAATCTAGACAAGTGTTTGTTCACGGTTTGCCACTTATTTAAAACTTTTAGAATCTAACAACCTCCTCCTTTCACAATCCGTGACAAAACTTATATACAAAATGAAATGCTCAACTACAAGAACAACCCAATACAATAAAAATGCCCAAATACATCACAAATCCCAATCTAAGACTTCTAACCTAGAAGTTGCAAGAAGAGGTAGAATATTTTGATCAGAATGTACCTGTCTTTCCTGAAGCACTCAAAAGAACACATCAACGCATGCGTGGAAAGAAAGACATAGAAACAATAAGAATCAATAATAATTAAAAAAAAAAAAAAAAAAAAGCAAAAGTAAACTAACTCTCCCCCTAAGTTAGATACATCAAAAAATTTGATTTTTCCCCCTTTTAAAAACAATTTCAACTCCTCCTAAACAAAACAAACAGGATTCCCACATTTTATTTATTTATCCCCCTTTTTGTCACGTATTGACAAAGACAACCCAATCAGTAGGTAGACAGAAAACATGCGTAACAGAGAGTAAGAGAAATAGAGAATTAAGGGACACAAAACAATTCAACTCTATAGAAAATAGAGACAACTACCCCTATGAAGAGCAACAACTCCCCCTATGAACAACAAAGGTTAAAAACAAGCTTCTCCCCCTATAAAAATAGGAAAAACATAACAAGTTTTGGGATAAAATAGTTTTGAGGAAAATTTAGGTGGGGATAAATAAAAAGACACAAACCAAACTCAAAAAAACTAAGTTGAGAATTCACTAGAAGAAAAATATTCTCTCTTTCAATAAAAGCAAACTTGAGAAGAAAAAAATATTTGCACATTTATTATCCATCATATCTCTTAAGAAAAAAAATTTCTACAGTTCACAAAAAAAAATATACTAAAATGTACAAAACTCAAAAATTAATCAATCAATTTTTAAATCAAGTTGAGTACCCAATTTAGCAAAGTGTATGCATGTTATGTGTGACATAATGAGAGATATGACTGCAAAATTGTAAGATGGATACAGAAAACAATACAATGCATGTGAATCTTAAATACAAATGATGCATGAAAAAAAATTTGGTCAAAAATCTAAAAACTGAAAATTTTCTAGTTTCGATCGATCGAACATCAATCGAAGCATCCTGAGAGCAAACTTCAAAAACATGGAAAATTTCGATGGATTGAAAAACAAATTCAATCGATCAGAACTCTAAAAAAAAGAATCTTTTGAAAAAGTAGAAATATTTCTGCAAAACCATTCTTTAAAAAGATTTTTCAGGAATGATATGCATGTAAATGATTCCAAAAGTTTTTAAAACACGTTAAATTTGCATCAAACATCACAAAGTGCATAATCTTGGATGGTCACACTAGTTTGCACACAATCTCATGTACAAAGCTTAGCAAAAATTTACTTGTGGTGTGTGCAACTAGTAAGTGTATGAGATACATAAAAGGTGATATGTAGATAGTAATCAATCAAAATTTCTACATTATTCATCACACTAGTTTGAAAGTGACTATCACATAAAGAGTTGCATCGTATAACTTCCACATTTCCTAGAAAAAAAGCTTGCAATCATGTATTTTTTTTTTTTTTTCCTTATACATTTTATGTAGATTTTTCTTTTTCTTTTAAGGTAACACCTTACTTTTCTTGTTATGCATGTACTACACTTTCTCGAATACTAAATCTTATGATATGCACTAAGGTGTTCATGATTGGCTAGTATGTAGTGGTGAGATGGTTATTTTTGCCTTTCTCTTAGGATTTTTTTAGTCCTTACAATCAAAAGAATGTGACTTCAAAATCAAGAGCATTTGAACAACCACTATAAACACTCACACAAATAGGCACTACATAGCACAAACTAACAAAGTGCATAAAAATAAGCTCATCCAAAATAAACAAGGTACATAGTCATGAAGTGCAAATTTCATAGGCCAATATCAACTACACATTTATGATGTGTAATACAAAACAAAAACAAAATCTTCTTGGATTTTCAAAAAATATTTTATGACCAAAATTAAAAGGCACACATTATGCTTAATGAATAAAAAGCAAAAACAATGCATGACATTGCTAAACTAAGCTATAGAGGGTACATAAACAAGAAATATCAATTTCTTGATTGACCCATGAGTACATGTACAAACTAGTACATACTCATACAAAATCATATTTATCTCAAAATAATCATGCACTTAGTTGAGAAATACATACTATTCAAGTTTCTCCACGATGTCAAACATGCTCTAAATCAAGAGAGAGATATTATAACTCATGTAATCCTCAAAACAAATAAAACAAGACACAAAATAAAATATTTTTGTCTTTTTGAAAAGTTTCAATGTTTTTGGATTTTTGAATATTCATAACAACCTAAAAAAATTAAACAATAAAAACTAAAAGTAAACATGTCCACAAATAATTGAAAGAATTAAATTTGGGACAAGCTAGCAACACTTACCTTAGAGAATCTTTTCTCATCCATATAGCACAAGTCATCGGCTTTGTAGGTGAAAATCCATGTGAAATAGAGTGTATTTGAGGGATTACACCAATCTTTTAAGAAAGACTGAAATACTGCAAATACCTTTCACAAGCCTTAAAAAGATCAACTGAAACAATAGTGTCCTTTTTATTCAAAACATCACAACTAAAAACAGTAAGACACTTAAAATTATCCATGATAACAGGGATCAAGGATCAACTTTAGGTATAATAACCTAAATCAAGAGCTAACCCGTTCTGATACCACTTGTTAGGTTTTAGATCTTTGTAAGCTAGATTAGTTAACCTAATTAATTAACCAAGTGAATACTTAGGTTTATTATTCAAATCTAGGTTAAAACAAAACAATCATGTCATGCAAAGTAGCGAAAAAGTAAATAATACAATAATATGATGACTTAGGAAAACCAACCTGGTAAAAAACTTGGGGAGAATTTAACCTAACTATCCTCAAGGTAAAAAGCAAATCCACTAGAAAGAATTGAAGTTTACAATAAGACTTAGACCACTAACATCCTATTGCTACTACTCGTAGAACTTACTACCACGACCCTATGATAGCTCCGAGTCCACGGACTACTTCTTTCCTTGGTCTTTGCAACACAAGCACCCATACTCGTGACTTTGAGATCCCACTTAAAGGTTTATCAACATAAACTCTCTTGTTTGTGACTCCAAGACCACCTTTGAAGGTTTAGATCATCAGTACCTTTGATGACTAGAGAATGCAGCAACTTCTACCACACTTGATCTTGAGATTCTTCAAGGAATAACACTGGTAGAAGACATGAAGGAGCTTTTTGGGTACAAAACCCTAGATACAAAAGAGACACACTCTTCTCTCTCTTAAAATTTTTCAAAAACGTGCTTAGGGTTTCCTTTATATACTAGAAGAAATAGATCTGAAACCCTAATCCTTTTTGGGCTTGAACTGCTGTTGGGCCAAACTTAAAATTCTATAGACTCGTATTTTGATCGGTTGAGCCTGTTTCTCGATCAGTCGAACCAGGCAGTTTCTGAACTCTTCTTTCTGTAGCTTGTATATTCTTGAATCTTAACTTGTATCACCTTGAGCATTGTCTAATAATACCAATAGGCTCTAGGATTTATATTTAGGCAAGTTTGTGTTCACGGTCTGCCAATTGTTCTAAACTTTTAGAACCTAACAGACTTAATGGCTATTAACATGGCCCCAATCAAGATTTTAGGGAAAAGTGTGAAGATGAATGAGAAGAAAATTTGAAGGATGGCAAGGGAGAGAGGTGTGTCATTCATCTCTTAAGGAACGAGAACAAAAGGTATATTCCTTCCCAAATGCTGATGTACTAAACATGTTGGAGCAGTTGCTCTAGATGAAATTAATTGAATTGCTAGAATGCAAAACACCAAATCAGATAGGGAAATTCGATGACCCTAACTATTGCAAATATCATTGCATTTTAAGTCGCCCAGTTTAGAATTGCTTCATTCTTAGAGAGCTCGTCATGGGGTTAGCCAAAGAGGGGAAGATCGGCATAGATTTTGATGATGTTGTTGTGTCGAACCATGAGACAATTGTCTGTGGACTATCCATCAGTACATCTCCAACTTTAGGGCAAGGGGAAGCTATTCACATGGTTTCTTGTTATGAAATTCACTATGAAGAGGAGAGTACTAAACATCATGACCAAGGTGAGATTTTGTCATCTTTAAGGGAGCTCCATTAACATGTTGATCTAATTGAGCTCTTGCAACTCCCTACCTCAACAATGGAAATACTCATTAGAGTTGTTTAAGACCTTGATACATATGATCCTCACATCAATATGCTCCAACAAACCAATGGATATAATAATCTCTATTATGCTTACTATCAGGTCACAAACGCGTTGACCCCTTGTGATAAATTAGATTGATTAATTAGCCTAGTTATTAATTAATCAAATTAACATGTAATATCACGTGGCAGCACAAACAAATCACCAAAACTAAAGTGTGCAGCGGAAAATAAAAGACACGGTGATTTGTTTACGAATGGGGAAAACCTGACGGCAAAAACCCCACCGGGTAATTTAAGGTTACCACTCCCGAAACTCCGCTATTATCACAGCAAGCAATTACAAGCAAGGAATCCCAAGTACCTTACCAACCTACAGTTGAACCTTTACCCCAATACACAATTGGACTTGCTCTGTAGTGACATTTTCTCCTTTCAATGCACGGCTCCCAAGTACGTGACTAACTAGATGCGCGGATCCCAGTACGTGACTTCAAACACCAACTAGAGAGAGAGTTGTTGGCTGCAAAGTTCTTCAAATCATCCACACGATGAATATCAGGAAGATGCTTGGTTACAAAACCCTACGGTGCACATTACACAGCAATCTTCTTCACAAAGGATGAACTAGGGCATGGACTTTGTCTTTTAGATCACAAATTGCATGAACAAGAATTTCTCAATGCTTGTACAACTTGCATCGCTCTGACGGCCCTTAAAACAATCCTTATATATGTCTAGGGTTAGGAGAAAAGAAGTCCCAAAGACACATTCACGGATTGGACTTAAAACAGAACTAAAAATTTGTTTTCTTTAATTCTCGACAGATAGAGGTGTCGAGGATCTGTCGAGAAGCTGTCGAGGCTCGGGCTAAAACAGCTTCTTAAAGCTCGATAGATGCATGTGTCGAGATAGGTTTCGAGCTTTAGTAACTTGCACTTTTCCAGCTTGTTTCTTGGACAGACTTGATGACTTTAACACTGAATCTTGAAACACTGTTTCTTAAAGTGTTAAACACATCTTAAATCTACCCAATTACAAGTAAAGTGCGTTTTGTCTAAGCATAAGCCAATTACATAAAATAGCGACATATGTCAACAACCACTTGAACTACACATGTCAACAACCACTTGAAGCTTAACACTTACTTTGTCCTATCACCTTCGAGGTACATTCTATAACCCCCACATCTCCTAGAAAATACGCTTGCAACCATATTTTAAAGCATTTTGATCTTTTTGCTTTTTATTTCTTTGGATATTTTCTTTTATTAAGCATATCATGTATGGGCATACAAGAGAAAGAAAAGAAATACCCAATTATGTTAAGCTTTTGACATTGCACTTTTGCTATGCCGAAGCATACAGATGTCATATCATGATTGACAAGTAACAGTGGTGAGATGGTTATTTATGCCTTTCTCTTAGGATTTTCTAGTCCTACCCGTCAAAAAGAATGATACGAGTATTAAGTAGAAGAATCACTTAACCTTACTCATCACAAACAAAGAGCTACAAAGCTCACTTGCTTAGTTGTGCAGAAAAATGCTCATCTAAGCTACAGGTGATACAAAGTTTAGAAAACTCTGTTTCAATGTCCATTTCAAAAGTTCACATGAACCAATGCACACAAACACACACTGTTTTTGTATTTTTCAATTTTTCAATTTTTTTTTATTTTTATCAGAAATGCAAAAATAAAATACAAAACTGAAAACTCACAAACAAAAACAAGTTAAAGAAAGCAAAACAATGCATAAAACTAGACTGACTCAAAACAGTAAAGAAACACACAAGTAATGCAACACAGAAAAACGGGGAGAGAGAAGAAGAAGTGATTGCAATCACTTAGATCCCTTTGCCTTCCACACCTTGGAAAAACCTTTCCTTTTAGTCAACCCTTGAACCGGTGAAGAGGGGGAAAAGTTTAAACCGTTCAAGTTCGAAAGGAACATGAGGGCTTTAAGAATGTCTCCAAGAGGAGCGAGAGATATTTGAAGCTGATTCTGGTTCCCAGATGCTATCATGCCATTGCTTTGTTGAGTGGATAGCCACTTGTAGCAATTTGGTCGAGTATGACCGGCAACACCACAATGATAACAGAGATGCGGCTTCTTCTGTTTAGGCTTTTAAGAGATAGCCTTCTTAGTCCTAGGGTTTCTAGTTTTCATTTTCTCAACTTTAGGGGGTGCTCCTAGGATGGACTTGCCCTTGTCTAAGTTCTCACTAGCTAAATCAGTTTTAACATTCTTATCCTCAGTTTTAACGTTATTAGCAGGTGGAACAAAAACAGTAGTACTAACAGAAGGAGTATTAGAGAGAGAGAATTCATACCCCAATCCAGTACAATCTGAAGAAGATTTCTGAACACTTAGCATCTCGTCCAGCTTTGCACTCGATGTCCTCTCCAATTGTGCTCTAACTTGAACAGATCCGCTTCAAGCTTCTTGGTCCTCTCAGCCAAGAAATTGTTCTCGAACCTCAGTGCTCTAATGATCTGATTTGCTTCATCAACCTTAGTGGACAGCTCCTCACAGTCAAGTTCCACATCACTGAGCTTCTTGGTGGCCAGCCTATAAAGTTTCTCATGCTTCTCAGAAAGCTTGTACAGCTTCTCATAGGCGGTATGGATATCATCTTGATCATCCATAGTCTCACACTTAGTGTCCACCAATTCCTTTTCTTCATCCACTTCTTCAGTAACCCCATCAGTAGGATTAACAGTGGCAGTGAAGGCATTCAAGATTCTGTCATCTTCATCTTCGGAATCATCCTCGGGCTCCGTGTCGCTTAAGGTAATAGCAAGTGCCTTGCTCTTTCCTATGCTCTTAAGGTACGTAGGACACTCTTGTTTCATGTGTTCGAAGCCTTGACACCCAAAGCATTTCGGTCCAGTGGGAACAGTGTATTGACCGCCATCCTTGACATCCTTCTTCCCTTTATCTGAATTCTTGAATTGAGAAGAACTGGATTGCCTTCGGTCTTTATTGAAGCCTTTTCGATTGGCATTCTTCATGAATTTCTTGAATTGCCTTGTAATGTAAGACTTCATTTTAGAATCTTCATCGTCGGAAGAATCGTCTGTATCACTGCTCTTGGCTTTTAGTGCCATGCTCTTGCCCTTGCTTGACTTGCCTATCCTAGTCAGCCCTAACTCGTAGGTTTGCAAGTTTCCAACTAGCTCAGTTAGAGGAATTCTGTCAATATCCTTCGATTCCTCTATCGCTGTGATCTTAGCATGGAATCTCTCGAGCAGCGATCTGAGCACTTTCCTTACTATATTGGGTTCAGGAATGGTTTCCCCAAGATTGAAGGCTGAGTTCACTATGTTTTTCAGCTTGGCATAGAACTCATCAAATGACACATCCTCCTCCATCTTAATTTCTTCAAAGCTTGTGGTGAGCCTCTGTAGCTTTGAATCTTTGACAGCCTTGGTTCCCTCATAGGTTGTCTGGAGAATGGTTCATGCTTCCCTGACAGTTTCTGTAGAGGAAATTTTCTTGAACTCCTCATTGGTGACCGCACTGAATAGGGCATTCAATGCTCTACTGTTAAAGTTTGCCGCCTTGATCTTGGCATCATCCCAGTCGGTCGGTGCTTCTGTAGGCTTGGTCCAGCCTATCTCCATAGCTTGCCATACTTTCTCATCTAAAGACTGCAAGAAAGCTCTCATGCGTACTTTCCAGTATGCATAGTTAGTGCCATCAAATAATGGAGGTATAATAAGAGATTGATCTCTATCCATGACAGCAGGGGTCAATGGATCACACACAAAGATTAAACTCTAATCAGAGTGTGCTTGCTCTGATACCACTTGTCAGGCCACAAACGCGTTGACCCCTTGTGATAAATTAGATTGATTAATTAGCCTAATTATTAATTAATCAAATTAACATGCAATATCACGTGGCAGCACAAAAAAATCACCAAAACTAAAGTATGCAACGGAAAATAAAAGACACGGTGATTTGTTTACGAATAGAAAAAACCTGACGGCAAAAACCCCACCAGGTGATTTAAGGTCACCACTCCCGAAACTCCACTATTATCACAGCAAGCGATTGCAAGTAAGGAATCCCAAGTACCTTACCAACCTACAGTTGAACCCTTACCCCAATACATAATTGGACTTGCTCTGTAGTGATAGTTTCTCCTTTCAATGCATAGCTCCCAAGTACGTGACTAACTAGATGTGCGGATCCCAGTACGCGACTTCAAACACCAACTAGAGAGAGAGTTGTTGGCTGCAAAGTTCTTCAAATCATCCACACGATGAATATCAAGAAGATGCTTGGTTACAAAACCCTACGGTACACATTACACAACAATCTTCTTCACAAAGGATAAACTAGGGCATGAACTTTGTCTTTTACATCACAAATTGCATGAACAAGAATTTCTCAATACTTGTGCAACTTGCATCACTCTGACGGCTCTTAAAACAATCCTTATATATGTCTAGGGTTAGGAGAAAAGAAGTCCCAAAGACACATTCACGGTTTGGACTTAAAACAGAACTGAAAATCTGTTTTCTTTAATTCTCGACAAATAGAGGTGTCGAGGATCTATTGAGAAGCTGTCGAGGCTCGGGCTAAAACAGCTTCTTAAAGTTCGATAGATGCATGTGTCGAGATAGGTGTCAAGCTTTAGTAACTTGCACTTTTCCAGCTTGTTTTTTGGACAGACTTGATGACTTCAACACTGAATCTTGAAACACTGTTTCTTAAAGTGTTAAACACATCCTAAATCTACCCAATTACAAGTAAAGTGCGTTTTCTCTAAGGATAAGCCAATTACATAAAATAGCGACATATGTCAACAACCACTTGAACTACATATGTCCTAACACTTACTTTGTAATGTTAGCTTTCATTGATGAAGACTTGTTTTTAGGTTCTAAGCCTCACAGCCATCCATTCTATGTCTCTAGTTATGCTCATGAGCAAAAGATCGATCGCATCCTTATTGATGAAGGCTCAATCGTTAACATAACACCAAAGATAAAGATGAAACAACTTGGCATTGCTATGGAAGAGTTGTCGCATATTCGTTTGGTGATCCTAGGTTTTAACCAAGGGGGACAACACACAATCAGTATGATATGCTTAGAATTGACTATTGGAGAATTAAATAGCAATGTTTTATTCCATGTCATTGATTGCAAGACAACTTACAACATGTAGTTAGGGCGTCCATGGATCCATGGGAATGGAATAGTTCCATCAATTGTGCATTAGTGTTTTAAATATCTTTGAGACAGAGTGAAGAAGATCAATGCTGACTTGGAACCCTTTACTAAAGTTGACTCTCACTTCGCTGGTGTGAAGTCTACTCAGAGGATGAAATTCCTAGTGAAGTCCTTTCAATCAAGATTTCCTCCATGGGAAATAAGAAAAATGAAAAGAAGTAAGTTAGATCCACCAAGTAAAATGAAATTTGTTCCCTAAAAGAATGTTCTAAACAAATGTCAAATTTTTCTAGGGGGTCTATGGGTGATTTGTTGAAAGATAAAGTCTCAGTACTATCTAATAACCCAAAGGTACTCCGTTATGTTCCATTCTCACAATGTAGAGAGGGGCAATCACCATTCACAAAGTGCTCCGAGAGCACAGTGGAAAGTCATTTTATGAAACTTACAATGGAGTATGTAGTCAAGTAGCCATGCTGAAAAAGAGTCACACCATGCCTTTAATTTCATTAACAAATTCTCTACCCATGGAATCGTTGAGCGGATTTGTTAGGCCTTTAGAAGGTCTGGTGGAGCACGGTACTTTACCTGATAGTGAGCCAAAGATGGTTTCATCCAAAGGCATACAGGCTATTAGCTGAAGTAGGCTACGACTTATCAAAACAAGAAACCTTAGGAGAATTAAATCTAGAGGTCATTGGAGAAAAGAATCTTGGCCTCAGCAAAACATGGAGGAAGATGAAGCTTGAAGGACATGAAATTCTTATCAAAAAGTAGGATTGGGCTGCAAGCCAAAAAGACTGGTTTGAATATTGATTAAGAAAAGAAACAAGGTTACAAGTTTGTAGCACATCATAGTTGAAGTTGATGAAGACTCTAATTAGAAAAAATGTTTAGCATCCACCATAAATCTCGGTGTTTGATCGCATAAAGGTTTCTAGTGCCCTACATTGCGAATCTCAGCATTAAAAACGTTGAGTGTGGTCGCCCAACACAAAACCAAAAAGCTCCTACATATAGGTCAACTTTTGACTACCTAGGGTCGATAGAACCATCTACTAGTGAAAGGTTGAGTGTTGCTCACTCGACACAGAAGCAAGCAGCTAATGCATGTAGGTAAGCTTAAGGAATGGCAACGGGTCGGGTTTGGGTCGGGTTTTACTATACCTGGACCCGCGGGCTGAAACCCATAACCCGAACCCAGCCTGTTTAATAAATGGATTTTTTATCCGAGCTCCAAATCCTCCCCGCCGAGCCCCGCGGGCCCCACGAGCCCCCTTCCAGCTAGGCCAAATTTGGGCCTAATTCTCGACCCAAATCATAGCCCAATCACAATCTATTTTTTTAAGGCCCAAATGCCAAAAATAGTAAAAAAAATAGGCCTAATCAGCTTAAATTATGAAGAGAATAAAAATTTAAAAAAAAGGAAAAATCTTACACTCTGGCATAATTAAGAACCTATGATGCATATACTTATACTGGATTGTCTAACATATATAGAAACATAAATCAGCTTTTTTTTTTTGGCTCTTCTTTGTTAATACTAGATTGTATATACAATTCCTTTCTTTATAAGTACCAAAATTTATTTTAAAAATAGAAAGAAATAAAGGGAATAACAGTTGTACACGGACAGTATAGAAGAGATACACATAAGATAAGGGAAAAGAAAAACGGCTAATATCTAACAATTCCAAGAAACCAACAAAGAAGAAAAACCCCTAATTGTTCTGAAACATAGTAACCTCAATTCAAGCACTGAAACATCAGTTTCATCATATGTCCTAGCAGTCCTCTCACTCCAAATACTCCATTACGACATAAAGGAATTTACATTCATAAGCAATGCATTAAAAAAAAATGAAAACATGAGTGGTTAGAGTATCTTTCTTTTCTCTTCATATTTCCTTTCTATCTAAATCTAAAAGTTTACAAGACAACCTCACTAGTATCCTCCTGATAAAAAACATTCAAAGATCCCTGTTCAGCATAATTTGATCCAACTTGTACATATATAGAAACATAAATCAGCTTGTTTTTTTTTTTTGGCTCTTCTTTGTTAATACAGCTTTTTCACTAATAAAAAAAAAAAAAAATACAAATCACAATCCCAAACATAAACAAAAACACAAATCAGCTTGTTTTTTTTTTTTTTTTTTTGGCTCTTCTCTATGAATACAAATTTTTTACTGAAAAAAAAAAAAAAAAAAAAAAAACAAAAATCCCAAACAGAAAACACAATCCCGTCCTATGATCATCTTATCTCTCTCAGATCTGATATAACAATCCCGTGCTCCTCCGTGACAAACAGCAGCCACCACGAGATTCGTGCTCCTCCGTGAATTGGTGAGGGTCGGTTAAGAGAAAACGAGAGTGAGAGTGAAAGAGGACCGAGAGGTAAAGGGTGGCGAGGCTGTGTGAGGCCGTGGGGCTAACGAGGTAAGGAGCGGGAGGTTGAACAAGGCCGTGAGGGGAGCGTCTAAGGCTGATAGGGTGGCCGGCAGTGAGGCCTTGAGAGAGAGAAAGGTGGCCGTTTGTGAGAACTTAAGATAGAGAGAGAGGGTGGTAAAGATATCGAGAGCTTGAGAAAGAGAGAGAGGAGGCGGCTGTGAGAGCTTTAGAAAATGAAATCTGAAATGAGTGAAAGAGAGTATTTTATACTAGGGTAGTAAGGTTTTAAATTTTTTTAATATTATATATGTATATGGGTCAGGTTCAGGCTGGGTATGACTAAAACCCAGACCCGACCTGGACCCGTTTCAGGGTTTTTTTTTTTTAACCCATACCCGACCCTATTATTTATCAGGCCAGATAAAATCCGATCCATTAGGGTCGGGTCAAACCAGTTACCCGCAGATCGGGCTTATATTGCCATCCCTAGTTAGCTTTTGAGTGGCTGGGGTTGACAGAACCATGTAATGGTGGTTTTTCTCGAGGCTTAACAGATCAAAGGGTTCAAAAGGAGAAAGGCTCTGATGGTGAGATCCATAGTTTCATTCCTTCATGCATAAAATGTAAGTCTACCTTAGACATCACTACAAAAGGTTTGCTCAAAGCCAAAAGATGAACTATCATACACACGGGACTGTCAAGTGTTTATGATGATCAAGATGAAGAGATATCTTCCTCTTTTCATATTATAGTGGAGAAAGGTACACTTTCAGATTTTGACACTTCAAGTGAAGAAGTTGATGAGGCTTCCCTAGCCTTAGAAGATGGAGTACAAGCTACAATTAATGAGCTCAAGGAAATAAACCTAAGGACCATAGAGGAACCTCACCTAACATTTATTAGTGCACTCCTCACTTTTGAAAAACCAAAAGAGAACTTCAAATTATTGTTAGAATATAAGGATGTATTTTCTTAGACTTATAAGGAAATGCTTGGTCTTAATCCAAGCATCGCTCTACACCATCTAACAGTAAAGAAAGGTGCACGTGCCATTAAGCTAGCCCTACGACACTTTCGGCCACAACTCATCCCTCAAATAGAAGCCGAGCTTAATTAGTTGATTAATGCGGGTTTCATTCATGAAGTACAATATCCAGAATGGATTGCTAACACCATCCTAGTAACAAAGAAGAATGGAAAATTTTGAGCATGCGTTAAATTTCATGACTAGAACAATGCATGCCCTAAAGATGATTTTATGTTGCCTATTACTAAGGTCATGATTGACGCCACTACTGGTCATGAAGCTTTGTCTTTTTTGGATAATTCCTCAAGCTATAACCAGATTCAAATGAACCTAAGGGACTAAGAGTTCACAGCCTTCTGCACCCTCAAAGGCATTTATTGTTACAAAATAATGTCTTTTGGATTGAAGAATGCTGGAGCTACCTATTAACAAGCCATGCAAAAGACATTTGATTATGTGTTCCATAAAATGTTGAATGCTATGTTGATGATCTGGTAGTTAAAACAAAAATGAGGAAAGACCATTTGACAGATCTGCACTTGGTGTTTGACCGCTTGAGTAAATATCAGCTTAAGATGAACCCCCTAAAATGTGTCTTGCATGACATCTAGAAAGTTCCTTGGATTTGTTCTAAGGCATTGTGTATCAAGATTGATCAATTCAAAATTGATGCTATCCAAAAGATGCTAGAGTCTTAGAACCTACGAGAGCTCAAAAGCTTGCAAGGAAAACTTGCTTATATACGAAGATTTATCTCAAACCTAGATAGTTGATGCCAACTCTTCAATAAGTTGATGAAAAAAGATGTGTGCTTCAAATAAGATGAGGCTTGTAGTAATTCTGTTGCAAGCATCAAAAGATATTTTCTTAACCCTCTAGTCTTATGTGCTCTTATCATAGGAAAGCATTTGGTATCATATATGGTAGCATAAGAGAAATCTCTAGGAGCTTTCATGGTGCAAGAGTATGATGAGGATAAATAGCCAGCTCTTTATTATTTAAGTTGAACCCTTAAGCTCTTTGGCTACTGGTTTTGTGATGGACAAAATCAAAAAATCATCAAAAGTAAAAATGTGATATTTAATGAACAAGCTATGTATAAGGACAAATCAATTGTAGTGTCAAATGTTACAAGGATAGATAAAAATAAGTATAGGTTTGTCAACTTTGATGGATTGATTGAGAGTACTATCAAGACAAGAGGTGTAGAAGATAATAAAAATGTAAATTTCCAAGTAGATCAGAGTACACTTGTAGTTGTGTCCATTAATCTTTGAGGATTACTAGACCCTCATAGTGTTATTCACCATCTCTAAATTATATCTTGTTGACTGATGGTGGTGAGCCAGAGTGTTATGATGAAGACTTTTAGGATGAAAATTCAAGCAAGTAGGAGTTAGCCATGAAGAATGAGATGGATTCCTTGTTAGGAAATCAAACATTGGAACTGATTGAACTGCCAACAGGATGAGCATAAAGGTCGTAAGTGCTACAAGGCCAGATTAGTTGTCAAAGGTTTTCAGTAAAAGAATGGTGGCTGCAAAAAATCTACATCATGAGCAGTTAGATGTGAAGACGTCATTCCTTCATGGTGATTTGGAGGAAGACATTTACATTTGTTAGCCACAAGGCTTCACTATTTAGGAATATGAGAGTCTAGTTTGCAATCAGAGAAAAAGCTTGTATGGCTAAAAACAAGATCCAAGACAATGATACAAGAAATTTGGCAGTTTTATGTGTAGAATTGGGTTCAAGAGATGTGAAGCTCATCGTTGTTGCTATGTTAAGTTATTTGACAACTTTTATATCATTTTACTTCTATATGTGGATGATATGCTTATTGCAATGTCTAACACTGAGGAGATTAATAATTTGAAGAAGCAGTTGTCAAAACATTTTGCAATGAAGCATTTAGGAGCTACAAAACCAATCCTTGATTTGAGAATTATTAGAGACAAGACTAATGGTACACTAAAGCTTTCACAGACTGAGTATGTGAAGAAAGTTCTTAGTAGATTTAACATGAATGAAGCTAAACCAATTAGCACACCCTTGGGTAGTCATTTTAGACTAAGTAAAGAACAGTCACCATAGAGGAAGGAAAAAAAGGACCATATGATCAAGATCCCCTATGCCTCAGCTATTAGTAGTCTAATGTGTGCTATGGTGTGTACAAGACTAGACTTTGCACATGTAGTGGGAGTTGTGAGTAGATACATAAGTAGACTATGAAAGCATTATTGGGAGGCAGTCAAATGGATTCTAAGGTATTTGAGAGGCTTATCAGATACATGTCTTTGCTTCACAGGTGCATGTTTGAAACTGCAATGTTATGTAGATGCTGACTTAGCAAGTGATATTGACAGCAAGAAGAGTACTAATGAGTTTGTATATATTTTGAATGGTACAGCTATATCTTGGGCATCAAATTTACAGAAGATTGTTGCTCTATCTATTATAGAAAGCTGAGAATGTTGCATTGATTGAATCTACAAATGAGATAATTTGGCTACATAGTTTCTTGGATGAATTGGGTAAGAAGCAAGAGATGGGTATTCTACACAGTGACAATTAAAGTGCTATTTTTTTTGCTAAAAATTAGGTTTTTCATTAAAAGTCAAAGCATATACATATGAGATACCACTTTATTTGTTATATTATTGAAGATGAATTGCTAATACGTGAGAAGATTTGTTGATCTAAGAATTCAACAGATGTGTTGACTAAGGGTGTCACCATTGAGTAGTTGAAGTTATGTGTAGTTTCAGTTTGTCTTCTAACTTGAGGACAAGAGGATGATTTGTTGTGATGGTGGATTTATTTTGGAGGTATATGGATGGTGTTGGTGATTGAACTAGTCTCCAAGTGGTAGATTTGTTGGGCTATGTGGAGCATAGTTGTGTTTGTTGACAGAATTTCTGAGGCTTTAGCCCATTGCAAATTCTCTGTACAGGATGTAAAATACCGTTGTTTTATATTAGGGTTTGGTGTGTTGTTTTGAGAGAGAAAAACTATATTGCTACATCTTATATTTTTCCTAAAAATAGTGAATCACTACAACTTCGTGGACATAGGCAAATTACCGAACAACGTAACTATTGTCTTGTGTGATTTTTTTCTTTGGTGCATATTTTTTCTCTATTTTTGTATCTCACAAATCTGGGAATTTCGTATTTACTCCCTACACAAGAAAGATTTCTATCATGGAAAACAGGATTTTTATCGAACTTTACCCTTGAAAATAGCACTAGGTGTGTGAATTGGGCTTAAAGTGTGTGAGAAGTTGCTAGGTTGTGAATTTTGCTAGGTTAGGAGATCTCTAAACTCAAGAGCTCATTTCGCTACTAAAATTGTTGTTTACCCTTAATGAAATATTGGTAGTTTATTAAAGGAAACTTATTCAACAGAGAATTATAGGCTTGACTTGCCTTCTTAAATCATCCATAGCTAACCCATCTTACTGTGACACATAGCCGAATCATTAAGAAAGAACCATAGAAAACTCGAAAAAATTATTCTACCGCATCATATATATATATATATATATTACTATTTGCTTTCGGTGAAAAAGGTTTTCACTTGCAGTAAAAGCATTTTTCCTTCTAGATTTTCAGCATTCTTTAGAGGAATCCAAGGCTCCTTCCAGTCTATATAAGGTAGCTCAAGTTCCATTCTGAAGCAAGCATGTTTAAGCAATAAACATCTTCCCTTCTCATTACAACCCATAGCCTTGTAATCAGATGGCAACCCTAGTTTACACATGTATTACCCCAATCGGTCTTTACATTTGTAACCAGGTGGCCTCAGTCGGCCTTTATCTTTGTATCTATATGGCCTTGGTCGGCCTCTCCCTTTACTTGTAACTTACCCCCTTTTTGGTATTAGAGCCAAGTTTGGTCGATCACGGTTAGAAGTTACATTTTATTTGCAATCAAGTTGGCTGGTAATCACCGCCATAGTTATCCAAGTATTTTGAGCATTATCATTATTTTGATTATTTTCATGGATATATCTCTCATTCCCTATATTTTGTTTTCCATCTATTTCATGATAACTCTTTCATTCCCATTCATTTATTTCTTCGTTTGTTACTATTTCATCATCTTCTTTTATCTTTATCGTTGGTAAGCTGAGCCTCCTTCTTAACCTATCTGTTTATTATTCTGTGATTATTTGCCCAAGTTAACCTTTTGCATCCCAATTATCTACTTCTTTTTGTTTTTGTGTTTAGCCCCAAAGTTTGTTGCAGATGTGTATTGTTAAGACACATAAGACCAGATCTGTGCTGTTCGTTAACCCAGTAAGTCTTGGTGTCCTGAGTAGTTGCCTATTAGTCGTTTAGCCGGAGTGAGGTGTTTAGGCGTTATGGCATTTGCGAAGGACTGTGGCAATAGGAGGTTGAAGTTTGCACGAGAAAAGGCGATTGTCTTGTTAGAACACCCTGTTTTAGATCTAAGGTTAGATCCAGAAGTTTGAGGATAAAGATGATTAGATTGTGATTGTTTAATTAAGCTTTTAATCCAAAACAATGAATAAGTTATTTAGAAGTTACTCTTCCACTAGCTCTAGGTCATCCCTCCCTGAAATTCCACAAAATCCACAAGATGTTGGAATTCTTAATTCTGAGTCATGTGAGTTATCAGATGTAGATCTAAAACTAGGAGATTGGAATATCCCTAATGTCCCCACAAACTAGATCTATAAGTCTTCATGGTCCTTGGAAAAGATTTTCAAGACAAACTACCATGTTAGAACTATAGAACAAGTTTATGGAATTAACAAGGAGTATGAGACATGCTACTTGTTATCACCATCTGCCATTATAGCCCACAAGAAAAAGGACACAATTATTTATACATAGGTTTAGTCCAGGTGAGTTAAACCTTTGATCATAGAAGGGTTGAATTGTTCAATCCTTATGGCCCTTAGAGATACTCGTCACATACGATTTGATGACAGCCTCTTAGGAACCATCCAATCCAATCTTAATAATGGACTAGTTCATTTTCACTATTTCCCCAATTTCACAGTTGCTTTTCATGACCCGCATATCATAAAAGCTCTCACCTTAAATATCAAGACCTAGGGAACTCTCATGGTGCAGGGAACATACCAGTTAGCCTTGATATACAGGATCTACTATAAATGCATCAAGACAAACATGAATGTTCAAGCACTTGATAAGAAAAAGATGGGAGAAACTACTCTCATCCAGACCACTGACCCTAGATCTAAGATTCAGGTCCCGAGAACCTTGAAATGGTCTGAGGTCACTTTTCCAACAAATTGGACTCTAGAGAATGAAAATTATCCTCTACAAATCCAAAACCCAGCCCAGAATCTAGACTTAGACTTTGTCCAACAGTTAGCCGATGGTATGGTTAGACTTAGCTTTGACCAGTCTAGGTTTAGGACACCTTTAAATTATGATGAATCCAGGTTTAGATCCCTATCAGATCTTCACCAACCCATTAGGCAGTCACCTATCCTTTTAAGAGATAGAGCTGCATCCTAGTGTAGCTCGACCAGACCTTTGGCACCATTCCCAATGTCTAGAAGAGATTTAGGTTTAGAACTCCAAAGGGTCAAGACTAGATCCCAAGTGAGCACACCTCGCTACACAGCCAAACAGGACTCAATTGTTGATCAGGAAGAAGACAACAGTCAAAACACCCCATCCCCATCCAAGACTGATATGGAAGACCCATTCTAGCAAGAACCCCATGATCCCCACATTAACCCCCAGCTTATGGTGATTAAAAGAGACTTCAGCCCTGATCTAGTGGCTCTAGGAAAAGAGTTTGATTCTGAAGAAAACAGAATCAAAAAAGAAGCCTATAGAGCTAACCACACTAGAAAGCAAAAAAAAGAAGTTTTGGAAAAATGGAAAGCATACATGAAAGAGATATCCAGCAATGTCCCTTTCTTTGAATACTTTGAGAACTATTTTGAAAGGCACAAAAAGTCTCGTGTCATCACCAAAACTAGTTGGACCAAAGAAGAAACTAAGGAAGTTGTTTGGTCCAGTCACCCCTTCACCAGTCACCACTTCATGTCTTAGATAATAGACCTAAGGACATGACAGCCTTAGAAATTGTTGCCCAGAAGCTTGAGGAACTAAAGAGAAAGGAACCAGTCACCTTTTCTCCTAACTAGACTTCCCAGCTTAAGGTTTTAGACATCCACACAGCCTTTAGTAGTTCTAGTCAAGCCTTCCAAGAGCCAAACAAAGAAATAGGACAACTAGAGACTTATAGGTAAAAAGGCTTTACCACCCTAAAGTAAGTCCAACTAGCCTAACCAAGAATTGATATCCCAGACCAACACCCCCAGACCTCCAATATGAGGAAAGGAATGTTAGTAACTAGTTCTCAGTATCCTCTAGTAAACTCTATGAATGGAATATAGATGGTTTATCAGAACATGAAATCCTAAACAAGATCCAGCATATGACCATGGTAGCCAATAACTACCTGGACGAAGGACGTCCCCACAAAGAAGTCATAGAGCTCATAGCTTTAGGATTTATAAGAAAACTTCTGCAATGGTGGAATAACTTCCTAACAAAAGAGTCTAAAGAAGACATCAAGAATGCAATCCAAAAAGATGAGGAAGGAACCCCCCATCTTTGACGAACGCATAGGAAGAGGAATTCCTGATGGAGTTAATACCTTGATTTATACGTTCATGAAACACTTCACAGAAAAACTTAGCAACATCACATCTAGGATTTATGACCAGTTGAGTAACCTTAGATGTAAAACCCTTGGTGACTATAGGTGGTACGAAAATGTCTTTACTACCCGAGTCATGCACAGAAGCGATTGTAACTCTCCATTTTAGAAGGAGAATTTTATCAATGGCTTACCCACACTCTTTGGCCAGAAAGTCAAAGAAACCTTTAGCAACCCCTTAGGTGTCATAGATTATGATAACCCAACCTATGGAGACAGCTCTAGCACCATCCGAAGTAAAGGAATGAAGATGTGCAGAGATTTGAAAATCCAGAGCCAAGCCAACAAGAACAAAGCCAAGTACGAAGTAGGGAACTTCTATACATAGTATGGCTTACCCTCAGTAAACCCTTCCAAAAGAAAATCCAAATACAGAGGAAAGGAATCCTCTAACAAATTTCATAGGAAGAAAACAGCCTCCAAGTATTATAGAAAACAGAAGTACAGCAACTTTAAAGATAATGATTTCTATAAGAAAGGAAAGTCCAAATCTATAGGAAAACCTATCCCCAAAGTGTCAGGAAAATGCTTCAACTGTGGAAAAAGATGTCATTTTAGGAAAGAGTGTCGATCAAAGGCCAAATCCCTTATCAACACCCTTGTTAGTGACCAAACCAGTAAGGATGAGATTTTTAAGCTATTAGAACTCGACCACTCGGAAGGTGAGTCATTCAGTAGTTCTAGTGACCAAGAGATCCACTAGTTATACCAGACATCCTTTGAACCCTCTAGAGCCTCCTCTAGTACCTCTAGTGGCCCAGATGCACCTATACCATGCAAAGATAGTTGTTGTAGGAACAAAACTATCAATGTTCTCAATAAGCAAGAAGAGCTTCTTCTAGATCTTATAGAAGAAATAGAAGACCCAGTCATCAAAGCTCAAAAGCTTAGCAAATTCCATGAAACCTTAGTATGAGAAACCAGTAAACCTAAACTAAGGATCTAGGAACCCAAAATAGATTTAGACAAAATCTACAATAGGTTCACTAATTCCAAGAAGGAAGTTACGGTCAATGACCTTCTAAAGGAAGCCAAGGAAATAAAGTCAAAAATTAGAACCCTTAAGCAAGAACTAACCATTCTTAGGGTAAATCACAATTTCCTTGACCAAAGAGTAAAACATTTGGAAAACACTTCTCATCAAGGCATTGAGAAAGGACCCTCATTTCAGAACCCTTCTGATGAAGAAGTTGATGAAACAGTTAACCCTACAGCAGATATGAGCCAAGAACCATCCAGTGAGAAGTTCTTAGATACCATTAGTAAGATTAACTTCCAGAAATGGCATTCCAAAGTCAGGATTGTCATCAGTAAAGATTTTGAATTTGAGGTCATAGTCTTAATAGATTCAGGTGCTAATCTCAACTGCATTCAAGAAGGAATCATTCCCTCCTAGTACTTCAAGAAGACTAAGGAGAGATTGACATCCGCAAGTGGACGAAAAATGCAGATTGAATTCAAAATCCCAAAAGCCTATGTTTGTCAAGACAACATATGTTTTAAAACCACATTTGTCCTTCTCAAGAACATGATAGATAGAGGCATCTTAGGAAACCCTTTCCTGTGTCAGTTGTACCCTTTCACAGTGGATAGTGAAGGTCTCAATGCCCATCCTTTTGGCCAGTCAATCAAATTTGAGTTTCTTTGGAGCCTAGAACCTAGAGATATTGGCACCCTCTAGGAAGTTTCTGTCTCCAAGACTCTTAGTACTGTCAGTACCAAAATCCTTCCACCTATTACACCCCAAGGTACTAATCAAGCCCAGAACCTTGATCCATTTGTACCGTCAACTTCATCTAATGCCAATCAAGCAAAGAACCTTGAATTTTTAGCACCTATCATTCCCTTAACGGTTGATGATCCCTTTGGCCCCATTCAATCCCAAATATCATCATGCATCCATCATAAAAGTATTTGCTTCTTAACATCCTTTGTTTTCAACAATAAGAAATTTATAAACAATTATTTTAAAAACTCAGCTTCTCATATCTCTTGGCAGGATAAGGAGCGAATAATTTATAATACCACTAGTAAGTGGAAAATGACTTCTTCGGCAGATAAGAAGAATAAGGGAAAAGCACCTGCACAGGGCTATTCTCAAGACAAGAGGCATCCAGGAGGACAGTCTTTTGTAATGCATGAAGGCGCATCCTCTAAGGGAAACTAAAGAGAATCAACATCCCTTCAAGAATTTGTCCCAACAGACGTGACATATTACAATGGTGACATGGTTGTTATTTTGCAGGAAATTTTATCTAGGAATTTACAATTTAATAACGGAGCTTATACAGATTTACCACCAGAAATCACCATGGCCTTTTCCAAAGAACCCTCAAAGCACTAGAAATACATCTAGTCAACCTTGGGGCAAAAAATGAAGCCATCACTAGTCAACTCTCTGGCAAAGAGGAAATCCATTCAATGGATAAAAAGACTACTATGGGCATTGATTATGCTAGGCTTAGTCTTAAGACTCAAGCTACTCTAAGAAGTGCTATTGCCAACTTGTCACCTGAAATACAAACTAGTATTTTAGGAAGTGAGGCTATGTTTAAATCACTTGACCAGTGGTTTGAACATTTTAAAATATTGGTCACCACCACTGTCCCTGATCCAGCCAATTCAGATGATACAAATGACATCTTTGTCCGGGATACATGGGAAAGATACTTTGGGAGTAGCCTCAGAGTATATGAGAAAAAGCATCCGTTTCGTGGTCACCTAATTAATTATGAAAATGGTTCAGATGAAGCGAACAAGGAGCCTAGCTGGCTATCCCAGATGTTTGAATATGGTTTTATCAAATTAACAGACCATAATCAAATCAGCCAATTTCCCCCAATCATCCAACAGGTTGTTACAAAGATTAAAAGACCTTTTGTTTCTATCAGATGCTGGAGCACAATCCCACTATGGGATAGAAACAATTGGATGATAGTACAACCCGTGCATCACCTTGTACTCATCAATGGGTACTCATACCAAGGACCCTGGTATGAAGGAGACTCCTATTTATCCTATAGAGAGCCTTATGCTCTTGCGAATTGTTGGAGAAACTACTTCAACAATGAGATTCTAGACATCACAAGAGAACTATGGAGTGATTATCATTTCATAGGAAACATAGGCAAAGTTTCAATGTTTACTACCAGGCCATACTCCACCTCCACCAATCTCTAGAAAATTGGTAACAACAATCCCAGAAGGTTCATCACTTACGGATGAATCTGGACTATAAGCCATTAATATACTATGGTTTCTATAACCAATATTCTCTCTACCACGAGCATAAGGACAATTACGATTCCCCATAGGATCCCTATGATGGGTATCCATCTAATTCCCCCTCCACAGATTAAAACATTCAGAAGGACAAGAGATTGATCAGGTCATCAACTAGCTCCATAAGGACTTCCCTCCTCTACAGAGAGCCATGGCTCACAGAACAAGATCTTAGTCTAGTCTAGACTTCGTCCAGGTTGCCAGAAAATTTAGCAAAGAATTAAAAGATCTTTCACAGCAGTTGCTTGTCTGGTCAAAGCAGCTAGAGTCAGAAGAAAAGGCTTCTCCTGCCTCTTCAAAAGCCTCAGTCAATCAATATCCTTTTGACCCATTACAAGACTCACAAGATCCCTATGATGGATATAATTTGGATAGCAATTAATTCTAGATAGCACCAATCACTATTCAGAATAGTTCCTAGTCAAGGCACTATTCATCTACAGCACCAGTCACTGTTGATGAACAGGATCAGCCGATAGAAGAAGACAAAAGACAAAGTACTATTCATGAACAGTACCAGTCACTATTCATGAACAGTAATCGCACCAAGTTCCAGAAGTACTATTTGCTTTCGATGGAAAAGGTTTTCACCTGCAGCAAAAGCATTTTACCTTCCAAATTTTCAGCATTCTTCAGAGAAATCCAAGGCTCCTTCCAATCTATATAAGGCAGCTTAAGTTCCATTCTGAATCAAGCATGTTTAAGCAATAAACATCTTCCCTTCTCATTACAACCCATAGTCTTGTAATCAGATGGCAATCCTAGTTTACACTTGTATTACCCTAGTCGATCTTTACATTTGTAACCAGATGGCCTCAGTTGGCCTTTATCTTTGTATCTGTATGGCCTCGGTCGGCCTCTCCAATATATATATATATATATATATATATATATATAAAGTCAAAGCAAAGAGAAAAACTATTTAAAATCTAAAATTGAAGTACAATTTTGTGTCATATGTCAAATCAGTTTTTTTAATTTTGGTCCTTTCTTAACAATCAAAGATTTTGTTAGTTTTGAATTAAAGGTGACACTAATTTAAATAATAATTATTTATTTATTTTAGATATATTATAAGGACGCAATTTTGCACCTAAGCCCAAAATAGGAAAGGGATAGGCCAAAAAGTCCAATACAATGAATTTGTAGAGAGTGAGTTAGAAATCTAAATTCTTATGAGTTTAAATAACAAAGATAGTGGGCTTAATCACAATATGATACAGATAGGATGATTTGTATAATGAAAACGGTACTTGGACTCAAGCCAAGAAGGTTGATTCTTGTATTTCTCTCTAATGGACAAATTACATATATTGTTCTTATGTCTACAATATTTTCTTTCTCATTTTCTTAATCCCTTTTTCTCAGGGACCTTCTTCCCTTTTATACTACCTCTCCTTCCTCATTTCCTCCCTCCACGTGTCGATCTAGACTGCTAATGTTGATACTTATCCAATCAGCACCTTCCGGAAGTCTTTAGGTAATAGCTGTATTGCTAAAAATCACTGTTCAGATATCACTTCCTCATTAATGGGCTAGAGATTTAGGTACAAAACATTCAATGCAGTGGTAGCAACTTTCTCTTAGATATTTCCCAACTGGTCCTTCTCTCTGTGCCCCCATGAAACATATCCTCATCCACAAGACCTCCTAAAAGATCATTCTAGACAACATGACTTACCATCTGATCCTTATTTCGCTTAACCAAGGAGATATCCCTCATTGGATTACTTCTCCTGGTTTCTTCTGTCACAATTTGCTCGTGAGTCTCTAGGTCTGACATCTTTATCGCTATCAATCCATCCTCGGACAAATAAACAACCTTGAACAAAGCCCATGGCCCAAAAATGCACTTCGGGCCTTTTACCCCCACAATTATATAATGCTTTGAACTTTTAATTTTTTGTTTATTTTAAGACAACAAAACTACTCTTTTTTATAAAAGAACTTTACTATCTCATTAAACTCTAAGAATATATATATATATATATATATATATATATTATTTATTTGATTTATGGAGGATAGTTTGCCTACTTCTAGCTGTTCCAAGGAACCTTGTAGCACCTCGACCCGCCTACTCAAGTCTTGTATGGATATGTAGGAAGGGCTTCCCTTAGGTTTATGAAGGGGTTGTGTTTGTTCGCTAAAAGAACTCTTAGCATTTGAAAGAGTGAGTATTATTTTGAATATGAATTGAGTAAAATAATTCAAGAATAAAATCTTATAAAACTAAAATTAAAAAACTTAAATAGTGATCATAATTAACATAATTGATAATTTAGAGGGAAACTGAACTTTAAGAATATAATTTTAAAGGAAACATTGTTAGCCTCTAAAAATTGAACTCATATTTATTTATTTATTTTAATGCCCCAACAAGAATAAAAATATGATGGTCAAAACCATAGTTTCTAAAATCGACTCTAAAGCATAACACAAAGACCAAAGTCATAAAGTATACATAACAAAAGAAAACCAAATTATACTACAACAAAGGCCAAACTATGGTGAAAAACCAAAAAAACAAACAAGCAAAATAAAACATGTATTTTATAAAACAAAAATGAATAAAAAGTAGTAATACTAATAAACTACTACTATATAGCAAGGACTAGAGCTAGAACTACGTGATATCAAATTTGAGATACTAATGGCCCAGTAGACTAGCAATTTGATGTTAAGTGTCCCTATATTTTATATGTGCTTCAATTTGTACTAAGTGTCACTCCATTTCATTTGTAAAATTTTAAATGTATAAAACTTCCAACCTATTTAAAATTATTTTAAATCCAGTGCTATTTAAAATTATAGATTCCCTTACAAAAACTTATTATTATTTCCAATTTAAATTTTAATGAAAAGTACATTATGTTCTAGAAGTTAATTGTTTATATTTTATTTTAAAAATTCTCACATAAAATAAATTTATTACATCACAATATTGAAAATTAAGTTAAAAAGGAAAATAATATATTTTTTTTCTAAAATAAAATAAACAAGCATGAACAATTTGCATTTTTTATTAAAAAGATATTTTTACAAGTTTTTTTTTTTTGAGAGTTAACAAAATATAATAATATAAAATGTATCTAAAAATATATATTAAAAAAATTACATGTCTCCCATATACAATGAAGCATTTGTTTAATTTTGTTAAAAAGAGAAAAAGAAAAACCAAAACGTACATAGCATGGGTGAATTACTTTTTTTTTTCTTTTTTTTTTTTATACAAGATAGAAATTCTATTCTAGCATAATCTAAGTGTATATGTGTGTAAAACTCTCTCTTAGAGACTTAAATCTCAATCTCCACACCCTACAAGCACTTATACTTATGGAGTGATTATCGCACCGAGAGTGCACGGTGGTAACATGGGTAAATTATTGATTATTGAGAAAGATTGATCTTTTTTTATTTTTCCTTTTAGATTCTTCAAATTTTTTTAGATATATATATATATATTTTTTTTTTTTTTCAATAATGAAACATCCTTTCTAGAGATTTTCATTATACATCAATTTTTAATTATTGGGAACGAAAGTTAGGATTAAAAAAAGGATTGAGCATTTTATAATTTTTAAAAGAAATAAAAACGCATAATATGAAAGTTTTCTTATATTTATATTCTAAATTTAATCTGTAATAATCAAATTGTCTATTTAAAGTTCTTATATTTGGATTTCTTCTTTAAGGGTTTTTTTTTTTTTGGTGTTGGTAAAATACTATTTCAAGTTATTTTGTTATTAGAGGTTGATTTTTTTATATATATCTTTTAAATGACACTAGTCATTTTATTATAGATAAATGTTGTATTTTAGTTATAGTTTGTACGATATTATTTATATTTATTAACATTTCAAAATCAAATTTTGTTGTGAGCTTTGTCTAATAATCTCGTCCCTCAACCATAATCTTATGTATATAGTTCTGCCACTGCCGTTTTGTGATTTAGTTGCATCGAGAGAACATAGCTAGGTAGGTTCAAACCATTTATTGTGTCAGGAAAAAAAGAAATTGATCTTAATATGTACTAACCTGAGCAATACCGTTTTCCCATATCTTCTTAGATTTAGTGGAACAAGTGATGAGAAAATGGCCATCCACAATTGAACAAGGCGATGACTCGGGATGGACTCCTCTGCACATTGCCGTGCATTTGGGTAATTGGAGATTAGTCAGGCTGCTTTTAAATAATGATAATTCTCGTGCATATGCAAGAAACAAAGAAGGTTTATCTGCTCTTCACATTGCCGCCAAGGAAAACAATTATCCTGTTGTGAGTGAACTCATGAAGGCATGTCTAGATATTTCCGAGTTGTTGGACAACAGGGGTCGGAATGCTCTTCATGCTGCTGTAGAAAGTGGAGGGTGGAAAGTAGTGGTTTATTTTAGGTGGAGTCCTCAGTTTGAGGGCCTCATCAACGGAAAGGACGAAGAAGGAAACACGCCTTTGCATCTGGCAGTCATCAGTGGGCATTACTGGATTGCATCATTTCTCCTAGAGGATGGTCTAGGTGTTGACACAAATGCTACAAATGAGAAGGGCATCACCCCAATGGACTATCTTTTATTAAGAAAGCAGTTACACTCCAGGCCAACGGTATGCCCCCTCCGTCCTGCTTGCACAATTTATAGATTTTTTTTTTTTGCAAGAACTAATAGGAACTTTGCACGAAGAAACTCCCAAATTTTGCATTATTGTTATTATTATTATTATTATTATTATTATTACTACTTAGCACATAAACTACATTTGGTACATTAGTTTTCGGGTTTCGTACAGTGAAATTTTTTTTCTCTAGTGTCATATAATTTCCAATTTTTTTAAAAAAAATTTGAATAAATTTGTTTTAAAGACATGAATTAGTAGGAGAGTGCCCTATTTTGTAGATAGTTTAAATAGAGTTGGAGATATATATTTACTAGGTTGTTCTCAAGTTTTTTCTTTGTTAAAACTAAGGTAGGAGTGTTTCTAAATCACATAAAAGTTTAGTCCAAAGAGGGGAATCATCTTATCTATACTATTATTTAAGAGGTTTCCATTGCTAGGATTGGACATTTTTTTGGTTCCAAACTACGCTTATAGCCTATTTTATCTTAAAACATTTTTTGCAAAATAAAATTACTCTCCCACTGACCCACTTCTTCAAAATAACTATACGTTTACTGTTTTTTTTTTTATAAAAAAAAAAAAAAAAAACACGTTAAACAAAAAAAAAAAAAATCATCCTCACGTTTATCTTCAATGTTGAGGCTCTTTTTTTTTTTTTTTTGGCTTAATTTCATAATTTTATTTTATTGTGGATAAATTTATTTTGAAGACATGGATTAGTAGAAGAATGTTCTATTTTATAGGAATTTTAAGTAAAGTTGAAAATATATTTTTACCAAGTTGTTCTCATGTTTTTTCCCTGTTAAACAAAAGGTTTAGGGATATTTCTAAAAAGGGAAATCCTTTCATAGATAGTATAGATGAGAGATGACGTTCACAACATTTTCACAATAAATCATAAGTGATTAATTATTATTAGTTCAAATTTAAACCTACCACTGAGATTAGTTTTTTGCTCTAACAATAACAATCTACTGCTTAAGATTTGTTGTGAAAATATTGTGGACATAACATTTTTCTAAATTAAATATATAGATGAAAAAGAAACCTAACACACTACTATTACTCGTAGAAATTTTAAAAGCATCACATTTTTTTAAGACAAGCATCACTCATTTGATTCACACAAAAGTGTACGTCTTAACACTTTCTAGAAGGGTAAAACATACTGATACGGTGATACCTATAACATTATTAAGTGGTTGAATACAAAGGTGAGCAAGTTCTATTAATTTGATTTTATTGAAAGTATTATATTAACTAGCACAGAGCATATAGATTAGCTAGTGTAAAAATTTATGTCTATTTTAGCATTTTTTTTTTCTATTTTATATACTCATTTTTTTATTGTTTTTTTTTTCTTCACTTATAACAACTATCATCCACTATATATTTTCCTTCATATGTACGTAAAAAAAAATTAAATACAAAATGAGTAGTGTCAACTATCATCCACTATAATAACCATTTATTTTTACACAACTTTTCATTGATTGATGTGTAGGGTCAGTCCTATCACTAGACCAATTAGGCGGTCGCCTAAGGTCCCCAAGTGGAACAATGCCTCAAATTTTAACCAATAGGGAAATTTCTATACCTATAAAAGTATTAATTAGGCCTCAATTATTAGCCAATAGATGTAAAAAAAATAATAATAATAATAATGCAATGGACACAAGAAAATATAACAATAACTTCACAACATTCCTAAATTAACATGTCAACTCATACATGGACTCACCACAATCTCTTTTTTATTTTTATTTTTTTTGCTACGTTAATTTAGGAATGTTGTGAAATTATCATATCCCTAACATTACTCAAAAGAATTTTTCTTATAATAATATTATAGTCACAACATTTTCACAATAAATCCTAAGTCGAAATCTGTCATTGATAGGTAAAACAGGTGTGTCATTGGTGGGCCAAATTGGAACCAATAATAGATTACAACTTAAGATTTGTTGTGAAAATATTGTAAATATAGCGTTACTCAATTGTTTAACAAAGATACCACCGCACACTTTTGGTGTAATGATCACTCTACAAGTATAATTACTTATGAGGTGTGGGGGATAAGAACCGGGGTTCAAGTCTCCAAGAGGGAGCTTCACACACATATACACTTAGATTAAATTAAAGTAGAAATTCTTGTATATATATAAAAATAAAAAAAAAAGGTAATAAAAAAAGAAAAAAAAAATAACAAAGTGTAGGTGGACCACTAGTCACTCATTTCTTTGGTTTTTATTTTTTATCTTTGTACTTTGTAGCTTTATACACATATTAGTTATTCACAAAAAATTTTAAATTTTGATAAAAATTAAGCCTGCCTCAAAAGGTTCTCTAGATAATTTGTTACTAGCAATGAACGCAATATAATAATAAAAAAAAAGAGGTGAAAATCTCTAAAATGAATAAAAGGTTTTCAAAAAAAAAATGTTGTAATAAAATTTAGGTGAACAACTCACATATTAACAAGGAATTCATTAAAAAAACTAAAAAAATTTGCATCTAAACAGATTAGAAGCATAGGTTTAAGTGTATGTGTGTATAATTAAAAGCGTAAATTCTATTTTTGTCCTTACATTTTTGGCCGATTTTCATTTTGGTTTGTACTTTTTTTCCCCTCTATTTTTGGTTCCTAAAATCGAAAAATCGTTCTCAATTTTGTCTCTACCACCATCTCACTAACAAAAATAATCTATGTGGTTATTGAAATAAAAAATTGTCACCACAACATCCAATTCAAAAAATTAATTTATCAATTAAAAAAAAAGCATAATTAAAAAAAAAAAAAAAAAAACATGAATTTAGATATGGGTTCATCTTGAATAAGAACAAACAAGAACATAAACCCAAATTTAAACATAAATGCAAGAACACAAACTTGGCTTTAAACATCAATCTCATATATATATATATATATATATATATATATATATGTATATATATGTATATATATCTATTTGATGGTGCGTGTGTTTGTGTTTGTATCTCCCCCCCCCCCCCCACACACACACACACACACACACACACAACAAAAGAGGTTGTGAAGATGTATTTGTTGATGTTAAGAGTGTGTAAGTTTTGGGTATAATACTAGTAGATCTGAGCCTCACCCATTTCCCCCTATCTCTATCTCTCTTTGATTTTTTGTGCTTCTTCATTTTTGTGTGTGTGTGTGTGTGTGTGTGTGTGTGTGTGTAAAACCAGTGCATCTAGGTTCGTTTATTTTTGTTCTTTCATATTTGGCTAATGAAATAATGAGGGAAAATTTGAATTTTTTTTTTTTTTTGTATTTTAAAATTATGCATTAAATTAGAGTTTATGGATTGAGTTGTAAATAATATCTTATTGGTCCAAAATTTGGCATACATTTTAAGAATATAGAGAACATATAATTCAGTTGTTGTAGTTTTAAAATATTAATCTGATAAAAAAAAAAGTTATTAAATGGTATAATATTACTCAAAATTATCATAGATATAGCTTTTGTATTTTATAGATATAGTAAAAATTCAACCTATGATATCTACTTCATGATCAATGATCTTTTATCACTAAAATACCAATTAAGTTACCATACATATAACCTCTCTTTTTTCTTTTTCTTTTTCTTTTTCTTTTTTCCTTTAATTTTAAGAAAGATTCCGTACATATTACTTAATTGGTCTGACCCAAAATACATAGGAAAATCACATACAAGTCTTGCATGTATAATGCGTGTAACGTGTGTATGCATGTGTCTGTTTTTATGGATAACTAGCTTTAGCATTTTCCATACAAAAATCATCTATTTAATTAGAAACTTTACATGGTGAAATCAAGATGCCATTGTCGAGTAAAGGCGCTCGTCCAATAAGCTTGATGAAAGCATTCATTCGGAATTTGTTCCCTAAGAGGAAAAAAAAACAACTGGCAGACAATGGCTATGACTATGACAAAGCAGATGGAGTGCCCATATCAGATCTTATGAAACAAGTGAGTGAGACCAATTGCATGTATAGTGTGTGTGCAGTTGTTTGTTTTTATGGGTAGCCACCTTGAGCATTTTCCTTACAAAAATCTTTTTTTTATTGCTCTATTCATATATTTTACATGACGAAAATCAAGATAAAAAAGGGGAAGTCAAGTATTCGCGCTCGACTAAGCCTAAAGGGAGCACTCTTAAAGGTGGGCATTCGGAATATGCAAGGAAATGACGATGGCAATGGCAACGGTAATGGCAATGGCAAGGGATTTTCCGTATCAGATTTTGGGAGGGAAGTGAGTGAGACCAATTTGTTGGTAGCCACACTCATCACTACTGTGACCTTCACAGCAGCTTTCACGGTGCCCGGTGGATATAACCAAAGCGGGGATAAGGATGAGGGCTTGGCAGTATTAAGCAAAAGTGTTGCTTTCGGTGTATTTCTAATAGCTAATACTTTAGCTTTTGGATTTTCCACTACCTCAGTATTAATCCACTTTTTATTGGCTTCAGACACAAGTACGGAGGACGTTTATCACAGTGAAGTGATCCAGCGTGCCCCTCTTTTCACAAACTGGTCAATTGGAGCATTGCTGGTAGCTTTTATATCAGGTACCTATGCAGTTGTACCACACTCTTTTGGGATCAGTGTAGCCGTTATTCTTTGTTGTTGCGTCCTGAGTAGCATGTTGTTTCCCTCTCTCAATAAAGAAGTCTAGAAAGACTGTGATTGCTAAGCCCAAGCTGGTCTGAGATGATTAAATTGATTGTGGGCGTTCAGAATTTGCAAGGAAGAGGATTGAAAACTATGTTTTATTGTTGTACAAGTTGGTATGGGCACAGTTGGAGTAAGAGGAATGCCGTCAGTATGAGGAAAGCATTATCAAGATCATTCTATTGGAGCTTTGTTGTGTTTAATTAGGCTTGTTTCAAAGACTTTATTTGGTGTGCTTGTGTAATGCTTTTATTTTTATTTTTATTGTTATTGTTATGTTGGTGTTGTTGCTTTGATCGTATTACCTTTGCTTTTGAATAAATTCTTCTTCATTAAAAAAAAAAAAAAACATGATATTTTTCTTTTGATTGTTAGATTTGTTATATACCGAAATAGCAATCTTGATGAGCCCAAAGTTTCTTATTTAGAATGGATCTTATTGATTTTTTTATTTTACTCAACACCTTTAGACACTCAGGTGAAGCTTATTAATTTTCAGAAGATGATGGTCTTTCTTTATTATTGTTACTTGTTACTAGAGATTTTTTTTTTCTATTTTATGATAAAAGGATTATAAAGATAAATATCCACTTCATCTAGCTGAAAACATTCTTCTTTTCAGGTTTTGTTTTTGTTTTTCACTCATTTTGCCTTTCTATTCAATACTGCTAACTAGCACTTCTCCTAGGTGATTAAAGACATCAAAATATGTCTTACCTCTTTTGATTGAATTAGTTCTTAAGGCATAGTCAGTGGTGGAGGTAGAAATTTTTTTCAAGGAGGCCCAGTCAAATGTATCATAGTATTTTGGTAACTTCAACTCTCTATATATATCCCTATAACTTCTTTTTTAGAAAACAACAAAAATATTTCACTAAAGAGACAACTAAGATGATACATTGTGAGTAGTGAAAATTAAAAGTTGTGTAAGTATGAGTAATGGGTCTATGTAAAATTGATTATTCACTAATCTTAACTTTTCACCGAGCTAGATTGTGAAATAAGTTGTGCTAAATGCTAATAGCAAAGTTGTTATTGATTTTATGACTTTTTGTTATGTGATAGAACTGCTAAATGCTAATAGCAAAGCTACTGATTTTATGACTTCTTGTTATGTGATAGAACTTCAAGCTTGTTGGCCAACTATGGGTTTCAGTTAATGGGCAATATTAGTGCTCCTAATTAAATTGTAAACTTGTTTTGCCTTTTCTTAACAAATTTGTTTTTTTAATGAAAAGAATTAGAGAAATACTTAAAATAACACTTGTTGAAGTAGTAACAAAGGACATGTTTGTTAAGAAAGCAATGGAGAATATGATTTTGGAGAAGAATACATGCGGCATACCAAACATTTTTTGATATCTGGTTCTCTACACTACTTGTTTGGTGACCAACAAGTTGTTTGCCTTTTGTGAAGTCTAGTTGTATTTAACCCAGATTATAAACTAACCCAAAATAAAAGTGCTATGGTTCTTAATAGGATTTTTTTTTTTTTTTTTGAGGCATGGTCCATGAAGCAGAGATTAGAGTTGTGTGTGTTTTTTTTGTGAGAGAAAACTTTACTACTGCATCTTGTATTTTTTTTTCCTATGAATAGTGAAATCACAGCAACTCTGTAGATGTAGACAAATTGCTAAACTATATAAATATTGTTTTATGTAATTGTTTTTTTTGGTGCATATTTTTCTCTATTTTTTTGTATCTTGCAAATTTGGGAATTTCGTGTATATTCCCTTGATAGATATTTTAGTAGATAAAGATTAGTTGTATTTAGAATTCGCTTAGGTCCATTAGAATTTTCTTTTATTCCCTTTGACATGTGAATAAAAAGTTATGCTTATTGGCGAATATTAGATAAAATTGAATAAATATTTTTTTATTTGGAAAGAAGATTTTTTTTTGTTTGTTTATAAATGCTTGATTGAGACTCAAAATGTTAAATTCAGTATAATGCTTAAAGAAATAATTGAACATGAGATATTTAATGTTACAAATGATACTTGAGAAAACAATAATTTTTTTAATTAAAATAAAATAATTAATTTTTGGTACATGTCTGTAATAAACTAGGCAACCTGTTTATATAAATTTTTTTAATGGGAAGATTGTGAGTTTATTTAGAAGAAAAAAAATTCAATACATCTTGAGTCAAATATGGCTCAATCATAGAATAATTTTCCACTAACTATGATACAAAATTAAAAATTCCTTGAGCATACTAAGCCAAAATATGTGTTGATTTGTTCCCTTGCCTCCTTACATGCAAGAGCTTAACCGATCTGAAGCATTGCAATTTATGGCAACTTCTCGAGATGACTTTAGAAATGGCAACTGGTCAGTTGTTTGAACTTATGTGTACTCAAAAAAATATTTTATATATAAGAAAATTATTAGAGTAATTACTTTGATATTAGAAAATTAAAATCTTTATCCTTTTCATACACACACGTGTGTGTGTTTTGAATTTCTTTTCATGTTATATCAATATCATAAGTATAGCCCCCAAATAAAAATTCTCAATCCGCCCCTACTGGCCAACAAATTATTGAAACCATTTCTATTAAAGTAAAATTTACATACAATTTAAATATTATATATTAGATTCCCAATTAAATTCAACTATGTAACCTGTATGACTATTAATTAATGCAACTCAAGAAACTTTATCTTTTTTTAATTACAATTAATTTAACCTCCTTCTCAAAAAATAGAATAAGAATTTAACTTTTCGACTACGTCGATGAATACAATCACATGGGTATGACTCTTTTTTTTTTTTTTTTTTTTCACTTATAATAATAATTCTTTATTATCAGACCAAAATACTAATCAGTTTTTGTAGGTATGACTCAACTTTTTTTCCACTTCTGATAATAGCTCTTTATTATCAGACCAAAATACCAATCAGTTTTTAGGGTAGGCGGAGATTGAGCATCAAATTTTTTATTCAAACATCAGAAATTTTACCAGTTAAGCTAACTAAAACCTATAAATATGACTCGACTCAGAACTTAAAATATTGAGTTTAAGTCTTTTTTTTTTTTTTTTTTTTAACTCTTTGATTATTGTTCATTATCATTAAATCAAGAAACCATTTAGTTTTTTGTTTAACCGAGGTTTAAATGACAAATCTCTTGTATGAATAATAGATTTATCAATTAACCAATAGCAGTTTTTTTTTTTTTTCTTCTTTTCTTAGTATTCCATTTTTTTTTCTTCTTATCATATGTTATAAAAACAGTAATCTCTCAATAATTGTAAAAAAAGTCGTAAAAGACATTTGTTTTCACCAACTTTTTTTTTTTTTTCTTTTTTTTCTTTTTTTTTTTTTTTGTGATATATGGATATATATAACTCTCTCACACGGTCACACGTTATATACATTTTTTTTTTATCAAGCTACATACATTGTTATTTGTTGCACAATAATTTTTAGGGTCAAAGCTAAGAGCCTAGACCAACAAAATAGATCATGTTCCTGATTCCCAAAACAAAAAATGATCATGTTCCCCAAAACCCCATAATCACCGACTTCTATTATTTTCTCGCCACTTTCTCGTTCTTCCCTCACTGTCCTCCCAAGGGACTGGACTGACCATGTGGTGTTACTGGCATGTCTGTCTGGTACTCTCTAATTATCACTTGTTCCTAAAATCAAACATTCAAACTGCATTGCTGATTTTGTGCCAAAAATTTCTCATTTCTGTTAGTGACCCATCAAAAATAGGAACATTCCCTCATTTTTCTCAACAGCCAAACAGTGTCCTATCCTATGTGCGTGCAATGTTGTGTACCTTTTTAACCTTTCAAATGACATGATTGTTCTTTATCCAGAATTCTTTTGAGCCATCTTTGACACTGTTTTCTTGGAATATTGAGCCACAAGGTACATTGCTTTGATACCCAGATGCTATTTTTCCATATTTTTGTCTGTGTTTAATGCTTTGATGCATGAATTGATGGTTTAGGGCCTCTCTGGCTCTAGATTTTGGACTAATTATGTGTTTCACTAGTAAAGTTGGTTAATTTCAGGCTTTTTATGGCTTTATCTGATTGTATTTTAGTGCATTTGATTGTTACATGGCATTGTGTGCATGGACTATTGAGCTAGCACAGATACTTTGATATCCATATGTTATTTTCTCTGTTTTATCAGGTTTTGATTCATAAATGGGTTATCTTGAGCCTTTTTGGGTTTATTGGGAAATAAAAAATAAAAAAGCTTGGACCTTTTTGGTTATGTGTTTCTGTTCTGCCGTTTGGTTTTACTGATGGCTTTGGTTTACTTTTTTCCTCTCTCACTTCTCACATGATTGCATGTATTTTATATTTGATTGTTACGTTCATTTAATCACCATTGATTTTTTTTCTTCAATTGCCATTTGATATCTGCTCTTGCGTTCTTTTTATTTTATTTTTTTTTTAATATTAATGGGCAATATAAGTGCTTCTAATTGAATTGTATGCTTGTTTTGCCTTTTCTCAACAAATTTGTTGCTTGAACGAAAAGAATTAGAGAAATACCTAAAATAATACTAGCTAAAGTAGTATTAACAGAGGACATGCAAGGGAAGAAAGCAATGGAGAATGTGATTTTGGAGAAGAATACATGTGGCATATCAAACATTGTCTGATATCTGCTTCTTAACACTATTGGTTTGGTGACCAACTGATGTTTTAAGAGAAAAAGATCAGTTGTGGTTTAATTGAATTGGTTTTAAGGGCTCGTACATAGCTTTTGAGAACTTGCATTGGTTTATTTCGGGTGCCGTGTTTTGGGATGTATCTAAACATTTGTTTCGTCTTCTTTATTTCATTCTGTTGTTTAAAGGAAGTTGCATTCTATTATTTTCATTTTCCTCTAGAAATGTCTTTGTATGCCTAGATGATTAAGAGCAAAAGGATCATGGAGAATGTCTACAATTTGATCTCTTAATATCATCTGTATATCTTGGTTCCTTCTAATCAGCTTATGCACATAGATTTTTTTGTCTAATTGAGGATTTATGGAGTGATAGTGATATGCTATGCATTCTAGTATTTATGTGTTCATTCTGGTGTTAACATAACCTGCATCTGCTTTTCTGACTGCTAGCAAACATGCTCAGCATGTATCCACAAATGTGAAGTGGAAATATGAGCTAAAATGCTTCTGAATGTACCACTCCAATTTTCCCATCATGATAAGTGGTAGGAAAACGGATGCATACCTAGTTCATGATTTTCATAAAGTTAAGCAAGTCCCTACCATTAGGTGGTAAAACTACATTTCCTCATAAATCATAAATACAGTTTTAAGCAATTTTAATGATTCTTACTATTTACAAAATATAAATACAAAATATAAATACAGTGTGATATGCCTTGCTTGTGTATATGTTTGTCTTTCTTTAATTATCGACAGTTGAACTGGTTGATCAATTCTTTGCAACTTATTCAGGGGAAGTACAAATTATTGCAGCATATAGGAAGACGTAGCAGATCATGGCAGACTTGGAAAATTTGCTACTGGAGGCAGCAGGAAGAACCAGTGCAGCCGGAAGAAACCGGAAACAACTTCCACCATCTAGAAAGCGTCATGAGGGTTCATATTCTGATGGTGGAAGTGACTCTAGGGATGAAGACTCAGATGATGAACATAATTATGCATGCCGGAAGCCCTCTAGGTCTCAAGTTCCATTGAAGAAGAGGTTTGACCTTTCTGAAAGAGACAATGAACATGAAAGCCATGAAGAAAGGAATCATGACAGTGGTTTTGACCATGAGGGCAACATCAGTGATGAATCTGATGTAGGCAGTGATCTTTACAAGGATGACGATGACCGGCAAAGGCTTGCAGAGATGACTGAACTTGAAAGAGAGATGATCTTGTCAGAACGAGCATCTAAAAAAAATGATAAGGTCTTGAAGGAGAAGTTGAGATCAAAGGGAAACAGTTTGACTTCAGCCCTATCTATAAAAGGGACTCCACCTCTTCCTTCAGCTGGCAGAGTCCGTGCATCTGCTAGGTCTGCTGAGAGGACAGCTGCCAAACATGATGCACTGAGTGAGTTGCGAGCAAAACGGTTGAAACAACAGGACTCAGAGGCTCATCATAAATCAAAGGATGCATCAAGAGGAAGTTCAGGTAGCCAGGGTATTTCACCTATCAAACAGAAAGCCTTGATTGCAGCAAACTCCAGCAGTTCCAGCCAGAGTGAGAGTGTTAGTAGATCTGACAGTGAAGATGAAGAATCTACTGGGGAAGGCTTTGTTGACAGTGATGAGGATGGGAACATGCCTGGTTCTGAAGTTCCAACATTTGAGGATATAAAGGAAATTACCATTCGGAGGTCAAATCTTGCGAAATGGTTTATGGAACCATTCTTTGAGGAGTTAATCGTAGGTTGTTTTGTGAGGATTGGAATTGGAAGGTCAAATGTTGAGTCTATTTACAGGCTCTGCTTGGTCCAAGGTGTTGATGCCACATGCCCTGACCAACAATACAAACTAGAGGGCAAAATCACTCATAAGTATCTGAATTGTGTTTGGGGCAGTGATAGCTCTGCTGCTAGGTGGCAGATGGCTATGGTTTCAGATTCAGCACCACGTGAGGAGGAGTTTAAACAATGGGTTAGGGAGATGGAGCGAAGTGGTTGTAGGATGCCAAGAAAACAGGCTGTGTTGGAAAAGAGGGAGAGCATTCAAAAACCCTACACATATGTTTACTCAGCTGCCACAGTGAAGCAAATGTTGCAGGAGAAGAAAAGCACCGCATCACGGCCACTAAACATTGCAGTTGAGAAGGACCGCTTGAGGAGGCAGTTGGAAGTAGCAGTAAGCAAGCATGATGAGGTGGAGGTGGAGAGGATCAAGACTAAGCTGCAGGAATTGGAAGCAACCCGGCTACCCCTGGAGAAAGATGCTAAGGCTATTAGGCTATCTGAAATGAACAGAAAGAACAGGTTTGAGAATTTCAAAAATGCATCAACAAAGAAACCGGTAAATACAAGTTTAAAAGCTGGGGAGGATGGGTATGATCCCTTTTCAAGGAGATGGACAAGGTCAAGGAATTACTACGATCCAAAGCCTGGTGAAGACAATGAGGATAAAGCAGCAAACAATGGTACTACTAGTGCTGACAAAAATGGGACAGGACCAAAGGTAATGACAGAGGCTGGCATGGAAGCTACAGAAGCAGCCTTAGAAGCTGCAGCTGGTGCAGGGAAATTGGTTGACACTAGTGCTCCTGTGGATCATGGAACAGTGTCAAATATAATGCACAATTTTGAGCTGCCTATCTCATTGGCTGCTCTTCAGAGTTTTGGTGGACCCCAGGGTGCTCAACGTGGATTCTTGGCTAGGAAACAAAAAGTAGAGGCTACTGTTGGATACCGAGTCCCAGAGAATGATGGAAAGAGACATGCTCTGACATTAACCATTAGTGACTACAAGAGAAGGAGAGGGCTGCTTGAATGTGATGATCAAAGATGAGTTTTTACCCAGTTATCATAATTTTGGTTTGATAGGCTGTGCTTTTCTTTTAGGGAAAGCTTAATGTAGGGGATTCAATCTGTTAACTTTTTGATGTCCTAGAACAAAAGTTAGACCACTTTTATGTTTTTAGACATGCTATGTATACTGTCAATGGTTTTGTTATGTGTAAAATTTTGCTCCACATGGTGTAAAAAATCTTATTATCTAGTCTTGATTGGCATCAATGAAAGATTTTGTTCTTGTTTTGGTGGAATGGAAGAGCAGGGCAAATGCAGCTGTTTAGGTTGAATAATGAATATGTTGGAAAAGATCTCACTTCTACTGATTTCCCTAGAAAGGTCCACTAGAAGAATACTGAAAGAGCATATGAGCCGGTTATCAGTTATTGGTTTTCTGAAAAAGGTCTCTGCTTCATTTGTTTCATCAATATTGGCAGGCTAGAGGGACACTCAGTCACCAAATTAGATACAGGAAGGTTCTTCGGTATTTCCTTCGCCTCAACATTTTCTTTAAATTCGCCATGGCAATAGGCTTTATTGAGAAACAGCTTCTTGTTCCCACAGCCTTTAGCTATGATAAAGAATTGAAAGACTTGAATCAAATTTCTTCAACGTTTCTAAATCAGTTTTCGTCAACGTTTTTAGAGTTAGTCTAAGGGGCTAAGAGATACAAGTTCCAAATGAAATCAATGGGTGCAATGCGCCAACTACTATCCCCATTAAGGCAGGAATGACAAAAGTAAAAGATCAAGATATCACAACAGTCCTATGCGACTGACCCTACCAATCCGATTTAGATCCAAGTCGATCCCAAAAAATTTGAAATTGAGGCCTAGTAATTGTTGTATATGACATTGACAACAGTTAATGATCAAGAAAGTGCCGATGAAATGGACATGCTTTGCTCATTTGAGGCTCTATGGTTGAAAGACAGATAAGATACGGTGTTCACACGTTACAGATTTTGCTATTGATGAATGAAAAACAATGCCATACAAACAGCATTACAAGAAACCAAAAAAAAAAAAAAAAGAAGATCATTTATCAGAGAAAATGGATGCAGTATGACTGCATATATTTAAACAAAAAAAAAAAAAATAGCAATATATTCATGCATCTTTTCAGCCAAAATACAATATAAAAATTATGTAAAATGGCTATAAAAGAATCCCTTTTTTATATCTCACCCACTCCCTAGTAATGGGCAAATGAATCGGTAAACATGTTGTACTTGTTAGACTTTACATATAGATGACCAAAGCAAGGCGCCATGAAATAAGGCACCTTAACATAGTCATTTTATCCTCTAAAGCCGATCAACTATATCAATTAATCGGATGACAAATGACATTATTATTGTACAGCAACTCGTAGAACGAATGCTTTATGTTGCATTTTGAGGTTGATATATTTTTTTTCTTTATCAAACACTTTAAAACTCTATCCTATACTTGTGGCTGTACAGTAAAAAGGTGTTGTGTCCCTGCCTTCCGGAAAATGAAGTCTCATTATACAAGTATCTGAGACTTTGCAGCAAAGCGAGAGCATTTCTTCCGACCACTCTTGTTAAGTGCACATACACAGATCTCAAGAAGCTCATAATCCTCCTCCCAGAATAACATGGAAGCCATCTCTGGATTCTGCAAGAGCAATTTGGATGTAAGAAACCCAGCAACAGTCCACGTTTGGAAATGTCGGGCTTGCTTTCCAATAAACCTCCCTGTCCGGGTATCATAATATTCAGGCCAATGGTCAACTGGAAGCCTCTTCTCAGCCAAATCAACAGCTTTTTGGGCTAGTTCAAATCTGCCCATCTTCATGCATGCCAATGTGAACTGAAAATAGTACAAGACAATATTTTAGAAACTACAGATAAATTTTGCTGATACACAAGAAAGACGCATGTTGTGTCAAAATTAGTTTGTATATCTTAAAAATTTCTCCCCCAACTTGCCCCAAATTCGGCCATTACACAGAGAACAAAGCAACTTCTTTCTTCTTTTTTATTTTTATGGCCACCAATTTATTCAAATTTATCCACTTTTTATGTCAATAACCAAGTACATAAATTGGCCACCTTATCATGACACCATTTGACCTACACACTTATCATACATAAGAGGTTAGGAGTGCCACCTTGACCAGCCTGCCTAACATTATCAGTGGTTCCTAGTGGATCCTGCCCATATTTTGCAGACCTCCCAATGTAAACCAAAGACTGAATTAGGACATGCATTTTTTTTTTTTTTTGATAAGTGAATTAAGACATGCATATTGACATTCAATTCCAGAAAAAATCCAAATTTGTTGCGCATTCCTCAATAATAATATAATGCAACCAAATCCAGGCTTACCTGCCACAGGAGTGTTGGCCAGGATCCACCATTATGATATGACCATGGGCTGCAAGAATAAAACAAACATTTCAGTTTGATGAAATTTTTTAAAAGAACACTAAACAACTAGCCATAGGTATAATCTGCAAATGCACACATGTACAATAGTCCACACACACACACACAGAGTATAAGAAGAAAAATCACGTATTCTTAGGGTCACTGCCAGTGATTATTCGCCATTCCTCGAACTCAAAGGCAGGGTAGCATATCTTAAGTGGCATATGGCCCACAAGATCATCCCATTTGGCTTCAATGAGATTTAACATAGCTGTATTTTGTCTTGGAGTGCCCAAAGATGAAACAATAGACCAAAGATTTCCAAGCGTGAAAAACCTAAAATCCATGTGAGCAGGCTGTAGATTACCCATCATATACCCGCCTTCCTCTGGAATCCAATCCATCAGCCAAGAAGGAATTTGTTCAGGATAGATATTGAATTTATTGGTGGCATCCATGGAATATTCCTCCGTTTTATATCGGTAAATCTCATTTATCTTTTTCATGTCCACCCAATAGTATTCTCTGATGTGGAAAGACAGTGCACTGAGCCTATTGTTGATGGCTCTCACCAGATTCTTGGATCCATCATTTACAGCAAGCATTTCACGGGAGCAGCGAAGAGCTGAGTAAAACAGGGCCTGTAACATCAAATTTCCCAGGAATGAGATACACCAAACATGAGGTAACATAAATAAAGTTTGGCAACTTGGCATAAGAAAAATGTTTTATATATATATATTAGAAACAAATGCATCAGATCAGGGGGGCTTGGGCAGTCAAGCAGTAACTAATGACTTCCAGAAATCTTAGCTTCAAAGATCTTCAGGATATTTTTTTATACATCAATTCATCAATAACAGCAATCTGGGGTTAAATCCTTCACCAAGCGCCTTTCTACACATTCTAGAGAGTTTCAAAACAATCCAAGTTTTCAAAAATGATAAAGAAAATTCAAAATCCCTAGTTAATATCTCCAGAACACAATTCATCAGACTTTTGGTCATAGGGTTGAGATTATCACATGCTACGTCTAGAGGTGACCTTCAAAAAATCAAGCCAAATTAACTTTTCATGTTACCAATGCCAGTGTTAGAAAACACTCAATAATGAGAATTTGTGTGATAGGGAAATAAAATTAGAAAAGCACCCTTCATTTATTATCTAAAGTTAGCTGAAATACGGTGGCGACATAAGAGTGTGTTTGGGAAGAGATGAAAGTTGAAGCTTATTAGAGTTTTCAGCTTATTTTTGCTACTATTTATGAGGCCCATTGTATTTTTTGGTACTATTCATGGTCTCACTGTATTATTTAGCTAGCTTTTAGCTTTTTTTAAAGTACTTTTAACAAAAAAATTTCAGTTTCAGCTAAATAACCTATTCCCAAACGGACCCTAGTGCCTAAGCCAATTAATCAAAACACACACAACAACACTATGAAGCAATTAAGAAATTATCAAATAAATTGAACTCACTTGGATCTCAAGGGGGTGACCATGAATACCCATCCGCCGGTCTATCATGCAGGAGCCATCAGTGACCAACAGAGAAGGAAACATATCAAACCCATCGGTTAAACACAAGTTCAGTATCATTTTTAAGCCAGTCTGAACATCCACCCTTTCTTGTAATGCATAGTCACCAGTGAGTTTTCCATAAGCCCTCAATAGGATAATCCACCACAACCCTACCAAAATAAGCAAAATACAACAACAAACACCAGGTCATTTTATGCTATAAGAAAAGCATTCTTTCAGCATCAATTATTGAATACATAAGTTAGACAATAAAATCCTACTGTGAAAAATGTAGAGGCCAATAATGGTGGATTCTACAACATTCTTAATTCAAAATAATTGCAAATTCTAGCATGCATTATCTACAACATTCCACTATAGTATTACACTAACCAGAATCCACAGGTGCAACACGACCAATAGCTGATTCACCAAAATCTGGATCTAGAACTTCTTCATACTTATTTTCATCGAGAGGCACAGTTCTAACTTTAAAGCTTGCAGGCATCAAGCCCTGCCCTGGGCTGTAGCAGTCCACTGTTTTCTCCCAACTCTACATAAAAAACAAGAAAATAATCATGGGTTCTAGTAATCTCAAACATTAAATCATTAACGTATCTAAAATTTGCAGGCACTGTTTTTAGATTAAAGTTATCCAAGACCCAGTCACCTACGCATTTGTAAAAGCAGTAACATCATACGCTACACAAGGGAAGAGCAACATATTTCCCCCTGAAAAAATGACAAACTAATGAAAGGCCACACCTCTATCAGGGCAGCATTGAAAACACTAGAATAAGACATCTTTAGCACTTGAAACCACAAATATGCACATTTATATTAGCCACCAACAAAATCACCTAAAAGGTTTCCCTCACAACAAAATAAATCAAAATCACCTAAATTAGTTATTGGTTACACCAAAAGTAAGTTTAAGACATTTAGATGTTAAGACCCATAAATGAAATGAGGTTTCCACCATTTATTATTCATGTACCAAAACAAAGACATACATTTAACAATAAAACAGTACTTACTATATACAAAAAACAACACCAATCAATAAACCTATTAAGGAACAAGAATTCGAATAGTTTGTTGTTGCCATTATTTACCTGCAATTGCAAGGTATGAAGGAGAAAGTTCCTAACAATATCCCCTTCTCCTTTAAGCAAGAATGCAAGTGCTGAGGGGACGAAATCCCGGATAAACACCTGATCATAATTCAATGGTTGCTTATCCCCGGGGTCATTCGCTGCCACGGTCCCCACAGGACTCCCACAATAATACACAACAGCCTCTCTCAACAACCTCCACGCTTCTTTCTCCACCTCACTCTCCTCCACCACCTTGGGTTCAATCAAACCCTCCAAATTCCTTAAATTCACATCACCACCACCTTCAACCTCTATACTAGAGCCTTCTTCCCCAACCATATTCTCATCTTTGTCAATTCTCTCTACCACCAATGGCTTCACATTCATGCCACCATTGTTAGCTTGCACATAGATTCTCTCAAAGCTGTTCTCATTCACACGTGTCTCCACAGAAGTGGAGAGCACCCTAGAAACAATATAGCTAACCCTACCATTGGAAAACCCACCAATACCATTAGGCTTAGATTGGTAAAAACCTGAGCTTGGGAATCGAAAAGCCATGTGGGTATTGTGAACAAAGCGAGGAGAGACCAAAACACGAAAAGGGTGTGCTTGGGTCTGCGAGTTTGGATTGAAAAACTGTGAGTTTCGACATGAGGAGAGGATTTTGGAAGTGGGTTTCATGGTTGGTTTGATAAGGAATCTGATTGTGTTCATATGGACGAAGTTTTGGGATTGAACAAGTTGAGAGAATCTATGTGGTGGAAACAAAGGTTATGCATATAGAGAACTTGGGATTTCTTTTTCTTTTTTTCTATGAGATTTTGGTGTCAAATAGAAAAAAAAAAAAAAAAAAAAAAAAATGGTGGCTTTGAGAATTGAGAGAGTTGGAAATGGAAGAAAACAATGGAAATGAAGGTGAAAAAGGTAGGAGGTGCTGGTTTTTATGTTAGGCGGCGAAGAGGAAAGTCTTGCCTTGGAAAAGAAGGTTTTTTTTTTTTTTTTTTTTTTTTTAAGAAGATTTTATTAATTAATTTCTGGTTTCATTTTTTTGGGATTTTTTAAGTGATTATAAATTTTACTTAATTGTTTTCATTAAATGGTTTATATTTTTATGACCATTAAAATAAAAAACTAGATATTTCTATTTGAAAATTACTTATTTTCAATAGTTTATTTGCATAGTATGAAATAAAAAGCTAAAAACTAGCTTATTTTAATGTTATAGTCAAAGAAAAATGCTAGGTTACCAAATGGACAAGAATAATTTAGGAAAGAGAAATTAAAAACCAACAACTATTTGACGTGTTTGACATCAATGACCCAAAAACAAACATGAGTGAACTCCAATATAACATTTTTTTTTTATTGTGAGACATAGAGTTATATGTTTGTTGAATAAATTACCATACTTATAAAATGATAGAAAGTGGCTTCATTGTCACCATTAATTAGTTGAATTTAAGGAGAAGAAAAATAGATGTTTGAGTTATAGTTCATTCAATTTTTTGTGGCATCTTCCATAATAAAAAGAAAATTTCTACACACTTTTATAATAAATCATGGGTAGTAAATTGTTAGTAGTTTAAATTTATTAAATTACAATTTCGTCAACTAATAACAATTTGTAACAACTTTCCACTTGAAATTTATTGTAAAAAAAATGTAGAAATAACATTTTTCTAATAATAAAAAAAGTTGAATTTCACAAAAATTAGTAGAATAATTTTGTATGGTAGAATCTTTTTCTTTTCTTTTTTTTTTTTTTTTTTTTTGGAGAAGATTGTTTAGTAGAATCTGATTGTGTTATATATTGATGTTGAATGGTACTCATGGAGAAAGTTATGGGGGTTGGTACTCCTTAACTAGTGAAAGTTTATATGCATGGTCTGCATTCTCTATTACTTTGGTAATTTAATGAAACAATTATTAAACTAAATATTCAGCTAAAGTGCTCAAAGTTTTTTTTTTTTTTTTTTAGTGTGGAAGAAATAAGTGCTCAAAGCTATCTTCAAATAGTTGCTACATCTTTAATTAAGTTTTGGAGTTATGAAACAAAACATCCTTTAGCATCCAAATATTTTATACTCCCTCCATCCCATATATTATTGTTTGGTTTAAAAGATTCAAGTTTTTTGGGGAATGTCCCGATTTTATTTCAAATAAAAAGGTATAGATTTTCAACAATACCATTTTTCAATTTTCTTTTGATGAATGTCATTCTCAAAATAAATGTCTTTTTACTTTAAACTCAACAAACTGGAGTATTCCTTTTATATAATAAGTTAGAAAAACTATTTACATTATGTCTATAGAGTATTGACTTTTCAAAAATACTATGATTTGAGACATTCCAAGATAGAATAAATAACAATAAAATGGGAAATTTGTGTATTTTATTTTAACCCCCAAAAAATACAGATAAGTGCCAAAATGTCTCCAACTGTGAACTTTATTTATATCCAAGAGATTTTTTTTTTTTTTGGGTAGAATTATTCCAGAGAAATATACTTTCTATAAAGAAACTAGAGGTAGATTTTATATATGTGCAAGTTAGATTGTTTTATCTTATCCCAAAACCAACAATATTAATAGAAGTTTCCCCTTATTAAGCGGGTTGCCTATTGGTTTGAGACTTTAAATAAATCTATTTTATGATTATGAATCTGCAAAAATAAAAAAGGGTGTGGCTTGTGTCCAGTGAAAGTTTTCACTGGACACGTTGGATGGTGGACACGTGTCTACTCTTGGACACGTGTCCGAATCTGGACGTGTCCAGTGGAATCCAGTGGAAATTTTCACTGGACACAAGCCTTGCCCAATAAAAAAAGAATTTTCTGTTGAGAAATGATATATTTGGAAAGTTCGGTTATTGCTGTTTATTTCATGGATGATAATAGCGTGTGAAAAATGAAATAGTATATATATCACAAGCAAAAGTGCATGACACATGGGAGGAGAGAGAAAGATAAGTGTTGGTGAGTGGTGACGTGTAAGGGAGATTATCCAACATAAAATTTATAACCTGTGATAGAAGCGCGAAAAAGGTGATGTTTATGAGTATTTATAGGACAATGGTTAACAATTTATTTTAAGAAAATTTTGATACTACTTTTATAGAAAAAAAAAATTGTCAAAATATTAATTTTTCTTTTCTATAAGAATTTTCTTAAAATAATTTATTAACAATTATATTAAAGGTACTTGTTAACATTTCTCTGTCAAAAAACTTTTGTGGAAAATATGAGTCTTGTCTTTTCCTTCACAATTTGGTCTATCTCTCTCTCTCTCCTCTCTCTCTCTTAAGCAAAATTTTATTTGTTGACAAATTGTGCAATTGTAAGTGATTAAGTGCCATGTGGAAAAGTGCACAAAGAATTGACAACCGATGATATTAAGGTTCTTATTATCCACAAAAGAAATACAGTTCATATAGTGAAAATGATATCTGAATCACATCCACTTAAACAAAAATGGACATGGTGTTTGACAAGCAATAGTTGTTCATTTCAATGTGGGTTATATGATTAACCCTTTGTTTCTCTCTTTTCTTTTTAGTGTTGGATTGGGATGAGCCAAGTGGGTCTTTGACACTGAATCTGAAATTATGGCAGCAAGAATAGCAATCAAATAGATTCTGATATAATTTGCTAAGCATGTGGCAGCTTGAGTGAATTTATAACCATGCAAAATACTTGTAAAATTGTTGGTTCTATTTGTGGTGTAAGAGAGATTAAAATTACCAGGCAAAGGATAATATTAAATTTTCTTTTCTTATTTTTGGTAAGGATGATGCTTAATACTTTACTTGATGAGTGATTAAAATGAATTTTACCAATAATTCAACCACCAATAATAGAAAGGTCTTTTTTATCATTTTTTTAAAAAAAAATAGAGAAATGAGAACAAAAGCTATAGCAAGGATTTTCATAATTTCACTTCACTTATTAGCAAGCACTATAAGATATTGATATGTAATTACATGCAGTAGTCTAGAGGTTCTTTAGACAAAGTGTAATTATTAATAGACTCTTATTAACAAGTGTCAAAGTGCACTCGTTAAAGAAGAATCTAACAGGTTTCACTGCATTGAAAAGTAACAAAAGTTAATATTAAACAACTATCCTTATAACAAAAGACAGCTCGACTCCCTAAAAAAATAATCAATCAATGTAACAAACAATGTACTTCAACACCCATTAACCAAACCCTTGACAAAATTGCAAAATCTAGTCATCATATGGGGTAAAAAAAGTGAAAATTTAGTGTCTATGCCATGGCTCTCTTCATATATACATGTGGGTCAGCCCAACCTGTTATCTCCAAAATTTGGGTGGACAGTGGACACAGGCCCATGTTTATGCCCAGCTAAAATTCCAACCAAACTCTAGCACATCCTCTGTTTTAGAGTGATCTCCATCCATAGCCTCTATTCTCCACCTCACTTCATTCCTCCTTTCCTTTCTCTCTCTCTCTCTCTCTCTCTCTCTCTGAGTCTGAAATGACCACCACCGTTATCTTGAACTCGCTCCTCCCTCTTCCTCCTCCTCAGACTCACTCACCCTCCGGGTTAACTCGTTACACGAGGTCGTTACCTCTCCGCTACTCAACTACTATTTCTTGCAATGTCCAAACGGTAATTCTTCCTACCTTCAAAACACCCCAACCCCACAAGAAATATAGTCTCTTTTATTTTTTATTTTTTTTCCTTCTTAAATTTCTATACTAAGTAAAAAGACAGCAAGATTGATTTTTAATGTTGTTTTTTCTTATGGGTGTTTAAGGTTGTCTGCTGTGACATTAAAACTTAACTTCGTTACATAGATGTTATGGGCTATGCAATTCAATGCATGTTAGTTAAAAGCATATATATATGTATAGTTAGAACAATGTTGAGCTTAAATGATTGTATGGTCATACTGAGATTAGTGACTGCAAAAGAAGGCTAGAAGAGTGGAAGTCAATTCTATTTTGTCTATTGGAGAGACTATGGAGTTCTTTCAACCTATTTAATTATGAAAGAAATGTTTTTTTTTTTTTTTAATAAAAATTTTGGGGTGCTTTTAACTTCAAATGATAATTTTTAATCCTAATTGTTGTAATCTCTTTAGTTAGGTAATTAGTTAGTTAATTGAGATTAGGATTAGTTAGTTAGGATTTGAGCAAATGTAACTCATTTAATACATGACTCAATTTAAAGAGCACGTGTTAAATTAACTAGCCAATTATCTTGAGCCAATGTGGGCCAATGAGATTAGAGATAGTCTCCTATAAATACATAATTCTAATTCAACATTACATATCATTGAAGAATAAACCAATTGATTACTTAGTGCATTTCTTCTCTTTCTCTTAATATTTCTCTATGGAGGGAGACTAAATCGAATGAAGTCCATTTTCCAACAATTCTCATACATTCCCATACAATTCCTATCCATCTCCATTAAGAACCTCTAAGTTCCTAACATGTGTCATATTGCTGTAATTCTATAAATCACCACTTGGCTGAGATACTTGTGGTTCAATGGTTTGAGGGGACTGAGAAGACTTTCATCCTGAACTCATATATGCTGCTGAATTAGAATATATCACGGAGCAGTCAAGTAGGAGCCTGGTACAAAAGTGTTCATTATCAAATGGACGACGTTAAGCATTTGTCAGTAAGGCATTGTCAATTCCCCAAAGACGTGAAAAAATCTAACAATTTAAATTTTCTTCTAGTTCTTTTTGATAAATTAAAAGAGAAAAAGGGGTTGTAGGAAAGTTTGGAAAAACAAATGAATTGGTAACGACAGGATTTGTTTCTAACTGTTAGTTCCCCTTTTACTTTCTGAGAACTACTAATTGGGTTAGGCTATATTTGTTTTGAGAAATGCCTGCTTATGAGGTCTTTTCATATTGAGCATCCTGTTTGGTAATGAACACCACTTGTGTTTACAATATGATGTATGTTCCATCAAGTAGTATTCTAGCTTTGGTTTTTATGTTCCATAACAATGTCTTTTAATTATACATTTTCTAATATATAATCAGACTAAAGCTTTTGCAGTTCCTAGGAGGAATGCAGTGGCCTTGATTTTGTCAAGTTATTTCGTCTCAGGAGTTGGTTTGCATGATGCTGCATTTGCTCAACCATCTGTTGGACTCAGAGAATACATAGATACTTTTGATGGTTATTCATTCAGGTACCCTCAGAACTGGATTCCAGTCCGAGGTGCTGGGGCTGACATATTTTTTAGGGACCCTTATATTCTTGATGAAAATATTTCTGTGGAGTTGTCCTCTCCCTCATCCTCCAGTTACAAGAGTGTTGAAGACTTGGGTCCACCTCAAGAAGCTGGAGAGAAAGTACTTAAGCAGTACTTGACAGAGTTCATGTCTACCAGGCTTGGCGTCAAGCGTGAATCAAATATTCTATCCACATCTTCCAGAGTTGCTGATGATGGGAGAATTTACTATCAAGTTGAGGTAAGATATTTCTAGTGTTGAAAATGTCAATTGCCTGCATCGAGCTTAGTAGTGATAACAGTTATCCAGTCAACATTAGATTGGTCACCACAGGAGGTCAGTTAAATTGGCTTGTGTTGATTTTCACTTGTCAAGATTAGCCATGGCACATCATATTTGGCAGAATCAGCCAAGCAGCTCTTAAATTCTTTAGTTACATAGAGTAAGGCACTAGAAGAAGAGTGCATGTTGAGTGGCACTAGATGAGGAATGTGCCACTTGTATGTACTTTTATTATTGAACAATACATAATGTGGAATGATTTGTACCTAGGGGCCTATGTCTCAAAAATTTTCTTTCACATGAATTTTGGGTCATTTCATTCTACAAGAATAATAATGTGGGATTCCATTCTCCCACCCTTATTTTTTTCAGTTATTGATTTAATTACAAATATTTGGATTTTAAATCATGTATGTTGGCTTGCACTTGCTATTAGGTAAACATAAAGTCATATGCAAGCAACAATGAGCTGGCTGTTATGCCTCAAGACCGTGTGGTTAGTTTGGAATGGGACCGGCGCTACCTTTCAGTTCTGGGAGTTGAAAACAACCGGCTGTATGAATTGAGACTGCAAACACCTGAAAATGTATTCTTGGAAGAGGAAAATGATCTTCGCCAAGTCATGGATTCCTTTAGGGTAAACAAGGTGCTTGGTTAACTGATGCTACGTTTAAAAATTTTTGTTCACCCCATGCATTGTGCTGAGTTTGTATTGAGCAGTAATGATAAAGAGGAGAATATCAAAACTCTTGGTAGGAAAAGCTTGTCCTACATGCTAGCTTCTTTCATATGAATTTAATTGAGTGGAAACTGAAGACAGATTAACTCAACATGACCAATTTGGGTTTCTTCAAATGTAACTAGGCTTGCGCAGGAACAAAATGTGAAAGGAGAGATTGATTCACCAGATAATGATAAATCTTGGTGCTCTGAAGGAGTAACTCAACATGACCAATTTCATTTCCCTTTAAACTCTTGGTGCTTTAACAGTGCTCCCTCTGCTAATGATAAATCTCTCTGTCTCTCCCCTCATCAATAAGACTAATATGATTTGATTCCTTAAAAATCCTATACATTGTCCCATGGGTTGATATACTCAAATAGATGGAACCCAATGCATAAAGGAATTTCAAGAAGTAACATTCTTATGACTTTTTCCTCAGTGTCATGATTTATTACTGAATCACTGACCACATGTGAAAGAGTAATTGTGATAGAACGCTAAATAAAAAGAAGAAATGCTCTCTCAGTCTTTATAAAAACGCTACATTACCTGAGGGCTTTATTTTTATTTTCCCCAAGATCCCCTTTCAAATCGAAGTGATGAGTAAAATGCTCCATGCAAGATATGTCAATGCTAAAATCTCAATGAATTTGACTTCGAAGTTTAAGTGAGAAACTCAAATAGGTACAGTTTATGTAAGAACCTCAAACAGGTACTTTTGTCGATTATATCACTATAGGGCAAGTCACTGCCTGATAGTTGGTCAGAAAATGGAGCTAGCTTCATACACTCAGCAACTAAGAATCATGGAGGTAAATATAAAATCACAGTACATATGTGATGACTTCCACTATAATATGTTAACTTATATGAATCTTGGCATCTAGAAAGATCTCATTGCCTTTTTGTAGACAACATTGAGGAAATACTCTTTTGGCACTCCACTTTTTGAACAAGTAAGAAAATAATTAAACATAAACCCTTCCAACCTTGATACCATGTGGAAACTCAAACGAAGCAAAGTAATGATAATTTAAGCAAAATAACACAATCCTCAAACACAGCCACAAAAAAGGATCAATGTTTTTTATAACTCTATCTAAAAGAGAGATAAGCTCCACAAATCAAGCAGACAGATTAGTAGAAAAAGAAAGAGTGAATTTCTTAATAATTCACCATTCAACTATTGATGTGTGTCTCTCTCTCTCAAAAAAAAAAAAAAAAACTATTGATGTGTGTTCAGCAACACAAAAAAGGTACAAATTTAACAAGAAACAATATCGTAACAGAGGATCTCTACAATTCTCCAACTATGGGTGCATGATTCAATACTCCTAGACTCCAAAAATAAGTGAAAGAAGAGTGACTAAAACCTCTCTCTAATGCCACTTCAAATATTATTTTTCACTGTCTTATAACCATTCTGAACTAGCAGCACCTTAAGAAAAACACTTAGCTAAAATAGACCTCTGATCCTTGAAACTTAAGCATAGGTTTGATTTCGTCCCTCAAATTTAAAACATTTTTTATTTTGACCATGAATAATGTAAATGATAACAATATTGTCCTTCTATCCATCAACTGTGAACTGAATTGGACATTTGGCCAACAGAAGGCTGATGCGACGGTTAAAATCTGATGTTGCATTCACAGCTAATGACAAAAGGAAACATTGCTGCCTTTTAAATTTCTCAAGGGTGAAATTAGAAAATTTTAAATTTGATGGACAATAACTGAATTTAGGTCCAATTTCTGAGACAAAAGTGTATTTCAGCCAAAAAAAAAAAAATATACACCTACCTAAAGAAAAAATTGGATTAAATTTTACAACAACAGAACATCCACCACATGGGTCTAATAATGTCGTTTCCTATCATTGGCAGCCACCTCCAATGCAATTGTGCAGCAGTCATCATGGCATCAAATTTGTCAGGCTTCGCAGCAGAATCAAAATCTAAGGGCAAGGAAAATAGATCAGATACCCAAAAAGAAAGAGATCATGAGAAATGGTTAGAGTAGAACATTATCAAGCAAACTGGTAAACATTTGACAACCTCAATTAATATCAAAGCCAACTTGGCCTTCTAAAGCAGACAAACTCTTTCTCATCCTTTTGGACCAATTCTACATGTCAAAATTGTGAAATTGTGTACCATACACTGAACAAAAATGATCTAATAATCAATTTCCATCACAAGTTTAGAGGTTAATTAAGCATTTTGTGAATAGCAAGGCCATCGTTCATGAATCTCTCAGCAATTATGACAATTGTAGTGGTTTGTTCACCGTAAAGAGATTTTTTTTTTTTTTTTCCTTTGATAAGTAAAAGAGATATTCTCTTTAGATAGCATGACCACAACTTGATAAATTGCACTGCAAAATCATCCCATGACTAATTAAGTAAATGGAGAACTGAGTAATAGTTGGCACTTGGCAATGCTAGTATTATATCATGTGTTTATTACCATCATAAACTGTCTTCAAATTAAGTCACATGGTGCCTTTGCTAATCAATGGATTCCATATTCTTAAACTATTTGAGGATAATCTCTTAAGTCAAATTTAGACATAAAACTCAACAATCTTTACAAGTCTTGTGTGAACCACGTTTTCACCCCAATGTAGCTAAATAAATTTTGGTAAGTGTACATAAAGCATAACAAATAGGCATAGAACAAACCATAGAACAAACCAAATCAACAACATGGTAGACATTGCAAATAGATTACAGCTGAAATGTGTGAACAAAATTTGCTCACTTAAATTGATATTGCTAAATGTTCAATTTCAACAATGCACAAGCACACACACCCATGCGCGCGCGCGCGCAGACAAACACTCACACAAAGAGAGAGAGAGAGTCGGGGAGGGGGGGGGGGGGGGGTTGTCTTACCTCTATAAGATTCTTCAATAAGATCATCTTGAACTTATTCTCACCCTTTAATTCACCATAAAAAAAAAAGGAGGCAGTCAAGTGAGCCCCTTCAAATGGATCATATCTTCAAATAATATAGCTATAAACCTGGAAGGGCAAACTGATGATGCACCTGATACTGGAAGTTGAAATGTTCTAGTCAGGGTGCTGAAAAGTCATCATCTTCATCAGAGTCCTCTTCTTGCAACTCAGCCTCCTTGCAACTAAAAAGGTCCCTTGGCTTATTTTCATCATTAAACAAACCATGACGTCCCAAGACAACAAGATCAAGAAGCTTTCTTCTAGCATCATAAACTGGATTTGGTTCTATCAAACATCCCCTCTCATATGCTTCTCTCAGAAAGATGGTATGCCTCTTCCCCTTGGTGGACAAATAAAATATTCCTGGGTGATCCAAGAACAAATCCCTTATATTTAAGTCAATCCCAAACCATTTCCTAAAATGGCTGATCTTCTCTACTTCCACCATCTTCTCCACTGTCAAGCTCAAGAATTCATGAATGATTGCAACAGCCCGTTTTTCCATTGCCATCATTCCAAACTTGGACCTCTTCTTCTTCTCTCTCATCTCCTCGTATGGTCCCACATATGGCACACTTTGCCATTCCTTAACCTTGGCCCTAAAACTCTTACTAAGTTTCATACATGGAGGATACCCATGTTTAAAACTATACCTCATTTCCATCCTATCAACACTACAATCCTGCTTACAACACTCCAAAAGCCTCCAATTCTCCACTGCTGCCGTAAAATGATTGATACAACTCCCATCAACCAGTTTCAAAAAATGAGTATTGGGTTCATGAGCATCACAAAGTTGAAAAAGATCAGAGTTTCGAGCAATTACTGATTCCTCAAAATCATCAGGGAGCCCGAGTTCCCTCCAAACTTTGAAAATGCCACGAAGGGGCAGCATTTTGGATGAGGACATTGACAGAAGCCGTACCAAACGGTCAACAACAAGTGGCAAAGAAGCATTGATAGCCTCAGCTTCTTGGCAAGAAATCTCAATAGCAGTGTCAGTTAATCTGCAGAAGGGCTGAGACTTGTTGGGGTCATAGTAAATGTAGAAAATGTGAGGATATTTGCGTAGAAAGGAAGTGGCGCCACGGTTGAGGTGCAGCTTTTGGGAGAGCCTAGAGAGGAATTCAAGGGATACATATGGGTTCTTTGGGTTTGCAAGGATGAGGTCTTGAATGGCAATGACTTTGACAAGGTGCTTGTACTTGTCCATAAGTTTCTCAAACACAGTGTCTCTAGCTCTAGCTGCAACATACTGGGAAGATGTTGTTTTTGACCGAACAGCCATTAAGGGCTGGTGGGGGTGTTTGATTATGAATTTGACAATATGGGTTCTCATTCTTTTGCCTAAAAGTAGCAATGATTTTCCACCTATCTAATCTTATGCCCAGCTAGGACTTTTGTCAAACATATCACATGCACATTTTGGTAAAGTACAATGTGACGGTTTTTTTAAGCCGAGAAAGACACTAACCTAGAAAGATCATGGGCTTTGGTTTATGATCAAAGGTTGAGTTTCTGGTGGTAGTATTAGTATTTAGTAATACTCTTTACCGTTTCTTTCTTTCTTTTTTTTTTTTTTTTTTTTTTTTTTTTTTTTTTTTGAGAGAGAAAAATACTCAACCGTTTTTGGGCCTTCTGGCCGGCTAAGAGGAATGGGAAAGAGCGACCATCAAAAGAGATGCAAAACAGCCTCCTTTTAAAAACATTTTTTTAAGAGTAACGTAAAGTTTGAAAAATTAAAATTACAAAGGAAAAATTGCACTTTGCCTATAAAACTGCACTTGCCCATAAAATTAAAAATTATGGGCAGTTGCAAATTTCCCTTTATTTTTATTTTTTCAAAAAAGTAATAATTTTTATCACAATTGTCCAAGTAGTAGGTTGTGAGTAGTAGAGAAAAAATAGTAGTTTATATGAATCTGACAAATAGTCAATCACAACATGCCGTATAAAATAATTGTTACAAAAGTTTTGGTTATTTATGTGATACTAAAATTACTTTTTATTTATTTATTTATTTATTTTTTTAAGATTCAACTTCCTTTAAGTTAAAACCTAAATAATTTTGCTTTATCTTTTATCTTTTGTAATAAGCATTTTATTAACCAATAATTTTTTTTATTAACCAATAATTTTGTAACTCAATTAGTACCTCAAAATATTTTAATTAATAAAATTTTAAAAAAGAAATGTGTCTAAACTCACATTTTAATGATCTTAATACCCTGCCACGTCAAACAAATAACATCCCATTGACACAATACATGCACAATTTGAAAGATCATCATTATACATGCGATGTGTTTGTTGTTAGAGGGTATGAATATCATTAGCGTGTGAAAGGTAAAGTGCTCGTTACAAAAAGATAGGGGTAGCATCGTTATGTTTTTAACTAGAGGGGATATTGCAATTGCTCTCCCGCTCTCCCTATACTTAGAGAGATGAAAGTGAAAATTACCTTTTTAATTTTTCAAATTTAGGTTTTACTTCCAACCCTCCAATTTTTTATCATTTCACTTATATCCACAACAACTGTAAAATAAGAAAACCCAATCAATTATGTAGAAGATATATATTTTTAAAATGGTTTTCCTAAGTCAATCTTGCAACTCGTTTTTCAATTGTTTTCAAAAAATAAAAATCTTAGATCTCCCATAAAAAAAAAGGATTTTTTTAAAATGATTTGTAAAAGAATGTATCTCATGCATTAGATATATGTGTCTTCCCTCTCATAATATATGCATTTCACATAGTTACAATAACCTTTATCCTATGATAAAGAAGATGCATACGATCTAATGCATAACATAATTATTGATAATCATGACATTTAATGAAATCACTTAGAAAAATAGTGATGAAATCATCTTAATTTTAACTCCCTCTCCCTCTCCCTCTCTCTCTCACATAAGGAATGGTGCAATACATGGATCTAATTGTAATTATGAAATTGCTTAAGTGCCCGTTTGTTTCAGCTTTTAGGGGTTGAAACGCCACGTTTTTTAAAAGTCCAGCTTATATTGCTGTTTGGTTCAGCGGAAACGCAACTTTTATCCAAAAGTTGCGTTTTGGGCGAAGGCGTAAATACGCATAACAATTATGGAGCTCTGGAGGTCCATAAACAAAAAGCCAAGAAGCGTTTTGAAACTATCTGTTGGGCTCTTCCGAAAATTACCAAACTATCCACAAGCTCTTCCTCAAAATCAAGATACAAACTCAATCACAATCAAGATACAAACTCAAAACACAACCTTAAAACTCATCAAATCAGAACCAAAAAAAAAAAAAAAAAAAACAACAACAACAACAAAGCAAATTTGACCCATTTGAGCCGCAGTGGTGAGGCAGACGAGCGGTGGTGACGCGGACGAGCGGCGATCTGCACTCTCTAGTTGGCGATCTGCACTCTCTAGGTGAACCGAGTTGAAGGCATTCTGGACATTTCGTATGGCCGGAAGTAGCTGCAATGTTATCGGCCAGGTAATAAGGCAACACGTTCGAGTTCACCCACTGAGTCGCCGCATTTGGATCGGAAGCTAGCGTCAGAATGTCGCCGTTGGCGGCTCCAATAACAATTCTGATTCCGGTATTCGCGAGTGCCTTGATGATCGCACCATTGGCACTATAGATTCAAACCTTTCCGATCGCCGTTGATTTGGGGAGACTCGCGGTTGCCGTTGGTGGTGAGAGAGAGAGAGAGAGAGAGAGAGAGAGAGAGAGAGAGAGAGAGAGAGAGAGAGAGAGCTAGAGGTATGTCTGAGGAGAAACCAAAAATGAAATTGAAGACAGATAAGAAGTATACGTGTGGAGGAGAAAAAAAAGAAAAAGAAAAAAATAAAACGTATGGATGAAAAAAAAAAGGATGGAGATAAAAGGAAATAAAATAAAAAATAAGTAATTAAAAATTGATAAATGTTACAGCAATATTTTCACAATAAATTTTAAGAAATAGGTTATGATTAACTAATATTGGTGGGAAAAATAATTTTTTTAGAAAGAGAAAAAAAATAATTATAATAGTACATTCAAATTAAAATCAGTATCAACTTATCACAAATGAGCAGAACTCAGGATCTTTAACGGACCATGCAATGGTAGTTTTTCGTGATTCCATTGTAAATTCCATTTGGGGATAATTATTAGTAGTTGTATTTTTTTTTTTATTTATAATATCATGTAGTACAATTTAAACTTGGGTTATTGGTATGTATTTTATCATCTTTTTTTACATTTTTATGTAGTACAATTTAAACTTGGATTATTGGTGTATATTTTATCATCTTTTTATATTTTCATTTTGTGCTTCATGATGATGAAAATTATTTAGATTTAATTAATACTAATAAGAGGTCATTAATGGTAATAACAATTATGACACTAAAAAAGAAAAATTGCCCAAATATTATTAAAATAATACCAATAATATATTGTTATTATTATTATTATTATTATTATTATTATTATTATTATTATTATTATTTAGTAAGTATATGAAGTAATTGATTTAAGTATGAAATAAACTCACATAAAAAAAAAAAAAAAAATATGAAATAAACTCCCTTATATATACATTGTCCTTTTTGGTAATTTATTCCTCAAACTGCCACTTTTATAAGTGCTAGCCAAACACTCAGCTTTTTCAAAAAGCACTTTTTAATAGTTTTTACCAAGTACTCAGCTTTTTAAAAATGCACTTTTTTATTATGCATTTTTTGAAAACTCAACTTTTTCATTATGCACTTTTACAAAAAGTTGAACCAAACTCACCCTAAATATTAACATACGGTGAAAGAAGAGATTAGGTGTTCTAATTTGTTATCTTGGGTGAAGTTATCATGTTCTAATTTGATTGAACGTAAACAGAGAATCGAAATGACAACTAATTTAAAGGAAAAGAAAGAAGTAAAATTGCCAAGCACGATGCTTGCTGTGACTTGCATGAGGTCTTTCATGTTCATTTGGCTAGGTCCAAGATGACTACCATATGTCCATTTCGTCATTGTATTGTGAACTGGAACACATTGCAGATATTCAAATTCTAAAACCAGCTGTGCACGAAAACAGAACACTATTTTGGAACTCATGTTTAAGAAACATTCTTTAAGTGAGGACTTCGAGCATGAAAGACCAAAGAACAAAATAGGACCTGATAGTCGTAAGAAATAACTATTTGATGAAAGTCACTCAACAATTTCAGCAAACTACCGGCTGGACCCTTTCTAAATGGTCTTTGATCATAGGAAATCAAAATATGGAATACGCCCTATTAACAGTTATAGTTGCTTCAACAATGTGTAGTTATTTGAGGAATCTGGTTTAACAATTGCAGGGGATTGCGATTGCATATTGATTTCCAAGCCTTTCCCTCTACAAAAGATCTGGTAACACTTATCCTCAACCCTTCAGGCCACTTACAAAACCAGCGTATATCCAAGGAGAAGTTCACATTAACGTCAACTCTAATAGTAGAATCTATTTGAAGCATGAGGAACAAGCTGCTCTTCCAAGTTAAGAAAATCAATTTGATGGTCCAAAGTACTGAGATTCAGAGGAAGTTCACAGAAGTGCAGAACTGTCAGGGATATGGCAAGATAGCCCATCTTCCTGTTCGACAAAAACAGTGGCAACAAAAAGACTGCACAAAAACTCTCTCACTCACATAAAGAGACTGCACAGACCCCTAGCTTTCGAAGACCATGTATAGTTGTATTCAGCTCCTTCAATTTTCTCTTCATATCACTTTCATAGTACAATTTTTTTTTTTTATAAATAACGTAAGAATTATTATTAATAATAAAAAGATTGCCAAGCCGAGTACATTGGGGATGTACTATGGAGGCACAAATCAAGAAACAAAATAACAATGGTCAAGGAAAATAGAAAAGGAAGAACAAGAAAAATGAGAAAAAACCACACTCCATTCAAATAGAGTGTGTAAGAAAAAAGACTTAATTTTCAGCAAAAAGTGTTCGCAACCCTCAAAGTTTCTAGCATTCCTTTCTCGCCAAACGCACCAAATCAAACAGTGAAGCACTAATTTCCAAACATCAATGTGACGATGTCGCGCAAACTTTCCTTGCCAAGCCTCAAACAACTCAAGAACAGTATGAGGCATAACCTATTGAATACCAAACAAGTAGAAAACCAAAGACCACAACTCCCAAGTTATGGAGCAATGAAGTAGAAGATGATCCACCGACTCCCCACACCTCTTACACATATAGCACCAGTCAAGCACTATCACTTGTCTTTTACAAAGGTTGTCTGTTGTTAAGATCTTACCTAAGGAAGCAGACCAAGAAAAGAATGCTACCCTTAGAGGAGCCTTCGATTGCCTTATCATTTTCCATGGAAAGGAAACAAGATTATGAGGGTACAAAAAAATACATCTCAAGTTTAAATCTTTCCTAACCACCAAATGGTAGCTTAACAACTCAGTCATAAATGAAGTTATTGCTTGAAATTACAATGCCACCGCAACATTCTATACATGGCAACTACTATCTTGCTAAAAAAAAATCTTAAAATTGATCTTGATGTGTGAATTTTAAATCATGACCTTCAAATTCCCCTACATTTGTGAGAGCTCAAAAACCTTTGTAGGTAGATTCTTCAGATCTAGTTTATCTATTTGCAAGCCAGAGAGCGCAACACTAATAATTCCAAAGGACGCTTGAATTGTTGGAAATACATGAAGGCGATCTAACTCCACCCAGCTGATCACGAGCAGGTCTGCAGAAACGCACCAACGATACATAATCAATTTCCAATAAGAGAAAAAGCATACAACATGCATCTTTGGCTCTGCAGATCATTGCTGCTACTGGGTTTTTGAGTTCTGTAATACATAGTTGACCTGTATATATCTTGTTTCTGTTTAATACAAATCTTCATTCATAGACATATCCCAAAAAAAAAAAACCTTCATTCATTGAAAACAAAATATGAATTCATGGCTGCAAACAGCCAATATTATTTATCAGAAATCTAGCTAGTCATCTAAGCAGCAGTGCTGATTTTCTAGACGAGTGACCTCATGACTCACATAGCCTACAACAATGACAGCAGTACCATCTCTTTCCTCTAGAAATAGTACATGAACAGGCATGTTTACAACACAGAATACTACAAGGATCACAATGAAAACATATGGGTCTCTTATTAGTGAGGATATTTACCTTGCCATGATTTGAAGTCAGATCAATTGATATAATGCCAGGAGGCAGTTGAAATTGCATGGTTCCCAGATCATTTCGTATTCCAACCATCACATTGGCAATTTGGCACGACATGTCCTTGCATCTGATGTTAGCTGTGGTTTTACATAAATAGTACTGTTCTACTTTTAAACCTGTATAAAGATAAAACTAAAATTTTAAACTAAAATAAACATATACAGGAACTCAGTAATGAAGTGTAATTGTCCATACTTCCCCTATACCTGTATATATATTCTGTCTCATTATCGTGATAAACAATTGTTAGAAATTGGCCTGGGTTTGACCCAACCCATAACTCATGACCCATAGATCGTCCAAATGGGTTATTTGATAAGTGAGTTTAAATTTAAACTGATTGATCAACTCTCCTAAATAAAAGCTAAAAACTACAGCAGAGTTCCACTGCAGTGATAAATAAATTACAAAAATGAGAAGATTGATTTTTCTGATCTTAAAATCACTAGGCAGAGAGTGTCGAGTTTACTCATAGCGGAAATCACAACTAAATCTTCCCAGAACCACTTTTAGCCAAACCAAACTAGATCAATACCACATTATATAAATAAATAGAACCATTATTCCCACACAAAAAAAAAAATCAATTTCCCAGAACCGTTTCCATCTCCACACACAAAAAAAAAAAAAAAAAAAAAAAAACTCAAACCAATCCAAAACAAACTGAACACAAAAACACAAACCATCACCTTAAACCCATACTTAAGCCTTCCCACAACCAGTTTCAGCAAAACCAATTGAAACCACAACCACTATCCAAAAAAAAAAAAATCTAGAACCATTTCCATTCAATTAAAACAAAAACAAATTTTGTTTTGTTTAAGCTGATAGGTGTATCACTCAATGGGATGAAATGTCATTAGTACCTTCAAAATACAATAAAGTATATCAACCATCTCTTTGACTGAATGACTTCCATTGCCATAATGAATGAATCCATCAATGGTCTATTTGTAGCATTAGGACCACAAAATAAAAGTTTTTCTTATCAGAAAATGATAGCATTGATAGGTTTTTAACCACCCCCCCCCCCCCCCCCCCCCCCCAAGTAGTCATTTTTATAGGGCATAATTAAGGGCCTTACTATCATCCGAGTCTCATGGTAGGTCTTGTCGTCACAGATAGCCCTACAAGGCATAAGCACAGCCTTCCTTCAAGTCTCATGAGGAAGGAGTTGTATCAATAGTCACCACTGAAGTAATATTTCTTAGTACTTCAGTAGCATGTACCTTGGCACTGTAAAGCCATCAAGCACTGGTGAAGCAAAATGTTTGGTATAGTCATAATTCGTAACTAGACAAGCTCTTGAGGAACAATTGCAGCAACACATCGAAGTCAATCAGCTTATGTAAAATATATTGCTACCAGTAGTCCACACATGAACAAGAACCCTGCTTAAAGTGGTGAAAGCGATGCCGATCCCTCACTACAATTTCACGATCAAAAGCTCTAGAGATGAATTTAGCTGCTGAATGACAATCATTACATATTCGCAAATTCTTCATAATCCTTATTGGTGTTGGTGGAATGATAGCAATAAGCCCAAAGGCAATTGCAAGCTTCTCACTGTGCCTAAACAGAGAGGTTTCCTTCTCTTCTTGATCAATGTCAAGGGAAACCTCATTTGTATCTGGTACATAACCTTCCATTTTCAATTTCTCATTCATTTCATCCAACTTATCCTCAATCTCATTTATTAAAGGATGTGTCTTATCTCCTGCTAGAAATTCATGGATTACTCCATTTGCTTCAATCATGCTACACCCTGGGGTTTTCACCACCTTATGCTGTTTCATCGTCCCCCTAACTTGAAGAACATCATCCCAGTGACCTTTTGAAGCATATATATTGGACAATAGCACATGGAAACCATCATGGTCAGGTTGAATCTCAATGAGCTTTCTTCCTACTCTCTCCCCCATTTCATTCTCACCATGTTTCTTGCAAGCTCCAAGCAAGGCACCCCAGGTAGCAACATCCGGTGCCATAGGCATGCTCTCAAGGATTTCCTCTGCTTCTTTGAGCATTCCTGCACGTCCTAGAAGATCAACCATGCATCCATAGTGCTTAACATTGGGTTCTATCTGATGTTCTCGAATCATTGAATTGAAGTGGTGACGCCCCTCATCAACTAAGCCCATGTGTCGACAAGCCCCAAGAACTCCCATAAACGTTATCTCATTAGGCACTACACCACATTTCTTCATGTCAAAGAACATGTCTAGTGACTTATCCACTAAACCATTTAGTGCCAAACCAAGAATGAGAGCATTCCAAGTAGAGACCCCCCTTTCCTCCATGCCATGAAAAACTTCCAATGCATTTTCCACACACCCACATTTCATGTACATGTCTATAAGGGTTGTACCCAAAATGACGTTAACCTTTAGACCATTCTTCTTTATATAAGCATGAATCCATTTACCTAAGTCAAGGGCAGCCAGGTGAGTGCAAGCTGATACTACACTAACCAAAGTGGTCTCATCAGGCCTAATTCCCTCAAGCTGCATTTCCTGGAACAGTGCCAAAGTCTCTGAGAAATGGTCATGCTGAGCATACCCTGATATCATTGCACTCCAAGACACAATATCCTTACTAGGCATGGAATCAAATAATTTCTTAGCAATTTCAACTGATCCGCATTTCAAGTACCCAGAGATCATGGAGTTCCAAGATATCTGGTCCAATTGGCAGCCTGCATTGAATAGTTTTTCGGCTGCCATTATGTCACCGCAAGTTGAGTACAAGTGAATAAAAGCATTTTGAAGGTTAACATAAGATTCAATTCCAATTTTGACAACCAACCCATGGATCATTTTTCCTATGTTGACAGCTAACAAATGTGCGCATGCAGACAAAACACTAACCCCCACAACCTCATCAACCACAATTCCATTAGTTTTCATTTGCATAAACATAACCAAAGCCTCCTCATACATTTCATTTTGCTCATAACAAGAAATCAATGCACTCCACGATACCATATCTTTCTCAGGCATCTCATTAAATAACAGACAAGCCTCATCAACATGACCTGTCCTACCCAACAACACAATCATAGAATTCGAGGCAATCGTATTCCTTTCTGGCATCAACTCATAAATACACTTGGCATTCTCCACATCCCCTATCTGAACATACCCTGCCAAAATTGAATTCCATGAAACTGAATCCAAAACAGGACTTTCATCAAACAACTGGCGCGCATCACCCATACTCCCACAAACTGCATACATGTTAATCAATGTGTTCTGAACATAAACATCTGAATCAAAACCCAATTTCAAAACATGGTTGTGCATCTGTTTCCCTTCAAAATCTGATAACCGGATAGCACAAGCTTGAATAAGAATTGGGTGTGTGTAATTATCACTACCACCCACATTGTTGTCCACCATCAATTTGTACAAAAAGATAGCCTTTTCAGGATAGTTTCTTTGTACATAAGCTCTCATCATGGTGTTCCAAATGAACCCATTTGGGTTCTCAATGTGGTTGAAGATTTGGAAGGATTGATGAATGTGGATAAAGGGTGAGTCAGTAGAGTACTTGAGGACTCTGCTGGCAGCAAAGGTGTCTCTGATAAACCCAGTGAGGATCATCTGGGAGAGTATTTGGTTGAAAAGCTTGAGATTTTGGCATTTGGGCAAGTGGGCCTCTAGTATTGGGAGGTTTATGGTTGGTTTTAGAGTGAGTTTTTCATACAAAGTTAATTTTTTTATGGTTGACGAAAAAGGATTCACTTTGATAAAATTCATAGGAAGAAACAGGAAGGGTTCGCTTCTTGTACAACAGAGTTTGCCAACAACATTAACAGAAAACAGCAAACTTTTAAGTTTTAACCAATTTATTTTTGGGCAAAAATACAAAATTCACCTCTAACTTTCTCCCTTTTTCATTTCAATCTTCCAACTCTCCGTTAGTCCTCTAAGTTTCAATTTTTGTCAATGCAGAACTCCGCTACAACTCTACGGTTAGAACTCCTGAAACTTGCATTTTTTTATTTATTAATAAATTCGGAATTAAATTCGCTGGCGACGGCGCTGAGCCAAGCCGGCCACCCAGCTGCCACGTGTTCACCTCCACATACTTTTGCAAATTTCCCAATCTGAAGCTCAGTGATGACTCGTTCCCATTCGAACTTGTTCTGCCTGACCCACCCAACTCGCTCCCACTCTGCCCCAACCCCACCACCACCGACTCACCACCACCAATCTTGAAACTGTTACTACTACTCTTATGACCAGACTTGTTCTTCTTTGCTCCATTGCTCTCTCCCGACCCGACCCGAATTCCCCGCCCCGAAAGCGCCCAAGTGGTCTAAAGCAGCTGGCGTCACGGAAGCCGCCTGCTTGGAGCTCACGCAACCCATCTCCGCCGCTGCTCCCACACCCACTACAACCACCAACACGGCGACCCAGATGGCATCCCGGGTCGACCCGTCAAATTCTTGAAGTTCAGAAAAAACCCATCTCCGAAAATGAAGGAAGAAGAAGAAGTTGGAAGTGGAAGACAAAAAGCCCTGCAGAGAATGAAAGGTAGTGAAGCAAAATGAGGCTTTTTTATTTATTTATATATACACATATATATACGAACTCAGTCTCTCTCTCGAATTGTTTCCCCAATTTCTCTAAGTTAGGGATGGTGATTTCTTTGTTTTGATTCAGGGGAAGGGCCGAAGGGAAAGATGGGCCAAATTTGCTAAATAGTACAAAATCTGGAAAAATTTTATCGAATGGCATGCGCGTGAAAGGAGTTAGTTAGTTGTACTGATTTTAAAACTTGAGTTTGTTAAACTCGAGTTCTATCTTAAAATCGATTTTGCTATACTTAAAGTCCGACTAAAGCAATCTGATGTGGAATTAAAATTAAAAAAAAAAAACTAACGTGGAACTCGGGTTCTAAAATCAGTCCAATTAACCTAATTTCTTTAATGTGCATGCCATGTCTAGAAATTTTTCTAAGATTTGTACTATTTAGCAAATTTGGCTGAGAAAGATGCCTTAATGTTTTTTTTTTAGATTTTTCTTATTTTCTTTTAATTATGAATTTATTAAAAAAAACATGCAAATGGCATCGTTTCAGGAGTTTTAACGGCAGCCATTAAATAAATTGTAACAGATCCATGCATTGACAAAAATTGAAAATAAGATGACTGAATTGACAAAACTAAAAGTAAGAGGATTGAAATGAAAAACGGCAAAAGTTAGAGAGAGTCAATTTTGTATTTTTGCATTTTTTTATTAAGAGTGTACAAAAAAGTACACATTGCTAAGTGTACCGTTGTTGCAACCCAAAAAAGAAGAAACCTAAATCGATCGGATTGAGATTGGGTGCAAGATTGTACCATGCAATACTTCTTTATCAGTTTAAATTAAAAAAAAATAAAAGGTTAACTTTTGATATTAATGATTGGATCAATAAAGTTAAAAAACCGTTAATAATTTTGGAAAAAGTGAAAATGATGTAAGAGGAATTACATGGTGCAATAACTAGCTGGATGACTCGGATCTCAATCCAAAGTGACCTTCCAAGAAGTAGAGGCTTGGTGGTGTTGCGGCATTGCCCAACACCGGTCCTTGACCTTGACGAGAAGTTTGTTTTGATTTTAATTTTATTTTTTGAAATGGTACCTTGAGTCCTTGACTAGTTGACTTATTATTTTTCAATAAAATATAGAAAAGAAATGGAAGGAGTTTAAATAATTCCATAATTGTGGGTGAGGAAATAATTTGTATAGTAGAGGTTGTCCAAAAAAGGTGGGATATCATGCATTGGATGAACTCATGTATTTGATGCATATTTTTTGAGATTGAGTTACAAAGTATGTAAAAACATTTTCTCTTATATCAGGTGTTTGACCATAAAATTTTTGGTTCCGAAATTGTAAAATGGTTTACACTGAAAAGATTTGGAAACCATTTTTCACTTGAGTGTAGCATTTGCTAGATGATAATTATTTAAGCACAAAATGAAATATTTAGCATGATTCCAAAACCGAACATAACATGCATGTATTGACAAAAATAAGTATGATAATGCTCTTCTTAATATATATATATATATATATATATTATTCTATAATCTATGTTGAGAGAAAAACTTTTAAAATAATCACAACATACTTATAAAATTCATAACAGTTATATACACAATAAAAATAATCACAATAGACACACACACATATACACTATTCTCGTTGCACACACTTCGCATGTGTGATGAGGCGTTTTTTTAGTGGCCCTATTTTGTAGCAAAAAAAATTGTGTTTTTGTTTTACATATATATAATTTTTATTTTGATAATCTAATTTAGAAGTGGATAAAAAAATTTGAAAATTTACAATAGAGTGGCCCTATTTTTTAAGCAATATTTTAGTGGGAGTTAGAGTTGTATTTTTACCGGATTGTCCTTTAATTTTGTCTTTACTTAAACATAGAAATGTACGGAAATTTTTGAAAAAAAAAAATGAAAATCCCAAATAAGCTCTCCCCCCCCCCCCCCCCCCCTTTTTTTTTTTTTTTTTGAAAACAAAACCTTCATTCATTCATTCATTAATAGCATCCTTATACAAAGCTTCCATAGCTAGTGGAGGTAACTCCTCTATCCAATACATATCACCTGATATATTTCTAGCGTGCTGTTCAAGAACATGTGCAACCTTGCTTCCTCCCCTCCTCATGCTGCAAATGTCCACCCAATGCAAAGTAGAGAGAAATTGTTGGATATCATCCACAATATTCCTGATCTATGACTGGTTCACCTCTAGAGATGAGATAGCACGTATGACATTAGCATTGTCTCCTTCAATTACAAGTTCTGAAAATCCAGCATTCATCGCGAATTCAATTGATTTTCTGCAAGCTAACATCTCGGCTTCTTCGCTGCTTTTTACTGTAGGGCCTTTGGCAGACATGGCAGCCATTACTTCCCTTCTATCATTCCGGATAACTGCAACAAATCCAGTCCTATTCAAATCCATGAAAATGGCAGCGTCAAAATTCAGCTTATACGTTGACTGTGGAGGAGGCTTCCAAGCTTCACTGCTGGGCTGCAAAATCAGGTCTACTGTCAAATGCCTCTTTGCATTTCGAAACTCCTCTAGGTAGTCCGTTGCTCTCCTATTTAAAGAGGTTGGGTCATAAAATTTTCCACCATGGATCACTCTATTCCGCTAGTTCCATATCAGCCAAGCCTGAACCAGGACCAATTCCAAGTCCTCTAATGCTAGCCTATCCATTAAATACTCCATTAGCTGAAGTATATCAGCCTGACCGACTGACCGTGAGAGATTTTTTGCATAATCTTTATACTTCCTGCCCAAATGTCCTGGGCAGCAACACAGTCCCACAATGCATGCAAGGCCGATTCTTGGCACCTGGTACAGGTTGGACAAGCATCTTTAGTAATAATCTGTCTTTAGTAATAATCTGTCACTTTGTTAGGTTCTTCCGTGTTGGCAAAATATTATGACATGCTCTCCATCTGAACACCTTGATCTTATTAGGGATATGAAGTTTCCATAAGGCAGCCCATACCTTTTTCCTGCACAACCACTTGAGCATTCAGCCCAATTTCATCCCCTCAATATCTCCCTTGCGACCTTGTATGCTGATTTGACTATGAATCTGCCATTTTTGTTGTGAATCCAAACAATGGAATCAGCCACATAGCTCCTACTTAATCGAATTCTACAAATCACTTCAGCATCTTCCCTTTGAAACAAAGTCATAATATAATCACTCCTCCACCAATGCAAGTCTTGATCTATAAGATCCGAGACCAGTAGATCTTCCATACCATCAGTCGCCGAATGGATGATGGAGTTTGTTGGATGATTGGGAATTTATCTATCCCTCAAAGCTTTAATTGAAAATCCATTCCCTGCTCTCCAACAATAGCCCAATTTCAAGATAGGTAGTGCTGCCATTATGCTCTTCCAAACAAAGGAGCAATTTTGTGACTCAACAGCATCAAGAAAGGAAGATCTTGAGAAATATCTTGCTTTAAAGCATTAATACACCAGAGAGTCAGCCATCCCTGCTTAGCTAACATAGCTAGATTAAATGCTCTTAGATCAGGAAAGCCTATTCCACCCTCTTTCTTTGAGCTCGATAGCTTGTCCCAGCTTTTCCAATGTATTTTCCTTTCATTCCCTACTTGTCCCCACCTGAATTTGGCACTTAGTTCATCACATAACTTCAAAGGGAGCTGAAACACACTCATTGTGTAGGTGGGGATAGATTGAGCCACCGCCTTGATGAGAACTTCTTTACCAGCCTTAGATAGTAACATGCCCTTCCAACCTTGTAATTTTTTCTATACCCTATCCTTTAAATAAGAGAAAGTATGGTATTTAGCTCGCCTAATTAATGTTGGCAACCCCAGATAGGTTTCAAAGTGAAGCACCTCTTTAACACCCAGTATCCACATTATCTCCATCTTCTGCCTACCTGAGGTATTGCTACCAAAGTACACTAAAGATTTCTCCAAGTTTATGCTCTGACCTGATGGATTTGCATAAGTTTGAAGGATTTCATCAATGGTTACCACTTCATTCTGAGTTGCTCGACAGAATAGCGTAGAATCATTCTGTAAATAGGACATTAGAAACCTTGGGTGCTCTTCTATAGATAGAAACTCCATTGATTTTGGCTTCTAGTTCTGCCTTTGCCAATAAGGAAGTGAAGCCCTTTGCACACAATAGAAACAAATACGGTGAATATGGGATCTCCCTAACGGAGCCCCTTAGAGGGAAGAATATTATCATATGGTTTGCCATTGACTGGAACTAAAAATGATGGTGTGGTAACACAACTCATCACTCTTTCTATCCACCTATACGGAAAACCCATTTTCTGCATAATTTCTTGTAGAAAGAGCCATTCAACTCGGTCATAGGCCTTGCTGATGTCTAACTTCAGAGCCAGAGCTCCTTTTTTACCCTTCTTCTTGGAATGCTAGTGTGCAATGTCTCATATTCCACAGTATATTATGTGTAATAAAACAACCCAGTACAAAACTACAAATGCACTTTGAGTGGATGAGATGATATTAAGAAGTACAAAATAGAGAAAACCTCTTAAATAGTAGTAGTAGTTGTGTGTCTATATATATATAAATTTTTTTTTATCATGAATCACATATTTTTATAACTTAAATGAAACACTAAAGGAAAAAATAATAATTTTTGGTTAACAACCAAATAATTCTTCTCAGCTTTTATATAAAGCTTAAATGGCTACAGTATTTGTTGTTAAGTATTGAAAAAATTACTCCATAAAAAAATATTGAAAAATATTTTTTAAATAATAATAATAATAATAATAATAATAATAATAAAATACCTCAAGCCCTTGAATACATTATCTATTAGGTGCTTGCTTGTAATTTTTTTAAAAAAAATTAGAAAATTTATTCTTCTTTCCAACCCACCTAATATATATATATATTTATATATATAAACATATGTTTATACTTATGTATATATGTTTATACTTATGTATAAAGTATTTAATACTTATTGTCTATTTGATCATATTCATGACAAATTTTTCTCTAACAAACTAACTTAGCTGGAAACTATTTTGCATGCTATATTTCCTCTGGGTAATCTTCTTGGATTTAGTTGCATTAACTTTCATTTTTTGTTTTACTCCCTCCACTAAAGTAAACTTAAGCAGTGAGGCCATTGTATGATTAGGATTTAGCTTTTGGTATACTCACCTGACATGGGCACACTTCTATTACTTTTGAATTTTGAGATGTAATCTTTCAATTTTCGAGCTATAGGAGACATCATTATCAAATTAATTTGGCTATATATAGCGTAGTGAAGAATTAATAACAAAGATTATTATCTATATATACAATGAAACCAAAGCCTTTGACTATTAGTTGACCTCCTAAGAGTATGCCACATAAGTTTTGATGCTCCCTCAATTTTCTAAAAAACAATTCGACTTTTATCTTTCGACTTCAAATGCAGTCAGCCTCACCCTTTTCTTGATAAATATTAATCTAATTCAATTACTTACCACAATCGTACTCCCAACCTCCTCTCTCTGGCTTCCAAACCAAGGTCTTTACTTTGTTGAACCTGTCATTTTGTATCCACCACTTCATACCCTCAACTTAGCTAGCCCATCATCCATCACCAACCAGGAATGTTATGACCCAATTACAGAGAAGGTGTCACTCTGCTTATTTGCGTAAAGTGGTTACTTTATTGAAAGTATAATTGCTTTTGAGAGATTGTTCAAAGTATAATTGTGTGAAGTGATTCTCTAGATGGGTTTTGTTTTGTTTAAGCCTTGAACAAAATAAATATTTTTAATTTCTATCTAACTATTCCGTGCATCGCACAAGTTAGCGATTAATTGCAACCTATTTTGTAGATTATTTTACTAGCTTATCAACATACCCCAGAATTTTCCGTAATTTGCAAAAAATTTAATTGAAACTGTAAATACATATGCCGCTAAGAAACAATAGTCAAAAGACTACATATAAACCAAAATAAAAGAATGAGATGAAGTTGTTGGAATAAAAATGGCATTCGGGTATATTTTAAAACCTTTGACTTTGAGTGTTTCTAGCCCTTAAACTCCTAACAAAAATACATTCCACGATAAATTATCAATGCCTATAAAGGCCCAAATGTCTACTAAGCCAAAATACGTAATAGATGCTAAAGCCCTTGATTATCCCAAATGGGCCATCTATACTTATTTATCTTTGATAAACATATGTTTCGTTTTAAGTTTGTTTTCTATGTTTATACATATCTTTTTTCTTGGTAAGTAAAAAAGTTTTGCAATTATAATTCATGATATAAAAAAATACATATTCAACTCATATATCATTTGATATACATGTATGTTTCCCTTAAAAGATATACATATAATCTATCTATATTATAGTACTAAAAGTTGAAATGTAGCATTTAATATTGCTACACTCTCATTAAGTCACATCAGCAACCATGTCATTACCACCGCTCCCTCTTAGTGCGGTGATCACTCTACAAGTATAAATGCTTGTGGAGTGTGGGGGGCAAAGACCGGGGTTCAAGTTTCTAGGAGGGAGTTTCACAAATATATATACTTAGATTAGGCTAGAATAGAAATTCTATCTTGTATAAAAAAATACTAATAAAACAAAAATGATTCCTAACCTTATCTCCACCATAAAGCCCAATCTTTATAGCTTTAATTATAGACGTTTATCTCACATTAATGATGACTAGCGTGAAGCTCAAACTTATATGTTATCCACCATAAAGCCCAAACCCAGCCGAATGGTCTTTAATTTTTAACTGCAAAAAACCCTTTCTGTCTTCTCAACTTTTGCTTTACCCCTGTTTCATGGTTTCAAGCTTGCTAATGGCAGCCTCTCTCTCTTCCAAAGACAGTTTCAAATCTTCAGAGTTCAGAGTTCAGATTCATAATGTTCAAGTCCTTTCAATTGAAGAGCTCATCACCAAGAGCTTCAACAACATCATCTAGCAATCAGATTGGCTAGATGAATATGGAGAAAGGTACATCATGACATCAATACCTTATCTCTCTCTCTCTCTCTCTCTCTCTCTCTCTCTCTCTCTCTCTCTTTGGTATTGGAACATCCATGTTTCATTTTTTAATCCTTTCAGGTTTTCAATTATGGTATATTGTTATTTTATTTAGTTTCTCAATTTTTGGAATTCCAATTTTTTTTTTCTTTGGTTTCTTAATGCCGCACAAGTGTTTGAAGAAATGCTTAAACTAAACTTTGGATTGGATGCGTGGAACCCAATTGCTTATGCATGTGCAATGCTATTTACATATTTCTTTTAAATTTTGTTGTCAATTGTGAGATCAATATTAGTTCTTTGGAAATTTGGTTTTCTTTTTAATGTTGTGGTTTTATTCAAGTAATTGTATGTGAGATTGACCTATGTAAGCTCTACACACACACACACACACACACACACACACACACACACACACACACACACACACACATATATATATATATATATATATATATTCATATTGGTATATTCAACTTGTGTTTGCCAATTGGGTTTGTGTGTGGCCTTGGGTCCTTGCTATCTAATTGTTACCAAATCCAGCATCTGGTATGGTTGTGCCTATTCTACCTCCAATTCTTAGAGTATAGGTAATGTCCTCTTCAGACTTATCTTTGAAGCCTATTTAATTACGTGATAAATCATTTCATCTCGGGTCTTCCACATCATAATTCCCCAGAACCATTATTTTCCATAAATTCAACCATTAGTGCAAATTGTTCAATGTTGATTGGCTTTTGAAAGGTTAGGCCTAACAAGTTTTCATGAGGAATTCAATTGCCGACTTTGGTAAGTTGGGTCCATCAAATTAACAAATCGTATATATATATATATATATATATATATATATATATATATATATATTTTCATGAGTCCTTCGTTTACTACTTAATATAACATTGCAAGTGAGATTTTAGATGGTGGTTTGTTCTCTACCTCATGATGCTATTTCAATGCAAAGGACCTGGTCACTTTCTGAACATGTCACCCAAGCCACAACTATGTTGTGAGCATCACACGTGTTAATTTAATATTTTCATTTGAAGACAACAAATTGATTTACAAAGCAAGCAATGTTATGGTCAAGGGTGAAAGTTTTTAATTTGAGTACTTTCTCTTGGCTTTTAGATCCTTTGGGCATATTTTGATATGATTAGGCAAGGTCACTGTGCAGAATCCATTGTACCATTTAGAGTACTTAATATTTTGCATTTCTTACTCTATGCAAATTGAGTGCATTTGATATTATTTATAGGAACTGAGGGCAACAATGCCAAAGCACAAGAAAAGGTGGTGGCATTGATGAATAACTACCAAATTTGAAAGCCATTGAAGGTACTCCCTCTTTCTATCTCTCTTGCCTTTATTTTTCTTCTTTGAATTGTATATGGAGGTTGCATTGGACTTGGCCAATACACCACTCAAAAATTATGACAAGCTGTCTGAACAATTGGGGGGGGGGGGACCTCTTCCTTTTTTTATGGACCATACAATAAGGGTAAGTTTGTATCTTTAAGATTTTTCCTTAGTGCTCCATCTTTTAGGTTTTAAGTAGTTATTGAAGAGAGACACAGCTTGATTATTTATTATCTAGTGGCCCTTTCTTCTTCTTTTTTTATTTGGTTCTGTTGTGTGGATTGCAAATTATCAAAGTTGAACTTTAATTTGAAGGAAAATTACTGGCTAGGGTGCCTCAACATTATTTTGGAGCATGGGATGCTTTTTTCACTATAGTGAGGATGGTCAATTTACTTTCTATAATATTGTGCCTTTTGTTTTCTGTATCTCAATGCATTATTTCTAATACCTTTCAAATATTAGGATCTCTATGGACCAAGGGAGTCAATACTATATCGAAAACTGTTTTAGTTTAGCTAAAGAAACGAAATATTTCAGTACCGATTAATACCGGTGTATCATTTCGGGATTGCCGCTATATATATATATATATATATATATATATATTCTCTTAAAAATATAAAATGATTTAAAGTTTGACCAATAATAATAATTCCTTTAAATATTAATAATTAAGGTTGTAGTATAACTTTTTATTTTAAGAAGAGTTGTAGTTTAATAATAGTACTAATTACATGTCCTTACTAAATGCAGTAATGAAAAAACAAAAGAAATAAAAATCAATGTGCAAAAGTTAAAACTAGGACATGTGGGTGCTTGGAGATAAGTTTGAAAATTTTGAAAACTTTTGACTCATTTAATGACTTCAGTATATTCATGTGGGAGTGGGACTCTAGCTTACAAAACAAGATATACCAGTAGGCATTCGAAACTAGAAAAACCAAAGAATAGAGAAGCAAAATAGTCGAAGAAAAACTGAGAACGGAGAAGTGAAGAGGCAAGGAAGAAGAAGCTGAAGTAGGTGGGGAGACTGTGATTGACAAAATGGAAGTGGCTGGAGACATGGGAGTGACTGGCAATGTGGTGGTGAGTGGTTGTGAAGACAAAAACTGATGATTTTTTGGGTTTTTCTTTTTTGGTACCGGCCCGGTTTAGATTTACAGGCTAAAACATCCAATTTTCGCCGGTAAGGCCGAAACAGTCCGGTATGGGCCGGTACTCAGAGTGGTACGAATCAAGGGGGGTTTTGGTACCGGTTAGTTCATTGGTATGAAAAAAACTAGCCATACTGGCCGGTACGGCACGGTATTAACTTCCTTGCTATGGACTGATCTCAGAACCTTTAGCTTTATTAGGTAAATCAATTAATTTATGAGAGGTAAATGTGTAGATTACTATGTAGAAGTCAGATGGATACAGGGAGAACAGAGAGATTGCAGAGAAATGGGTTCAACTATTTAGTACTTCCTATTTCTTAGTCATAGCTATGATTGCAATGGACACATTTAGTTGATAAATATTAACTTTACAAATTAGTTGGCTAGAAATATGAGGTATCATCATTGCAAATCGTTTATAAAATCCTTGACATGAATAAAGGAATTGTCTTCGAGTGATTTGTAAGTAGATTTTAATACGATAGAAAAATAGATTTAAATTTCCATTTTATATGTTGGGTATGATTTAGTGCACATCAATCAATCATTACATTCATGCTTTGTTCATAATTTCTTTATATAATGTTATCAAATTAATCCAAGATGTGGAAGGAGTTGAACAATGTGGTACCCTTAACAACTCTGTTGACTTAGCAACATATTAGTAGTACAATTTAGTTCTTTCTCTTCTTCTTTAAACAATTTTTATAAGTAATGGAAGAATTATTCACTAATGGGATAGGTTCTTTGGATGACTTGGGAGATGGGAAATAGCACAAAATTAAGTGCAGAGAATACTCAACTAAGCTAGAAGTTTTCTAATTAGTTTATTAGTTTCTCATTTGCTTTACTATTTATCTTGGCTGTTAATGTATATTTAGATTGAAATAATTGATAGGCCACAAATGCGTAGACCCCTTGTGATGAATTAAATTGATTAATTAGCCAAGTTATTAATTAATCAAGTTAACATGCAAATTGCGTGATAGGATAAACAAATCACCAATAAACTAAAGTATGCAGTGGAAATTAAATTGACACGGTGATTTGTTTACGAATGGAAAAAACCTACACGACAAAAATCCCACCGGGTGATTTAAGGTCACCATTTCTAAAACTCCACTATTATCACAACAAGCGGTTACAAGTAAAGGAATCCCAGTACCTTACTAACCTACAGTTGAACCCTTACCCCAATACCCAATTGGACCTGTTCTGTAGTAACAGTTTCTTCTTTTGATGCACGGCTCCCAGTACGTGACTAACCAATTGCGTGGATTCCAGTACGTGACTTCAATTCACCAACTAGAGAGAGAGTAGTTGGCTACAAAGTTCTTCAATTCATCTACACGATGAAGATCAAGAAGATGCTTAGTTACAAAACTCTACGGTGCACATTACACAGCAACTTCTTCACAAGAAAGATGAACTAGGGCATGAACTTTGTCTCGAATTGCAAATTACTTGAACAAGGATTTCTCAATGCTTGTGCAACTTTTGTACTTTGATGGCCCTTAAAATAATCTTTTTATATGTCTAGGGTTAGAAGAAAAGAAGTCCCAAAGACACAAGTACGGAAAGACACAAGTACGGATTGGAATCAAATAGAACTTAGAATCTGTTTTCCTTAAATCTCGACAGCTAGAGGTGTTGAGGTGCTGTCGAGCAGCTGTTGAGTCTCGAGCCTGAAACAGCTTCTTAAAGCTCAATAGATGCATGTGTTGAGCCAAGTGTCGAGCTTCAATGAACTTGCACTTTCTAGCTTGTTTCTTGGACAGACTTGATAACTTCAACACTTGATCTTGAAACATAGTTTCTTGAAGCGTTAAATACATCCTAAATCTACCCAATTACAAGTAAAGTGCGTTTTGTCAAAGGATAAGTCAATTACATAAAATAATGACATATGTTCAAAACAACTTGAACCACATATGTCCTAACAATAATGAAAATTGGTTTATAAGAGATGAGAGCATTTTCCAAGTTGTTGTTTTCATTTGTCAAGGATACCACCTTTGAGATCCATGGTGTGGTTGATCTGATTAGAACACGCTATAAGGAAGTAAATTAATTGTAACATTTATTCATGCATAATCTGTAGAAAGAAACAACTACAAGTTTACAGCATAAAGGGAAGTTAAATGATTTGTAATATAAATGCACAGACCCATAAGATAGTTGGAGAGGACTAGATAATCTACCAATGGTTTCTTTGCTATATTACATGGAGAATCATGTTGAGATTAAGTACTTTTAATGATCTTTTTTGTGCAAGGATAATTTGTAATTAAAAATATTTATGTGCAATGTAGCATTATGACATTGATGTTTTGGTTTACAGACTCGCCAAGTTTAAATGTTAAGGTGCTTCAATTTTGGGGGTAGTAGCTCGACATGAAATGCAGTCTAATTTAAAGCTTGGACAAAGAAATTTAATTCGAATGATCCTTTAATGGTAGAAGCAGTGGTCATTAGATCATTGTAATCAAAGGGTTGGAGCATATGGTTTATTGTGTAGGGATTGTGGCATTATCATGAATCCAATGGATGGATATTTTTAATAGAGGAGTTTAAACAAATACTTTGATAGTACAATCTCTCTCTCTCTCTCCAACACCAATTGCCCATATTTTTGTAATGAAGCTGAAAGGGATAGAAGTTGTTAACATGCATATTCTTTTGAAAAGCTTTGAGAATACAATGTATTTAAAATTTAAATAGATATTCCGAAGTAACTTTCCCATGCATCGTACGGGTTAGCGACTAGTATTAATAAAACTCGAAGGTTACTAGGTTAGCAATTTTGATATGTACAACAACAACAACACCTCAGTCTAAACAGAACATGTATTGAAAGAGAAATACATCACCTATTGAATGATAACGTCTTCAGTATTTTTATGAACTCTAAATCCAATTCAATTTAGGTGTGAAAATCCCACGTAGATTACACTTGTGTGGACATAAAACTCCTCCTTGCAACAAAAAACATATAAATTCTATTAAAGATCAACTCTAGTGATCTCACCAAAAACAACAATCACCTAATAAGGTTTATGTAATAAAAGTACCTCATATTCAATGACAAAGTTATCCCTTATCACATCTTCATTCAAACCTCCAAAATTATTTGAGAGTACATCAGCTACTCTGCAGGGAAACTAAAAACAAATGGTTGAAAGTGAAGATGAAGGAGCTCTAATTTATTCAATGCACACAAAAAGAAAATATTTGTTGAAAACTTTATACGGCTAGAAAATCTAGCTCAATGCCTCAATGGCCATCAAAGGCAGCATCTCAATTAACTTGCATGCAAGCCAAAAATGTGATCCCTTCGCGAACAACTTGGAATAGAATATGAGTTGGTGATGCAATTACTGGTTGTAGCTATATACAAACAGAAAATAAAGTTCAAAAAGAGGGATAGTTCATAAAAAAAATTTACTACAAAAACAATACATTGTAAATGACATGACTAACATACACAAAAGGCAACTATGACTACTTGAATTATTAATTATATGCAAAACTAAAACCAATTGGACTCCAATTAATCACAATGTTAATATAAAGCAAAAGTTTCATAAAACAAGCATAAATTCTAATATCAAACTCCAAACAGAATTAAAGAAACACAATCACACACAAAATATGTACACATCACCTAAATTTTTTTTTTTTTTTTTAATTATAAATTTTTTATAACATGGAACCTTGCCAAGGCTTAGGACCTTTGAATGCACCCTTAGGGATTAAATCACAGATACATGACCCTACTCGCCAAAACCATGTATCAGGGAATCCAGGGGAACTCCTAGTAGGGATTAAACCCAGAATGTTTGGCTTTGTAGCTCATCCCAAGTCTCCAACCACTAGGCTACACCGTGGCATGCAACGCATGTTACACACCAACTAAACTTACAAATAAACAATAATTAATTGACGCAACTTTGTTCAGAAACTTTGAATTAAAAGATATCAGAAAACCAAACAGGCAAACACAAAATATAAGGAAAAGGAATGGTGCAATACAAGGATCTAATTGCAATTATGAAATTCCTTCAATGTTAAATTTGTTATCTTTGTCGAAGTTATTGCGCTCCAATTTAATTGAACATAAACAGAGAAGTAATATGGTAAATAAATTGAAAATAAAAGGAAGAAGTAAGATTGCCATTCACAATGCCTGCTCTAACATGCATGAGTCTTTCATGTTCATGGGGCTCCGTCCAAGATGACTACAATATGTCCAGTGAATTTCATGAAAACAGTACACTCTTTTGAAAATGTTTGAGAAAACTTCTTTAGTAAGGACTTTGAGCATGAAAGAAAAAAGAACAAAATAGGACCCAATGGTTGTAAGAAATATTTATTGAAAATGGTCTTTTAATTATCACAAATTGTTGTTTTACACTAGTTGGCTTACACTACTTTACATAATGTCCAAATTTTGTAAAGCCAGATATTCACTTTTTTTTTAATGATTTCCACATTTTACACTAAGTGTGTATTAAGTAGTGTGCAATAACCATTGCTCTTTAATAATAGAAAATCAAAATGGAACACGCCCTGTTTAACAGTTGTAGTTGTTTCAACTAGAGCAATCTGGATCTGGTTTAACAGTTGCTGGGGATTGCATATCCATTCTCAAGCCCTCAAGTCTACAATAGACCTGGAAATACTTATCATCAACCTTTCGGCTTTCAGGTGACTTACGAGACCAGCACATAATCAAGGAGAAGTTCAAATTAATGTCAACTACAATAGTAGAATCAGTTTGAAGCATGAGGTACAAGTTGCTCTTCCAAGGGGAGAAAGTCAATTTGATGGTCCAAAATGCTGGGATCCAGAGGAACATGGGAGCGCGGCTTGATGCATTTAGGGCCCTAAAGTGAAAAATGAATTGAGGCATTTTATATATTTAAAAATGACTTAAAATTTTTTTTAATACTGCTCAAACTCTATTCTCTTCTTTTAGATGCAAAATTACTAATTTACATGAACCATTAAATTTTTTTTGAGAAAGTATATAGACACAAAAAATTTGACAAAACTTTTCACATCTATTAATATGACAGATTAATAGTGGTAAGTAAAAAAGTATTGTTAGTGAGAGATCTATACGAGAACTAGTAAAAGTTTTCCAACTCAATTGTTGTAAAAAATGTTGTAAAATTTTGTGTATTGTTTTTTTTTAGAAGTGCTAAATTTATAATATTTTACAAAAAATCTTAGTTGTTAAGTTGTTACTAGTTCTAATTTGAACCCACTATTGAAATTATTTTTTCAACTACTAATAATAGCCAGTAACAACCTACCACTTAGAATTTCTTGTGAAAATATTGTGAAAAATATTGTGTACATAAAATTTCTATTTTGATAAAAAAATATTATTTTATTTATTAGTTAATATTTGAGCTTAATTAATACTATTACAATAAAAGAAATAACTCTATTGGTTAAAATTAGGGGGCTTTTTTTTACTTGGGGTCTTAAGGGACTGCCCTCTTTGCTTATATGGTAGATCCGCCTGTGCAGAGTAAGTCCGTGGGAGTGTGGAACACTCAGCAACATGGCAAGATAGCCCATCTTCCTCTTTAGCGAAAACCATGGAAAATTTTATTTTGCATCAAAAAATAAAAAATACTCTCTCTCATACACACACAAAGAGACTGCACACAGCTCCTAGCTTACAACGACCATGTGTATTTGTATTCGGATCTTTTAATTTCCACTTCAAATCACTTTCACCTAAAACATCTTCATGACAATGTATAGCTGCTAGTATAACATATACAACTCAAGTTTAAACCTCTCTCCTAAGTCCTAACCACCAAATACTATATTAACAACTACATTATAAATGAGGCTATTGCTTGAAATTCAAAATATTACTACAACATTGTATACATGGCAACTACTATCACACTCAAAAACACAATTTAAAATTGATCTTGATGTGTCAATTTGAACTCATGACCTAACTTCAATTTCCCCTACATTTGTTAGAGCTCGAAAACCTTGGTAGGTCTACGGAAACACACCAGCAATACGTAATCAATTTCTAATAAGAGTATAACATGCATCTAAAGTAACTTAAGAGATTTTTGTAAGAATGTTAAAAATGCTATCATGAATAGGATCTTTGTAGTTATTTGTGAATCCCTTAATTAGTTCTTGGAGGATAAGGGCAGCTATTGTATCCCTTAATCTGTTCTTAAAGTATAAGGGTAGCTGGTGCATCTTTGGCTTTGCAGCTCATTGCTGCTACTAGGTTTTTAAGTTATATGATGCATAGTTGAGCTGTTTATTATTTCTTGTTTCTGTTTAATAGAAAACTTCATTCATCCAAACGAAGAAGAAGAAGAAAGAAACTATAAATTTTATGGCTGCAAACTGCCAATATCATTTGTCAGATATCTAACTAGTCGCTTAAGCAGCAGTGCTGATTTTCCAGGAGTGACCTCATGACTCACATTACCTACAACAAACGTTACAAACCAACCATGAGAAAGACAGCAACACCGTCTCAATCCTCTAGAAATAATACACGAACAGGCAAAAAAAATCTTTATTCCGCACTAAATTTAACTTAAAAAAGTTGTGCACTACGCTCTTTCTTGGCATTAAAATCATTTATAATTGATTGTAACTAAATTATTTAGCAATCTCCTTTTTTATATATGTAGTTAAATAGTCACTCAAAAACTCATCGTCCCATTTTGTTACCAATCTTTGTCTTTGAAAGCTCGGATTTACGCTAAAATCCAAGAGTTTGTTTAGACCTCCAATTAAAAATTACGGCTAAATTTTTTTTACTCTAACTTAGACTAAGTGCAGAACAAGAGTAAATAAACATAATGAATCGATAACTCTACCCTAAGCCATATTCATCCATTATCAACAATGAAAAGAAAGCTTAAAGAATAGGGAAGAGAGATGCAAACACAAGATAATACTAAGACGTGTTATCGAAGAGGAAACTGAAAAACTCAATGAAAAACCTTTCTGCGACCTTTCAAATCGAAATTGATCCACTAGAGAATAAAGTTGGAGTACACGAATAACAAAAGATCCTTCAAGCCTAGTCTACCCCATGTACTTGAGCTCTCCAAACTCTTGTTACCAACTGACTTCTCTGAATCTTGTCTTCTCTAACTTTCCAGATCATGCAATTCAATCCAATTACATCTGCCAATGAATGGCTCCTTCCAATACTTCCCAATAGCACCAAAATCTCATTTTACACTTAGAATTGGTGTGATAAGTTTTAGGCTAACAACCTCTCAAGGATCTAGAGATGGAGAGGCAGGAGTTGAGGAAAAATACAAGGAAATATGTAAATGATTGTGAGTATAACAATCTGTAACTCTCAAGTGTATTTTCTAAGGTTTTCTCTTTGAAAAGCACTCCTTACAATTCGTGGGTAATGAGGGTATATATAGTGTGGATAAAGAATATTAGTAAAGCAACACAACTTTTTGCCAATCAAAAACTTTTGCCAGTCCTTCATTGGTTGGCCATTCTTGCAAGATAGTCGTGAAATTAACAGCCTAGCATGACTCCTCATCTTCTATTCATGTACTCCACGTGCGGCCTTTTTCAGGATTCTTCTCATGAGCTAGTCGTAAAATCCACTGATTCATCATTTGAAGCTTGATTCTTCACAATCTCTCACACTCATCCCTTACAAATAAACACACATCCATAGAGGGAAAATAATTGAAGAAATTACAATCAAATTTGACATGGAATTAAAACCAACACAATATAGTTGAAAATCACAACTTTATAGTCTCAACAAGTTTCATGGCTGAGAATGCACGTTCTGTAGTTACTGTTAAAATAGGAAGAGTAAGCACAAGTCTAATCAATCCATCAACAAGTGGATAGATTTTTTATTCTCCAACTCTCACCAACCCTTGGCATAATTCAGAAAGTGTCAATAAATTCTTTAAATTTGGATTTAGAGGAACATCAAGCTCAAAAAGTTGAAGATGAGTTTCTAAATTCCCTTTTTCTTGCTCTGGGAAATCTTTAGGATAAACTGCATTAGCAAGCTTGCAAATTTTATCAATATCAAACATCTTATATTCATTAATAGGATTCAAAGCTGAACTAAGAGTAAGTAACTCCATTGCGCCCTTGTTGAATCTATTGTTCAATTCTTGTAACACAAAATCAATTGTGGCAATAAACACATCAAATCAATAATAATGCTCTATATCAGTATTATCTTGTGGACATCGAGATCGACCATGCCTTCCAACACATCGAGCACTCATATCAGTAATATTGATCTGTTTTCTGCTGCTCACAAAATAATTGTACTTTCTTATGAAGATCTTCCCATCTAAATTCTCTCATTTTGCAATCAATTTTTAAGTACTTGAAACAAGATGCATGGCATTCAAAATATCTTCAGATTTTTGTTGCAAGACTTAAGAAAGCACTTTAGTGATTTCCATGATATCCTTCATGAGATGTAATATAAAGATAAAGTCAAAGGACATTATTGAGTTTAGAGCAAAATCTGCATCTCCAAGCTCAAGGGCATAGCCAAAATTAATTTCTGGGGGAGGGGGGGGGGGGAGTTGTAGTAGCGATACTAAATATAATAGATTGCAAGGCAGACAATAGATTGCATCATTTGAAGGTGAGTATTCTGGCCAATTTGAGTGTGATTTATACCACAAAGCTTGAAAACTATGACGATGATTATCTAGTTCTTTTAATGGATACTCTATTTCTTTAGATTGATATGGACTGACTATAAGATAAGCACGTAGGATTTCATCTTTTTTATTGGTAGGGAATTTATATATTTGTTCAGGTGATCTTGGATCACAATTTATCTCTTTGGATTGAATTCTTGAGCATTTGGAGGGACGCTCATCAGGCATTGAAGTATTAACATTTGTTTCTGAAGGTGTCCTAAGTTTTGAATGACTAGTATTTTTTTTCTTAAAGAATGCATCAATTGTTTGTCATTTGCTCCATTATTTAGCACCTAATTTCAAACCCAAAAAAAAAAAAAAAATCAATTCAAAAAATCATAAACTAACTTGGGAGAAGATATAATAAATTAATATATAAAATTCGTTCTTGCGTTCATTATACATACACCTTTAATTAATTAATGACGCTTTAGGATAAAAAAAAATTAAATAAACAAATTAAACAAAAGTATAAACATACAACTAAACCAAATATTTTTTGTTGTTGAGATACACCTAAACCAAATAAATTAGCAACAACCCACTACCTTGCATAATGTAATGGCTGAAAAAAAATACACGGCCTCACCCTAATTTCCTTCCACAGATTAATTTTTTTTTTATTTCACAATTTTCTTACTTTACTACCCCAAGTGCACAATACATGCCCCACCCGCCCCCACTCAAGAGACAAACAGCACAAAATAGGCTAAGTCACAGAATTAGTGGGTTAAGTATAAAGAAATACAAAAACAATAAACACAAAAACACAAAGTCAAATAAGCATACATTGCTAACAAAGGAATATCACATACACATATTCCTATTTAGCTATTCAGCATTTATTTCTAGAGAAAAAGAGAGAGAAAGTGGAGATGAGAATGAGATACCTTGAGGTGAGGGCATAAGGTAGAGGATATGAAGGCTGGGCAATAGGCTAATGGTGGCTGCAGTGTCACAGCACGGAAGGAAAAAAAAGTCAGTTTTTTTTTTTCTTTCTTTTTTCTGACTGTGAGGAGTAGAGGAGGCATGAGAGATGAAATTGATGAGGGTTTTGTTTTATTTAAGTTGGGATTTAGGGCTGGGCTAGGCTGGCAGTGCTTTAGATGAGAAAAAAAAAGTAATAACCTAGCTTTTTTGATATTGGAAATGAAGTATGAAGTTTTGTTTCATTTAAGTACAATAATATGTCTTTTGGACCTTTTTTTTTTTTTTTTTGCTGGAAAATAATTTGGAGGAGGGGGTGGGGGACAGATATTTATTTAATTATTTTAGGAGGGGCCCATGTCATATTTTTAGCTACTCTAGAGGAAATATGAAAAAAATTGAGGGAGGAAGGAGGGGGGGGGGGGGGGGGGGAGACATGGTCCCCTCAAAGGAGCCATGTGACTCCACCCCTATCCACATTGACAATAGTTTCCTTCCATTGAAATATTTTTTAAAACTTCATAAGTTGTATTAAACATTTTTATCAAGTTAGATATTGAATACAAGTGAGAACCCAACTGGTATCTCCAGCTCACTTCAAAGTTCCAATTTGATTTAGCCCTTTTCTAGATTCTATTTCATTATTTGCTAATTTTCTTGCAACATCAGTCACTTGAGCATCTTTCAACTCATTATTCTGTTTGCTAGAAGATGTGGTATTAATGATTAAAGTCAAATTATTGAAAAATTGATGAACAACAGACTACAATTACTTCAAAATATGCTGTAACTAATGCAAGTTATAGGCAATGTGCAAAACAATGTATATAACAAGCATATGGAGTATAAAGGAACTTAGTTATGAAGTGTAATAGTCCGCACTCCCCAAAACGTTTTGGGGAGTACGGACTATAGACCAGCCCTATAGCCGCGTTTCAAAAACACGGCTATAGACCCCAAAAACGCAGTTATAGGATATAGCCGTGTTTACAAACCAGGCCTATACTGCGCAACAATAGCCCCCTACGGGTCTATTGTCGCTTTTTTATAACTGCAGCTAAAGGTCAGACCTATAGCCGCACTTTTTAACCACGGCAATAGTTTGAGACCTATAACTGCGTTTTTAAATAATGTGGCTATAGACCCATTTTTAGCTGAGTTTATAACCGCGGCTATAGGTTTTTTAAAAAAAAAAACTTCTGGTTTTTTTTTCCCCCCAGAAAATTCAAAATTCAAACCAAGAAAATTCAAAATTAAACACAAACTCAAAAAATTCAAAATCAAACACAAACCCAAAAAGTTCAAAATCAAACACAACATACTCACAATACAAACACACCCAAAAAATTCAATATCAAACACAAACCCAAAAAGTTCAAAATCAAACACTACATACTCACAATAAAAACACACCAAAAAAATTTAAAATCAAACACAACATAATGACAATACAAATACAACGTGCTCCAAAATATAACAATACAAACCCATGAATCTCCTTTCATTCAACAAAACCAACCCAAATTTAACACTAAATCCATTCAAGGAACACAAAAGCATAAGCTTAAAAACACAAGAACAAGCTCAAGAGCACAAACCCATTTAAACATAAGCATAATATTAGCAACACAATAGCAAAAATAACCTCTAGCAAAAGTATAATACCCATAAAAAGATTAGAAAATTTTTACCTCAAATAGTAGAAATGAGTGAGTCTTAGCTTTTCTTATGAAGTTTTCCAGTGACCCTTGCCTGAAAAATGAAATATATGGTGGTGTGGAGTGTACTGGTGGGACATTGAGGGAGAGGAGTGTGTGCGTTGTGTTGAGAGAAAAAAAGAAGGAAAGAAGAAAAAAAGAAAAGAAGAAGTAGCAACAAACATGGTTGTCAAAATCCCGATCTGGATCTTACGATCCTACGATTTTACGATTCCACCTGTCCAAAACGATTTAAATCTTTCAAGGATCTTAGCGATCATTCAGGATCGTACGATTTTGACAATTCCAAACGATCTTGGTTTTTTGTAATCTTCTTTAACTTGACAGAAGACTCAGTTAGACCCAAATAAAAAATAACATCCTAATAAACCAAGTTTTGCTATTCTAATGTAGAGAGATAAAATTTTAGTTGAACCAAACAAAAAATAACATCTTAATAGAGTGTCATATTTTGAGATTTTTGATCTCTTTAAATGATACTTACAAATGGATGTAATGATGTATGGTAATTACATCAAATGGATGCAAATTTTTGGTATGAATGTATAATTTATGTGATTATTTAACATACTAATTTTTTTTTCTTAAATAATGTAAAATCTTACGATTCATGATTCGATCCTACGATCCACGATCCTACCTACCTCCCACGATCTTACGTAAGATCTCGATTTTGACAACCTTGGCAACAAAGAAACAAAGAAAAAAATAGAGAGAAAGAAAGAAGAGTCAGGGGCGTGATCTGCAGAGACGAAAGAAAGAAACCCAAGAAAGCAGAAAAAGAATGACCAAAGAAAGAAAAGATAATAGTAGGGGTAGGTGGGATAGTGGGGGTAGCTGGGAAAGTGGGTTTTTTTTTTTGGTGTTACCTATAGCCACGTTTTTTAAAACGCAGCTATAGCCCCTCCTTTATAAAAAAATTTTTCCCGGTTGTACAGGCCATCTTTTTAAAAAAGAAATATATTTTTTGGTTGGACCTATAGCCGTGTTTTCAAAGACGCGGCTATAACCTCTCCTTTATATAAAAAAAATTTGTCGGGCAATACATGCCATCCTTTTAGAAACACGGCTATATGTCCTCCTTTTAAAGATATTTTATTCGGCTGGACCTATAGCCGTGTTTCTAAAAACGCGGCTATAGGCCCTATGAAAAATGCAACTAAAGGCACTTACAAACACAGCTATAGACCTAACCTATAGCTGTGTTTTAACAAACGCAGCTATAGGTTTATTCAGCTGGACCTATAGCCGTGTTTCTAAAAATGCATCTATTGGCCCTATGAAAAACGCAACTAAAGGCACTTACAAACACAGCTATAGACCTAACCTATAGCCGCGTTTTAACATACGTGGCTATATGTTACGTCTATAGCCGCGTTTCTAGGAAACGCAGCCATAGGTCAGGTATAGCCGCGTTTTCTGAAAACGCGGTTAAAAAAACGAGGCTATAGTATGCGTTTTTTGTAGTGAACCCACCAAATCCCACAATAAATAAATTTCTCAGAACCATTTCCATTTAAAAAAAAAAAAAAAACAAAAACAAAAAGAACTCATACCAGCCCAAAACAAACCAAACACATCATCAAAAACAACAAACCAACACCTTACTTAGCCTTCCTACAACTAATTCTAGCAAAACCAATTCAAAAAGAAAAGAAAAGAAAAATCCTAAAACCATTCCCATCCAATCTGAACAAAAACACAAAACACGAAACCAAGTCCATCATTGAAAAGATTAATGGTTCTTCCCACTTCCAAGAGAATAGTAATCTAGTAGAGTTTCTCAACTGTTAGGAAATTGCCTCAAATTCCAATTGTGCCTTGAAAAATTAATTAGGTTTCCTAGTTGAAGAAGGAAAAATTAATTTGAGTTTTCTTGTTATAGAAGGAAATACTATTCCTAGGTGTGGAAGGAAGTCTATTCCTTGTTAAAAGGTAATGTATTCCTAGTCCAAGAGGAAATAGCAAAAGAGTCTTATAAATAGACAATACTACAAAAAATTTGATGGCTTTGTCTTTGTCTTTGTCTTTGGCTTTGGCCTAAGAGTCCTCCCTATGAGGAGAGGGAAAATAAAGCGTGAAACCAAGAGAGAGGAAAGAGATTTTCGCTTGGGAGGAATGCAAGAGGAAAGAGAGAGTAAGGTATTATCACATCCAAGAAGATAGCCAAGGAGGAGAATGTAAAGGGTTGCCGCCTTTGAGAAAATAGCCAAGGAGGAGAGAGTAAAGTGTTGCTGCCATTGAATGAGATAATTAGTGTGTGTGTGTGTGAGAGAAAGCAAAGAAAAATAAGAGAGATTTTTCTTTAACCGTGAGACATATGTAAGAATTATTGTAATTAATTTGTTAATAGTGAAATTATTCGGAGTTTGTTCCGTAATTTTTTTCCCTTCAAAGAGAAAGGGTTTTCCACGTAAATTTTGTGTTCTTGTGTGTGATTGTTATTTTGGAATACTAATATTTGTGATAATATTATTTAGAACCCAACAAGTGATATCAGAGCTAAAATTAGAATGGAAGCGATGGCCGAAAAAGAAGGCAAGGGTTCAAGAATTGAGAAATTTGATGGAACAGACTTTGCGTATTGGAGGATGCAAATTAAAAATTATCTCTATGGGAAAAAATTGCATCTACCTCTTTTGGGGACAAAACCTAAAATTATGAAGGATGAAAACTGGAGTTTTTTTGATAGACAGATATTGGGAGTTATTTGATTAACTCTATCAAGATCAGTTGCACGCAATGTTGTGAAAGAAAAAACCAATAGTTGTATTAGAGCTTGGTTGATTTAGAGGATGACTCTTTGTGTGAATTAAGATGGAAGAGAAGAGATTGATTTGATTAAGGTGGAGCTATTCCAAGAGGAAAAGAGGACTACTTGATTAAGGTAGGAGCTATCCCAAGAGGAAAGAAGATAGTTGAGGACAATTGATGAAATTTGAGTCAAGGTGGAGATTATTAGGAAATTGCCTCAAATTCCAGTTGACTAGGAAAGTCAATTAAATTTTTCTAGTTGAAGGACGAAAAATTAATTTGGATTTCCTTGTTATAGAAGGAAAGATTATCCTTGGTGTGGAAGGAAGTCTATTCCTTGTTAAAGAGGTAATGTATTCCTAGTCCAAGAGGGAATAGCAAGAGTCTTATAAATAGACATTGCTACAAAGAATTTGATGGCTTTGTCTTTGGCTTTGGCCCAAGGGTCCTCCCTATGGGGAGAGGGAAAATCAATCATGAAACCAAGAGAGAGAAAAAGGATTTTCGCTTGGGACGATTGCAAGAGGAAGGAGAGAGTAAGGTATTGCCGCCTTTAAGAAGATAGTCAAGGAGGAGAGAGCAAAGGGTTGCTACCTTCGAGAATATAGCCAAGGAGGAGAGAGCAAAGTGCTGCTGCCTTTGAAAGAGATAATTAGCGTGTGTGAGAGAGTATAGAAAATTAAGACAGATTCTGTGAGACATACGCAAGAATTATTATAATTGATTTGATAATAATGAAATTATTCGGGTTTTATTCTGTGGTTTTTTTCCCTTCAAAGAGAAAGAGTTTTCCACGTAAATATTGTGTTCTTGTATGTGATTGTTATTTTGGATTGCTAATATTTGTGATAATATTATTTGGGACCTAATATCAAGTTCATCTTGTATGCACAGAACACCAAGCTAGTGTTTGGTGCAACTTGACCATAAAATTTTGGCTCCACAAGAGTAAAATGGGTTACGCCTGAAAATTCTAGAAACCATTTTTTGCCTTAGTGAAGAATTTGCTAAAAGATAAAATAAATAAAAATAAATAAATCTCCAAAGAACAATTAATTGCAAAGAAAAACAATATTTTAAAACACTAAAGTGTAGGGGTGTGCGCGGTTCGGTGAGGGCGGTATTTTTCTAAATTTATTACCGAACCGATGGAGATCGGTTTTTTCATAATTGGAACCGATGCATACCGTCTAAGGTCAGTTTTCCGATCTATAGCGGTGCGGTTTTTTGCTGTACGGTTTAGTCGGTTTGGTCGGTTTGAAATATTAAAAAAAATATTTTTTTTAATAATAAAAAAATTGGGCTTTCAAGCCCAATATCAATATATCAACCTGTTCAAGAAAAGCATATTCCAAAACCTGTGCAAAAAATCTATTCACATAATGATCCAAATTTTTTCATTTAATTCACCATGCAAAAATATTTTGAAATTGCCTCAATAAGAGTTCAACTCCCAAAATACTATCATGTATCATATCATATCATTAGTGTCACTGTGTGTGTCAGTGTCAATAACAATAAGCGTTAATGTATCCACTTAATAACGTATTATAGAACCATTTGCCACTGTCCACAAATGCCAAAAGAAAGATATACAAATTAAATTAGCATTTAAGCAAAAGAATGCTAATTGCTTGTATCTCCAATAATAATCCCACCCATGAATACCTAAATAACTACCATTAGTGAAAAGTATATTACCAATAACATATACAGATATAATTAGCATATAGGCAAAAGAATCCTAATTCTTGTAAGTCCTTTGTCCAGTAAGTCTGTGCACTACGCATCATTTTAGAACTCCTACAAAATACTAAACAAAACAAAATAAACACGTGTTAATAACAATAAAATGTTTATGAACAATAGAATATTTATAATTAATACAAACGAATATATACTTACATAATACTAACTACTAACTAACTCCAAGAAAAGAGTAGCACATCACTTATCATCATCCAACACAACAGTGCTTGAATCCTCTTCCATAGGCATTGGGCAAACCGATGCAATTTCTACAATCCTATTCAAAATAAAATGATTCGTAAGCATTGAGCAAATAAATAAACAATTGATGTATATAACAAACAAAATGAACATATATTTACCAGTGTCAATCTCAAAACCATCCATATCCTCCACATTATCCATGCACTCCCGAAGCTTTATTGGTCTTTTTTTCTTTGAGTCCTTCAGCCAATTTTGGGTACAAATAAGGGGCTTCAACTATATTAGGAGATAGTGAACTACGGAACGAATCCAAAACACGTCCCCCCGTATTAAAAGCAGATTCGGATGCAACTGTAGAAATAGGAATAGCCAACACATCACGGGCAATTTGGGAAATGACTCGATATCTAAAAGAATTCATTTTCCACCACATCAAGATGTCAAAATCTTCCACATCAGGGTCCTCAGAAGATTCCAACAAATACCTATCCAACTCAGATTTGCTTTCCACACTGTCCTCGTCCACCAAGTGTTGCTTAAACCTATTATTATAACTTTTAATGCGATCAGACAATGAAGCATTGCCAACACTTGGCATGGAGTCCCTAGACAATGAAGCACCACTACCACTAGAACTCGAAGCTCCATTTTGACCTACTCTCTTCACATACAATCTCTTCAATGCATCCCGAACCTTAGAGCTCATCTCATCTCCCTTATCCTTTCCATACCACTCCCTAAACCAAAACTTTACATATTTCAATCTATACCTTGGGTCAAGAACAACAGCAACAAAAAGTATCAAATTGATATTATCCATATTTCCCCAATACTTATCATACTTTTTTTTCATCTCTACCGCCATACTCTTCAAAAGTGGATCCCCATCAACACTACACAACTGTTGCAATTGATCTTCAATGCTAATAAGCTCATGGAAGTATGTATTAGAAGTGACAAATAAGGACCAGAAAATCTAAGTGTTGTCTCATAAAATATGCCAAGAAATTTCACAAAGGTCTTGACATTTTCCCAATTAAGATAGTTAGGAGGACCAATGGGCTTTTTCCCATTCCCATCCAATTCACAAAAATACAGTTTGTAATGCCCATTCTCCTCTTCCAACCTATCAAATGCTCTCACAAATATCAAAGCACAATCTAACATGAGATAAGTGGAATTCCACCTTGTTGGCATATCAAGGGACAACAAACATTTGGCTTTGATTTTCTCATTTTCAACGAATTCTTAAAACTTCTCAAACCTTGCAGGAGAAGCTCTCACATATGCGCACAACAATGCATATGCATAAACTCACCACCCAATATGCTACTATCTCTTTCTTTTGTTTTCTTCTTCACATAATCAATTGCCACATCATTAGAACTAACATTGTCCGTGGTGATTGTAAACAACCGGTCTATACCCCACTTCAACAAACATGACTCAACCGCTCTACCTATGGTGTCCCCTTTGTGATTAGCTATAGGGCAAAAGTTCAAGATTTTCTTTTGGTAAATCCAATCCCCATCAATGAAGTGTGCGGTGACTACCATATAGTTCAAGTTTTGTATGGATGTCCAAGTATCCGTTGACACACAAACTCGTTGCCCAACAAAAGCTCCTCTCAAAATATCCACCTCACTAGAATAAATCTTCATACAAGCCCTTGCAATGGTAGTGCGATGGGGAATAGGAAACCTAGGCTCAACTATCTTCATAAATTCTTGAAAGCCTTGACGCTCCACAAATTTGAAAAGTAATTCATCAATGATGATCATCCTCGCCAACGCCAACCTTATTTTCTCTTCACTATAGTTTGCAACCACTAACACATTTAAACCACTTTCCCCTTCTCTCTTCGCTTGGAAAGACAAAATTTTTTGCTTATCATCACGGGGAAAAGGCCACTTCTTACATGCCTTCATGTGTTGCAACATGCCCGAACTACCATTTTTCTTACCATGACATTTATATTGATTTTTGCAATACTTGCATTGAGACCTAGGATTATCAGGATCAAAACCAGCCAACTTAATGAAGTGCTGCCATACTATAGATGGGTCTTTACCACCTTGTTTAGGTGATAATGGAGGAAGTGATGCACCAAGTCCAATTGGTGCTGCAGGTTCAGGTGGGTTAGGGTTAGCACTACCAGGACTAGGAGGAGAAGGGTTAGGGTCCCCAGGTGCACCAAATCCAGGTGGAGCATCGACATCCATCTAATAAAAAAATTTCCAACCAACAAAAAAACAAAGTTTCCACAACAATATCAGATTATAATTTTTCTAGCAAATGTAGTATCAAATAACTCACTCTCAATCAATGAATGTCATAACCAGATTCAATAATAGCAATAACTAATCAATTTAGTTACAAAAATGCAACAATAAAAAACTAACAATCATTAATCATTACTCAACAATTCATGTCACTAATATTAACAACAATTCAAAACTAGAGAATTAGCTTTTATTTTATATTTATATTAAATAAATATAAAATAAAAACTAATTTTATATATAATTATATATAAACTTAAAGCAATTGTTACTATGTACTAAAAATTTAAAATTATAACGTTGAATATAGTGAGTGTTTAGTGATGACCTCTCGGTGAAGGATTGAAAGCGTGAACTCTCTCAATCTCGTCTTCCTCAAAAATTAAAATGTTAAAGAATGAAGGAAAAAAAAAATGTTAGTGCTTACTACTTAGTAGACTATGAGAAATAAGTGCTGAAAAATTGATAACAAATAAACTGACAAGTGACAAGCATTATAACTGACAAGCATTAACTATAAGCATTAAGCAAGAGAGCATTATGAAACTACATGGTATAAATTAACTAAAAACTAACTAAATAAATTAACTACTGCAGGGGCTCATATAAATTAACCCAACTTAGTGTGTCTAGTGGAGGTAACGGGCAACCTAATAAATGGTATGGGACCACCACAGCCTAACGAATAGTTATTGATAATAATGAATTAATGATAGCAGTGGAGAAATTAAAGTTTAAAAAAGCTTTCACTAATCCTACCCACCATATAACTCTAACTCTCTAAGCATTAAAGGGGATGAAATATATAAAAACTTATAATAGAATATGAAAAAGCAAAGCACTGTCCATCCATTGTCAGCCACTCAACCCAATAAATTAACTACGGACTCATAAAAAAAAAAAAGTCCATAACTCAATGTGTGTGAATGTGTTCACTGTCCAGCCAAGGCCCAAGAGGAATCAAATAAAGTAAGTATCCCCACTTCTTGTTCTTAACCAATAATATCTAAGTTCCAAAAGACAAACACACGCTTTACTCTCTAGTTCTCTAGTAGCTTCTCAGAAAGTCAGAATCTCAAAGCAACACTCTCTGCTTTTTGTTCAAACTAACGTTAATGGCAGATGGCTTTGTCCAATCTTAGTACCTACGACTACAAGACTACAACTACAAACACAATCTCTCTCACTCCATTTCCATTAAAACCAAAAGAGAAGGGCTGATGGCTTACCGTGGTGAGCTGCTGCTGCTGCAAGGTGTGACTCAGGGCGACAAGACCGTGAGAGGCTAGAGGCGACTGGCGAAGTGAGAGCGAGAGAGAGAGTTAAGGGTCCCAGCAGTGAAAGAATGAATTTATAGTAGGGTAAGTCTGAAAACCTACATAAGACGATGTCGTTTTGTATATGTGTATTTTTTTTTTTTTAATAGCAACCCAATACGACGACGTTTTAGTAAAAAAAATTTATAACAAATTCACACCTAAACGATGTTGTATCTTGTATCCCTGATCTGAAAATATTTCTCTATTTCTATTTTATCGGTTCGGTTCGGCTCTAGTCGGTGCTTGCTTTGTGTCTCCGATATCCTCACCGCACTGGCATCGGAGCTCCATTCGCGTTCTGCTCGCCGGCATTGGCTCCATCGGTCGGTGCCAATGGCGGTGCGGGAGGGTCGGTGCCGGTCAGTGTTATTGGCTCCGGTGATGGTTTGCACACTCCTACTAAAGTGTAAGGATCTACTCACAACACATCCATTGGCAATTCTAACAATTTATTAATATAAAATTAAAAATTGATTTTGAGGCTTCACATAACCGCCTATTTGGCCCATTATTTTACACTCAAAAATTCTAGAAACCATTTTTTTCCTAAGTGATGTATTTGCTGGAAGATAAAAATAAAATCTCCAATGAACAATTAATTGCAAATGTCAACAATATTTTAAACACTAAAGTTTAAGGATCCACACGCAACAAATCCATTGGTATTTCTAACAATTTATTAATTTAAAATTTAAAATTTAAAACTGATTTTTAGGCTTCATGCCACAAGTGGTTTCCTTGTAGGAAGTATGCATTGTGTATTGTGCGTTTTGGCCCACTTACATATATGCATTGGTCTACATACCAAATTATGGGTCCGGAATTTAGGTACGGTTTAGGAAGGTGTTAGGCACCTAAGACCACCCCGCTTGCTAGCTAGCCTCCATTATGTGTTTTTAGGTCATATTTAAATAAAGAATTTATTAAGAGAACCATAATCCTTAACCTAAACATATATCATCTACTTAATAAAAAAATGACATACAAAACATGTTAAAGAGCACACAACAATATAAAAAGGAAACAAATTAAAACACAAATCAAAAAGATTATATTAGAAATGAAAACTATTAATTAAATAAAACACAAAAGGAAAAGAATATCAAACAAACCAAACATGGAAAAATATTAAAATAAACAAGGAAAACAAATAAACATGATTAATTAAACTAAAATAGAGTCAAACATAATCGAAGAACTCACAGAAAATGATTTATTAAATAATAAAAAAAGATTTTGCCCAAATCTAGGTTCAAGGTGCATACACATTCTTAACCATGCGTATGCATGTTTGAAAACATGCACGCGCATACTCTAGTATGCTTACACATCCTTAACACAGAAACTAGAAAATCACACTTTGCAAGTTATAACAAACAAAGATATGACATGTGAGATCAAAGAAGTATGTTAGAAACCCTAAACACTAAGCTAACATAAAGAAAATAAAAAAAACATCAATATAAACAAAGAGTCATGAAACAAATCTAATAGTAAATTAAACTAATATTAAATAAAAAACACATCAAATAAATAGTTAATTACAATAACAATACTAAACAATAAGAACAGATTATAAACACCCTACAATCAGATTAACACATATCAAGAGAATTAAAATCAACAAAAAAAAAAAAAAATCAACTATCAAAGTTATAAAAACTATATTAAGAAACTTATGTGAATCTTATTAAACAAAGAATTCATGAAAAGAATACTCACCTTACTTAAGATTATAAGTTTAGAGATTGTTTAACCGACCCCACAATACCTACAACACAATGATTAGATAGGGGAAACAAGGGAATTAAAGAACACAATAGAACAAAGGAATCACAACTCAAGAACAAACTTTTATTGAAAAGGTTTTAGAAAATAAGTTAAAAAGTTAGTTTCCGCCTTAAAAAACTACTAGAGAGAGGTTTTGAATCTGTAAAAAAAAAAAATGCTTTGGTGATGTGTGAGTGTTTAGAAAAGATGGAGGCAAATCAATAACTCTCTTTAGCTAGGGTTTGGATTGGAGACACAAGGTGAGTAGTATTTATATGTTTAAACTAGGATTTTCAAGGCTTTTTAGAGGTCTTTGGATGTTCTCAGGGGTTTAGGGGCTAATCCCCCATCAAAGAATGATTTTTGGAGCCCAAAAATCAAGTTTTAAGCACCTAGAAACTAGCTTGCATATGCAGGTTTTGTAGGTGTGTACACACCCTTAATCCATGTATACACATGCTTGCCAAAAATCCTAAATTCAACTACGTATGTAGTTGGTCTAACTTTAAACAGCCATAACTCACTCAGTATAAATCCAAATCATGCCCAAGTTATGTTCAAATTGAAGCTTAGGATGTTTAATTTCCAATGAAACAAACCTCAATAATATATTTTTTGTAGATCAATTGTTATGGTCAAAACAGTGAGAAAATGTCATTTTTCAAGATCGTTTTTAAAGCAATTTGAGTACTTTTGAGTTGTGAATACTTCCAAACTATGGTGAAATCTTTACCCTTGGTTGACATATGTCAAACTCATCATCGGGGCTGGGCATCAAAATTTATTAACAAATACAAAATGAGGTGTCTACAATATATACTAGGGCTGTCCACGGGTCGGGCCAGGTCGGTTTTCGACCCAGCCTGGACCCGACCCTTCGGTGTCGGGTGGAAGGCGAAAGGACCCGAAACCGACAGCCGGCGTCAATCGGTTGAGTCGGTTTCGGGTCGGGTAGTGGTTGGTTGGTTCGGTCGGTTCGTCGGATTCTGCAAACGTCGCCGGATTCTTCAAACTAGTCGCTGAAAACTTCAAAAACTCGTCGGGATCTGCAGAAACTCTATGCATTTGCACTAAAAATCGCCGAAATAAGTTGGATCTCCTTAAATCTCGCCAGATCTCACCAAATATGGTCGAGATCTCATCGGAAATCAGCTTGGATCTCCTCGAATCTCGTCGGATTTCATGAAGTATGGTCGAGATCTCGTCGAAATAAGCATGGATCTCTTCGGAAAGCTGGAGAACTCGCCAGAATGTTCATGCTCTTTGGGCGGGTCAGGTTTCACGGGTTTTGAAGGACGGGACTCAAAACCGACCCGTCGGCGTCGGTTTTTGGAGAACGCGACCCGTTCGACCACCAGAGCAGTCGGATCGGGTGGAAGCGGGTCAGGTGCAGGTGGTTTGGGTGGGTTGGGCAGGTGGCCGGGTGGGTTGGATAGCCCTAATATATACACATTCCAAACTTATTAAAAATGTGCAAAATTATATTCATTAAAATTAAAATAAATTTTCTATAAATTTATGTTGTGAGAATTATTTTTTCAAAAAAAAAAATCACAAAAAATTATAGGATTCACAACACTTCAATTTTTTTTAAAAAATATCATGAATCACAATTAACTTCAATGAAGACTAAAGAAAACACAAGACAATTTTAGGTTGACAACCATTTAATTCTTCTCATCTTTAATTATAAGCTTTAATGGCTACCATATTTTTGTTAAGTGTTGAAATTATTATTATTATTATTACTATGTAATGCCTTCACTACATTATCTATTAGATGCTTGCTTGTTATTTTTATTAATTTTCATAAGAAACTTTTGTTTCTCTTTCCAATCCACCTAATAAATGTTTATTCATATTTGTATGTGTAGAGATAAATATCATATGTTTATACTTATGTACAAAATAACTAATACTTGTAATTAGCTTTTTAGTCCCTATATTTTGGGATACTTTCAATTTGGTCCACATGTTTATATAACTTCATTTTAATCCTTATATTTATAAATTTGCTATCATTTTGGTCCTTAACTACATTATCTATTAGATGCTTGCTTGTTATTTTTATTAATTCTCATAAGAAACCTATATTTCTCTTTCCAACAAACCTAATAAATGTTTCTTCATAATTGTAAATATAAAGATAAATGACATGTTTATACTTATTTACAAAATAACTAATATGGGTAATTATCTTTTTAGTCCCTATATTTTGGGTTACTTTCAATTTGGACCACAAGTTTATATAACTTCATTTTAATCCTTATATTTATAAATTTGCTATCATTTTGGTTCTTAAGTGAGGATAAGATAGGGAATAAAATTAACATTAATTTAAAATTTTAAGGGCCAAAAGATGAAGTTGTAAAAGCTGAAGGACCGAATTGAAAATATAGGGAACAAAGAGGTAATTTTCCTTAAATAATATTCATCACATTTTCAGTTGCTTAACGGCTATTTTGTTCCTAATAGACCAACTTGCCCAGAAAATGATCATGATGAGTTTAGGCATGTTGTTTTCATTTTTAGTTGTACACCCTGTTAAAGTTAACTTAAGTGGTTTATGTTATTAGAGTTCTACCTTGTGGTATACTAACTCAGAATGAACTGTCTTTTGGCTATTAAATTTTGAATTATAGCCCTTCAAACTATAAAAGCGTCATTGTCAACATGTGCAACAAGATTGCAACCGGGGTTATTACCATTATTTTATAATCTTTTTCACATATACTTGAACCATTGGTGATGTCTCTGCATTGGGTATTTTCAATTATCAAAATCTAGCTATACATATTGAGCAACGCGAAAAACAATATATATATATATATATAGGGCTGGGTTCAAGTTACACCTGGTGTAACTCTAAGTAATGTTACACCACTCAATATTTTTTAATTGGATGAGAACATTAACAAATTCACCGTTAGATTACATTATCTTCATATATTCTTCATGCTTGCAAAATTTTAAGGTGATCAAAAATTAATAGTCATGTCATCAATCAATTATTAAAATTAAAATTTTTGTAGTTTAAAATAATGCATAAAAGATAAGTTTATAGATCAAATGGTAAACAGTTTCCGATGGATATGAAAATTGGCATGCATGTTAAGAACATATAAAACATGTAATTTAACGGTTGGATTTTCAAAATATTAATTCAATAACAAGTTATTAAGTGGTGTAACATTACTTAGAATTACACCAGGTGTAACTTGAACCCAACTCATATATATATATATATTACATATGGTGTCCTAGAGCAAGAAAGAGGTTGAAGGTAAACATGGGTTATGGCATATATTATCAAAAGAAATAAAATCATAGAAATTTAGATTTACTAACAATTTGACCATATTAGTTACCATTACCATATGTTTCATTATATGTTTGTTTTCTATGAATATATGCTTATTTTTTTAATGTTTATTCATATATTGTTGTATATTACAAAATGTTCTGCAATGAATATTGATATAAAAGAATTACATATACATGTAATATATATATATATATATATATATATATATATGAGCTAGGTTCAAGTTACACCTGGTGTAACTCTAAGCAATGTTACACCACTCAATATTTTTTAATTGGACGAGAATATTAACAAATCCACCGTTAGATTACATTATATTCGTATATTCTTCATTCTTGCAAAATTTCAAGGTGATCAAAAATTAATAGCCATGTCATCAATCAATTGTTAAAATTCAAATTTTTGTAGTTCAAAATAATGCATAAAAGATAAGTTTATAGATCAAATGGTAAACAATTTCCGATGGATATGAAAATTGGCATACATGTTAAGAACATATAAAACATGTAATTTAACGGTTGGATTTTCAAAATATTAATTCAATAACAAGTTATTGAGTGGTGTAACATTGCTTAGAGTTACACCAGGTGTAACTTGAACCCAACTCATATATATATATAGATAAAGTTTAGAGAAAATCCAATTAGATTCTATAAGTTAATTTTGCACCATATGTTCTAAATTATATATTTTTGGAGAGAGTTTTATTTCTTAATTTTGGAATCAAATGTGGGACCACATCATAAATATCTATCTAAGTGAGTTATTGCGTACAAAAACTAAAGAATCTAGAATTAATGAACATAAAAAAAAAAAATTAAAAATGGACAATCTACACTTTCTACCTAAAAATATTCTTACAAGGCTTTTTAAAAAAATTTAAAAAAAATATAAGAAAACCTATCAATAATATTTAAAATATATATGTAAAAATTATACTATGCATCTTAAATTCTTATTGTATATATTTTAAGTATATCTATGCATATGCATATAGTTACAAGTTAGTATTATTAAAAGTCAAAGGTTAGCAAATTCGATATATACAACAACAAAAAGTTAATCTTAAATATGGGGTTGGCTATGGATTATTAACATAATAATTAGGGTCGGTCATATGCATCCTTTTCCTTCAATCTATAAAATTGAAGTAGCCAAAAAATCAATATATAATTGCATAAAATGCAAGAATTTGAATATACTCTCTCCATTCCAAATTGATTGTCTTGTATTCCATTTTGGGATGTTCCAAAATATTATTTTGTTTCTAAAATTAGAAGGCTATAGTTTACTAATTTTCCTATGAAGCCTAGATTTTATTTATGGGAGAATTTAAAAAGAAAAAAAAAAGATCTCAACAGAATCGTTGTAGTAGCCATGAGTAATTTTTAGATTTCATTTAAAGGATAAGATTGAATTTGAAAGCAAGTCAATAGTGTTTGCATTGTATTGGGAGTATGTTTTTTAGGTTTTATTTTATTTATTGAAAATAATACCCAATAACCCAACACTAACTGTGAAAGCCCTTCTAATCTCGGCTTTGTTTGTAAATAATTTTTTTTTTTTTCTAAAAAAGACCTAAAATAGGTTTTTTCCAACTGATAACTTTCCATTTTAAATTTCTGATAAATACTTTTAAAATAAAAATTTAAACGATAGAAATTGATTATAACTTTGTTTATGGAGAATTTTGGAAAGACAAGACAATAAATAATATTTCTTTAAAAAGTTGAATTTAAAGAGGACAAAAAATTTGGGACAAAATGAGTATAATTTAGTTGTTATCTGATATCAATTTCTTCGAAACTATACTAACAATCCAAAAAAATATATATATATATGGAACATGGTCCCCCACAGCAACAAAAAATATATGGACAAACAAAATGTTTAATTGTTCTATCATAAACTATTAAAAAGAACTATTTACAAAGTTTAAAATGAAAAAAAAAAAAAAAAGGTTTAGGGAGTAATATAGTAATGGATCACTACTCAAAAAACAGCTAAAGAAGTGAACACCAAGAAAAATAAAAGAGAGACAACACCACCAACCATCATCCTCACTCAGTCAAACACCAAAAAGAGCTGTCAAAGAAAAAAAAAATCCACAGCAAAGAGACCCCCACAGTAACAAGAGAAGCAAATGTAACAGAACACTACCCTAAACACTTTCAATTTTCTTGCTTGAATACACAATATACATTCCACAATATCTAATCTTTGTACACATAACATACACACACTCACACACTGATACAACGCAGTGAATGCACATACACAGAAAATTCACAATACCCAAATGTTGTTTCACATTCGCACACACAAACACCAACCTCACTGTCTTTAACCCAAACTCACCAACAAAGAAATACAACAAACAAACAAACAAACCCGGCCCAAGAGAGTTCTAGAAGGGTGTGGATTTGCTAGGCCTATTCTATTATTTTAATTTGTTGGATATATTATTTTAATGTGTTGAAGGGAAAAATAAAATATCTGATAAATGAAGTATTGTAAAATAATGTGTTAAAATAGAAAAAGTAAGATTGTGAAAATGGCATTTGAGATAGAACAACTAATGAGAATGCTCTTAGAGGAAGAAAAGAATAATGGATCGGGTTAAGATAGAAAATGGCCCGTGTTATGTGGCCCAAGGTGTTCTTTTTTATAACCGGAACTCACTCCAATTAAAATCCAGCAGCCCATCAATTCAAGTCCAAACCTGAAAACACCTAGCCCAACCCACTTACAATGAAAACCCAGCTAGCTCACACTATGTCCGAAAACTTTAACCCAGCCAGCCCATGGCAATCCAATCCAAATTCACATTAGAATACTTAAGCCCAAAACAAATTGGGTCCCAATCCACTTTAACCAAGCCCAAGTACTAAATACAACAAAAACTACAACAGTCCACTCCTATTCAAAAAGCCCATATACATTCAGATTTTTTTAAAAAAAAATTCTTATTGACACGACATTCAAATTTTAAATCAAGCTAAATATGTAGTAATTATAAAGTACTCCAAAAGTATAAATAATGTTGCAAAAGTTTGAAAAAAAAAGCACATACGATACTTTTTTGATAGAACAGAAACTAAATAGTTATTTTTTAAGTAGTAAACTTCGAATCCACAAGAGGTTCTTTGAATCTAAAAGGTGAGAGATCTAAAATCCCCCAGAAAAAATTTTGAAAAAAAAAATGTTGAATTTTATTAATAGTGATCCGGTTTGCCTTTAAAGGCTACATAACATATAAATATTGGAAATTAAAACCCTAGTACGATTAGGAAACGTTTGAAACCCTAATTCACACTAATTATGAGGATTATATTGAAAAATACCGAATTTTACAAAAAATGAAAAAATTGAGTTAAATATAAAATCATAAACTAATGCCTTTAAGGATCGTCCCATGACAAGCGGGGCCTTATTATAATTTTTTAGCAAAAAGTTATTAAAAATACAAATATTACTAAAAAGGGCAGAATCACTGTTTTCTAGGGCTAAATGAAGAAATTCACCAAAATTAGAGCACACCTCATGGCAAAACAACAGCTATTGCTCAGAAGACCGTTTCCTTTCAATTTGCCAAATTTCATGCAATTTCGTCTCTATTGCTTAAATAATTTTTACTAGTGTATTTTTGTTTTGCGGAATTTCAGGCGCCTTAGAATGTTCAGGAATGCCATGGTTGTCTGTTCTACATTAATGATGATATGGTGTTATTTCCTCTCAAATTTATGATTGATTTCATTTATTAAATTTATGGTAGAGTTTATCATAAATGTGAGAGTAAGGACTAAGGAGTATCCTTTGAGTTATCTTTTTAACCCTACTTGGATCATCGCAATCCGACATTTAAGCCAAACGTTTGCCCAAAATAGTAAAACTTGTTTAGGCTGGAATCTTAAGTGAATTGACTCAAATTTAATTGGGTTCACATTTTTAACTTCATTATGGCCCTTGCCAAAATTTAGTCCATTAGCCTTCTTCTCTATAAAAAAAATAGCATATAACTCCATGTAAACAAATGGATGCATTTAAAATTAAAAAAAAAAAAATTTATCATAAAAATATAAATAATTAGTCAAATTAATTTTTTCTAAAGCATGTTAGATGCATTCATGCATACATATATAGATACATTTAATATTAAACACAATTTTTATCATAAAATATAGAGAATTAGTCAAATTATTTTTTTAAAGTAAACGAAATTAGTCACATATTAAAATTCGTACCCAAATTTAATACTACTTATGATAATTTTTTTTTCTAATTTTTAATAAGGTAGAACGTGTAGTGATTTTTATTATGTAGTAATTTTTATTTTATTTTCTTTTGAGAAACATGTGGTGAATTTTATTGAATATGTGATTGCTTTGTGTTTTTTTTGAAATTTTATAGTTCATTAATATTATATTCTTAGTATTTTGTACTTATTAACTCACTTGACAAAAAGATTAAAAAATTTAAGTAGACACATGGCATAAGCTTAAATGGATGATTATGATGTAGTTCCCACATAAATTTAGACACATGGCACAATATTGGATTATAATTTCAAATCCTAATTCAATTTTCTCTAAGTTTTACCTAGTAATATACATATAGATGATTTATAAATTTTAATTTTTTTTAGTTATATAATTATGTTTTTTATGGTTTATTATATTAGACTCCTCTTTTTCTACATTAAATTAACTAATTTGGAAAAAAAAATTTTAAAAATTTAGATTAGATGGGAAATGTATCACAAAACTAAACCATAATTGAAATTCAATTTTTACACTAAATTAACTTGCTTGGCACAAAATTCTAAAATTTAAATTAAATGAGACACATGATGCAAAATTAGACTCTAATTGAATTCCAATTTAAAATTTAGTTAGATTTTCTATCTACTTTACCTATTATTATATATATAAATATGTAGATATGCTCGTTTCTTTCTTGATAAATCTTGCTTGAATCAATTCTATTCTCCTACCAAAAAACATATTCATTTATTAAAATTCATATTAAATACATTTTTTTTTTGAGAGAATTTCAACCTATGGCGTCCGCTCCTGATGATAGCTCTTTATCCTCAGACCAAGACACCAATCAGTTTTTAGTGTAAGCGGGGATTGAACCCCAGGTCTCTTATACAACCATCAGAGACTTTACCAGTTGAGCTAACTAGAACCTACTTAAATACATTTTTTTTAGGAAACATTTTAAGTACAAACTTTTCTATTCAACATTACTCCAAAAAAAAAAAAAATATATATATATATATATATATATATATAAAACTGCATGATTTACAAAAAAAAAAAAAAAGGTATGATTATACTCTCTAATAATGGTATAAATATGCAAAGTTTAATTATTATCAATCGACCCCACGATTCTGAATCTCAGTTATATATACCCATTACAAATTCAACTAAAATAAGTAAAATTATATCCTTTAAAATAAAAATAAATTTTCTATAAATTTATTGTGAGAGTTTTTTTTTTTTAAATTCCCATTAAACTTATAAAATTAACAAAACTTCAGTTTTTAATCAAGAACCACATATATTATGTAGTTAACTTCAATAAACACTTAACTTTAAGCTTTATTAACAACCACTTAATTCTTATCACCTTTGATATAAGCTTTAATAGCTAAAATATTGTTGTTAAGAATGAAATGCTTTATTATTATTATTATTATTATTATTATTATTATTATTATTATTATTATTATTATTATTATTATTATTATCTCAAAAAAATTAATTATTATTACTATTATTATGTAATACCTTGACTACATTATCTATTAGGTGCTTACTTTTTACTTTTATTAATTCTCATAAGAAACTTTTATTCCTCTTTCTAACCCAACAAATAAATGTTTCTTCATATTTGTATATATAAAGAAAAATAACATATGTTTATACTTATGTACAAAATAAATAATGTATAACTAGCTTCATAGTCCCTATTTTTTTGGGTACTTTAAATTTGGTCCTCAAGTTTATATAACTTCATTTAATCCTTATATTAGCCAAAATATAGGGACCAAAAGGCAACTTCTCCCCAAATAATAGTCATTGCCTTCTTGGTTGGCTTCACAGCTGATTTGTTCATGATAAAATGATGACTTGCTTGGAAAACAATCATGATGAATTTAATCTCGTTATTTTCATTTTCAGTTGTACACCCTCCACTAAAGTTAACTCACACAATTTGTATTATTAAGAATGAATGTCATGGCTTATACTCCAGTAATTAAAAATGCTAGTTGGTTAAATAATTCTAAACAATATCCCTTCAAACTATAACAGGTGCCATTGTCAGCACATGCAACAAGACAACAAGCTAAATAACAATGGATAATTAAACATATCCTAAATTCCTTATAAACTTTCTCTTCAATGCATTGTAAAAGTGGTTCATCCTTTTGGCTTTATTTTGTAATAGGAGAAGACCTAGATATATTGGTTATACAGATAAGCAATGGTTGCCTTTACTACATGGAAACTAAAAGTTTATAAAAATACAATTATAATTTATAAAACATACATTCAACTTAATAAAACATTAGCAAAATAAAAATTCAATTATTACAAATTAAATACTCGACAACTCACTTGTATCCTCATAAACAAACAATTCAACACATTTGACAGTGTAATTTTAATTTTTTTCTTCTTCTTTTGTCTGGCATGTTCACCTAATGGCAATATTATTTCTATGGAAGAAATTCTTACCAAAATAGTAATACCACATTTGAATTATAGCAGGTGGTCCACCACCCCACTCCTAATGACTATGCCTGACTCTACGCCTCTTTTATAAGCAGCAGATCCCACTATTTTCTGCAATGAATCTGTGGAGTAAACCTGGGAACAAGAGGTACCATATGAAATATAGAAACCTTGGTTTCGTTAGCACCCATTAAATGGAAAGCTTTTCACTCAACAAGATATACGGCCCTAATTAGGCCAACACCCTCAAAGAAGTCGAGAAATCACAGAAGAGCTAATAATAATTGCCTCTAAATCTAGGTCAACAACAGAAGGAAATCTTTCCCAAGGTCCCCAAGTGATTACTACATCTAATGTACGTACACAATTTTCCATTGAATTTTCACGATTTGGTATGTTTAACGATTTTCAATTGAATTTTTATGATTTTATACATTAAACAAATTTGATTTTTTCAACAAATATGGATGATATGTACATCTAATGTACACATATTTTCATGAATTCGTACGTTATCTTCATTATTTCACTATTCATTTTACAAATAGTTGAACCACTGGTGATGTCTCTGTCTCTACATTAGGTATCTTCACTCATCAAAATCAAAGAATTCTACCTATATTTACCAAGAGATGCTAAAAACAAAATAAAAAAAAGAAAATTATTAACTAAGGTATTTGGGAGAAAGAAAGAGGTTGAAAATAGACATGGGTTATAGCATACAATTTCAAAATAAATTAAATTATAGAAATTTAGATTTATTAACCATTTTACCATATTCGATTACTATAAGTGAAAATTCTATAAACATATGTTTCATTATATGTTTGTTTTCTATGTTTATTCATATTTTGTTATATATTACACAAATATTTTGCAATCATATGTTTCATTATATGTTTGTTTTCTATGTTTATTCATATTTTGTTGTATATTACACAAACATTTTGCAATGACTATTGATAATATAAAAATTGCATATTAATATCATATAACATTTCATAAACACATTTTCTCTTTAAAATATACATGTATTGTTAATAAAAGTCAAAGTTTAGCAATTTTCGATATATACAAAAGGAGTCAATTTCATATAGGAGACAAATGCTGGTTTAGTTTAAAGAATAATATATTTTCGGTACTAACCAATACCGATATACCATTTTGGAAGATTACCGCTATATATATATATGTATATATATAATTTGGTCTAAACTTATGCTAATTATTTTTTTTCAGCTTGCACAATTTGATTTTTTTTATGCAAACATATAATTTGTTTCAAATTTTTTTTTTTTCAACTAAGAGCTGATTTCCTCCAAATTTTGACTTCCAATTATGATTTTCTTGGTCCTCAAGTTCAGAAAATTGATTCCAAATATTTCTAATTAATTAATTTAACTAATCAATTTTTTTTTCAAGAAATCAATAAATGCTTCAACCTAGATTAGATTCGGTACATGCAATCTTATCATAAATCTTACTCTTAGCCAATAGGATTATGAAACATCACCTAATTTAAATTGGACAAAAAATAGGCCAATCAGAATTAAGAGATTATAATTTCTAAAAAAAAATTAGGAGATTATAACAACCTATTGTTAGAATCTGATATATGCAATTGAACTTTATCGCTAAAACTTATTTATTTGATATCTGTTAATATGGTGGTTTGACTAATGTCCATGAACTATAGTTTTGGTCGTTATGACTTCAAGATTTGTTTTATGAAAAGTATTTGGGGGATTAAGTGGCCAAAATTATAGTCATGCCTCGAAGACATGCAATAGTGATAACATACAATGCAAATTGAGTTAGGTCAAATGAGAGTTGCAAAATTGGTGTCTACAGTAGTTTGGTTGATTTTTTGGGGGTGAAAAGATTACTTGTGGTTAAGTGTTGAAAGTTTGTTTGTGTTTGTGAGTGTGAGAGAGTTAGAGTGTGTATTGAGACTTGGGTTTGTGAGTTTATATTGGTGAGTTTTGTGAGTGTTGTTTATGTGTGTGTGTGTGTGTGTGTGTGTGTGTGTGTGTGTGTGTGTGTGTGTATTTAGAATGAAGCTATAAACTTTATCAAACATTAACCAAATCGGCCTGGATTACAACATAAAGGTCTAGTGGAATATCTTCCTTTCACACAAGAAACCTATGACATGCCTAGCATGTGAAGCAAGGTTATGAGTTATAGAGTTTCCCTTCTAAGACAATAGAAAGACTTTAGCATCCTGTATTAAGAGACCAAAAGAAGAATGAGATGGAGATAAATCTTTTAAAGAATTAATAACCAACTCATAGTCCCCTTTTAGGATAGCTGAATCAATGCCTATCTCTTGGAAGAAAAAAAAAAAAAAAAAAAAAAAAAAAAAAAACTCTTACTACAACCATGGCTTTGACTTCGGCCATAGAGTGTGGGAGAGCAATATTTTGAGAGAGTGAAACTATAACCTACATTCAATGTTCTCTGATAAACACCCTAATCTCGGCCTTGTCTTCATTTCTAAAAACAACTACATCAAAATTCATCTTCAAGCTACTAGAAGGAGGCACTTTCCAAACAACTTTCTATTTTCTACCATTGTGATTCATAAATGGCCATCAAATTCAATGGCCTCATCGTCCACACGCGCACGGGCTCGCGTGCGTGTGTGCGAATCCTATGATTTTTTGAATGAAAAAAACTCAATGGTCTCACATTTATAGAATTTTTAGCTAGTAATTTTAGGCATGTAGATTCATTCTTCTTCTTCTTCTTCTTCTTCTTCTTCTTCTTCTTCTTCTCTCTCTCTCTCTCTCTCTCTCTCTCTCTCTCTCTCTCTCTCTCTCTCTCTCTCTCTCTCTCTCTCTCTCTCTCTCTCTCTCTCTAATTATAATAAATTAGACAATTTAAAAAAATAAACCCAAGTAAATTCTTTTATTTTATTTTTTTAAAACGGATACTGAAAATTTGGGAATTTCAACAGCAACAACTGAACTTAGAGTCTTATAATTCAATTGATTAGCACTTTCTAGTGTTTTCAAGACACCTTGGCTTCAACACCCCCCTCCCCTTAATGGCCTTTGGGAGTTGTAAATTGTAAACCCTTGGACTTTGAGTGTTTTTAACCTTAGGGCTCCAAGCAAAAATACGTTCTTATTTTCAAAATTATCCATCACTTGAAAATTATTTAACTAAAATTGAAAATATAAATGCAGTAAGTGCCAAGAGTCGAAAGAGTGGGAATTCCAAGAGAATCAAAAACAAAATCTTGTTTTCAAATGATGCATTTTAGCGAATTTTTCTAAGTATAAGAAACCATTTTTAAGAGATGCAAAGAATTTTCCATATCTTATGGATTTTTTAGGAAGTATTTTTCAAGAGGAAAAATCCCATGATTTTTCTTAAAATCATTTTCAAGGATGAAAATTGCAGAGGTTTTTACAAAATAGTTTTCAAGGCAAAAAAGTTCATATATGGGGTTTTTGTAAAATTATTTTCAAGGATGAAATTTTCATGGGATTTTAGAAAGTAGATTTCAAGAAGAATATTTATTCCATGTGTTTTGGAAAACTATTTTCATGAGGAACAGTTATATGGGTTTTTGAAAATTTATTTTTCAACAAGAAATTCCTATGCTTTATAAGGAGATACGCATTTTTCCAAGAGTGGAAAATTCCGCAAAGTTTTAAAAAATTATTTTTTTTTTTGTAAATAATGGGTTTCATTGGTTTCTTTGGAAAAAAAAAATGGAAGTATGGTTTATCTTGAAAACAGTTTAGAAGCACAAGCTTAGGAGTATGAATTATTTTGAAAACAAAGTTTACTTTGGGAAACAACTTGAAAATCTTTTCAAGAAGTGCTATTGGATCAAGCCTTATTAATATCTGATAGTAGGAATATTTCACATCACTAACTAAAATTGGTATGCGAAATCCATACCCATTTTAACACATGAAAATAGATTACAATGAAATTAAGTAAATTCAATTCAAGCAATTAAGGTCATAGGCATCCATACAAGTGTATATAACTAATCTCGTCATCCATGCAAACCCATTGATTCCGTCATATATGTCCATTTATTTATATATATTCACCAAAATATACTCATGCGCATTACATGATCTCACCATGCAAAAGAGAAGGGAGATTAACTGCACACCTAGGCAAGCATAGATTGATTCATGGATAGCCAAAATAACTCAAACGTGTTATCAATGGATTCATGGCACTCAACTATTTGTGATGTGGTTCAATAACCAATACTTATCTGGCTGCACTTAGCGGTAAAATTATCAACAAAAATAAATAGCATGACCAATATGAAAACATAATTTTTCAAACATTAATGGCCATAATCTCATCTTTTAAAAGAGAAGGGAAATTAACTACACACCTAGGCAAGCATTGATTGATTCAATGATAGCCAAAATAACTCAAATGTGTTACTAATGGATTCATGTAACTTAATTATTTGTGATGTCGTTCAATAAACGTTACTTAGCTGGTACTTAGCGGGGAAATGAACAGTATGACCATTATAAAAACATAATTTTTCAAACATGAATTTACAAAATGAAAATTTTGAAATATAAAGGGCCAAAATAAAAATAACCTCAAACTTTTTTTTAGATGAAAAAAATTACCTCAAACTTGAAATCCAAAAGAGTCTACTGCAGTTTTTATTTACAATGAACAAAAACAAACCATGGGAATAGACATGAAAAACCATCTATTCTCTCTAGAAATAATAAAAATAAAAACAATGTTGGTGATGTCAAATTGTTCCATTGTGTCATTCTCATTGTTAGGATCATTGATTGTATTGTATTGCTAATGCAAGCTGGAAATCAGTTACTAACAGTTAGTGCAGTAGCTGCCAGCTGTAGGTGGTTATGGCAGTTGCCAATTGTAGGTGGTTATGACAGTTGGTTATTAAGTAAAGTAGGATTGATTGAGAAATGTATAAAAAAGGGCACTACTGTTATATTGAGTTAGGCAATAAGAATGAACTCTTTTTAGTTTCTCTCTATCTCTCTAATTCTCTAAATCTTCTCTACTTCTCTCTTCTTCTTTGGAGGCCCAGCTGATCTCGAATCCAGCTACAACTCTCTTAGATCCCAACAAGTGGTATCAGAGCCTTGATTCTATGACAACAATGGCTGAAACTTGTTTTGCCATTCGGACCAGGATCTCGAATGTGATGAATCAAAACATCAAGGCCATGACTCAGAACATCAATACCATTTTACTGAAACTAAATTCCAAGGAAGTTAGATCGCATTCACCTTAAACACCTCGGTACAATGAGAATCATATATCAAGCAATGCTCTAGCCATCGCTTTGCCAAAACCAATCAAGATAGATTTAGTTTTTCCAAAGCCAATCAAGATTGATTTTCCTAGGTTCAAGGGTGAAGAACAAGCGTCTTGGGTTTGTAAAGCAAACCAATACCTCAACTATTGCAAGATGCCAGATCATGAAAAACTTTCAATGGCCTATTTTCACATGGATGGGAAGCATTAGTGTGGTTTGAAGATGCTGAAGATACTGGACTATTTGATGGTTGGGATGCCTTTGTTCAAGAACTACTAGTCAGATTTGGATCTACTGCTTGTGACAATCCATTGAAGGCTACTATTTAAGAACTACATGCTCTTATGACTAATCTAATGCTCATCGGCGTTAACCAAACTCATGTTTCACCAAATGGGTCTGTTTATGTAATCAAGAAGGAAGATGTAGACTTACCACACATTAACGCTGAGGGCCAAATCTCGCTGCTTGGTGGCTGTCATAAAGCCAAGGAACTAGATGCTTCTTTTCTTGGTGATAGCTGTAGGGTAAATGCCGAATTCCATAGCCGAGATGGTCACAATTTTTATGAGGAAATAAGTTCTATATCGACTTATGGTGTTGGTAGCAGCAGTGCGTTACTTGCCAGGTTTCATAGCTAAGATGATCATAACTTTAATAGAGTAGGTGGTTATGACAGTTGGTTATTAAATAGAGTAGGATTGATTGAGAAATGTATAAAAAGGGGCACTGCTGTTGTATTGATTAGATAATAAGAATGAACTCTTTTTAGTTTCTCTCTATCTCTCTAATTCTCTAAATCTTCTCTACTTCTCTTTTCTTCTTTGGAGGCCCAGCTACAACTCTTTTAGATCCAAACACTCATAAGCAAAGCAATAGATTTTTCCCCCCTTTGTGATAGTGTAATTTTATTAAAAATTATGTGTTGTACAACAGTGATTAAAATATTCGAAATACATGGGGCCATGAGCGTATATCTTCCACTTAGTAAACTACATCATCATGATTATGAGACTCTTTAGCTTATTATCCCTGCACCAAATAAATATTGGAATTTTACATGTTTAAGACCACTCAATCGGTAGAATCTTGATATCATACAGAAGCTGACTGAGATTTATCATGGCTTGGAGTTTGCTTGTATAGAGAGCTGCTTCAATACACTTTGAGAATGATAATCTATCTCCTCTAATTCCCAAATCTATTGCAAATCCAATAACGTGACGCAAGCCCGAAATTTTCTATCCCCAAAGGCCTTAATGCAGACAAGATAGTATCAGATTTTAGTACCTTTGCTTGCTGGGAGATCACTGCCTGCTTTCCTAGGAGCCAGGAGGAAATGGTGCGGCACCTTTTAATGGAAAAATAAATTCATATGTTTTGTGTAAAGTTTAAGTAAATGTTTATTTAAGAATAGCTATTTTCCTTTACCTTTTGAGTTCTAAAATTTTTATTTTTTTAAAATTCTGATAACAGAGAAATAACATTAATAAAAATAGTTAGAGAGTACCAAAGATTATGTTTTCGAAATATAATAAAATGGAGAAAAAGAATATGGCTAACCTTGAATAATCTTTTAAGAATTCATAACAATGTTGTAGTATTTTAAAAATGCAGAAATTGTTTTATGAGTTATTGTTTTAGTTGTAGCATTTTCATAGCAAATGTTTAAAATGAATATATCTGCAACCTAAATGTAAAACTGTGGAAGTTAATATGGAATATAAGAAGTTAATCAAATGTGTAATCTCACATTACTAATGAGAGAGACTCCTTTATTATTTATGTGTGCTGATTAATGAGTTGAAATATATTAGAGCAAATATTAAGTAAGATACATGTGCAGGAGAAGGTAAAGGGAAGAGGTAAATGTGTATTTTTGCTCTCATAATCTTTTTTGTATCTCCTAAAAAATAGGAATAACTATTGGTAAAAAAATATTTATGGAATGTCTGGTGCTTGTCAATTGTCATGTTGATCTGTATGTTCTTTTATGAAACTTCTGCTCTCCCAGATCCATAAATGGATCACTTCAAATATTAAGCTAGTAAATTGAATACACTTTCCATTTTCTTGCTTGAATACACAATATAAATTCCACAATATCTCATCTCTGTAAACTAACTGCCCGTACGCGCACACACACACACACTGTGATACAACGCAATAAACACATTCGCAGAAAATTCACAATAGCCAAATATTGTTTCATATTCACATACACAAACACATCAGCCAACTAACAAACCCAGCCCGAGAGAGTTTTATAACCCCAGCTCACTCCAATTAAAATCTAGCAGCCCATCAATTCAAGCCCAAACCTAAAAACACACAGCCCAAACCTAAAAACACATAGCCCAAACTACTTACAATGAAAGCGCAGTGAGCCCACTCTCTCAGTCCGAAAACTTTAGCCCAGTCAGCCCATGGCAAACCAACCCAAATTCACATTAAGACACTTAAGCCCAAAACAAATTGGGTCCCAATCCACATTAAGCCCAGCCCACTTATTAAATACAACTAAAACAATAAAACAATGGTAGTCCACACCCATTCAAAAAACCCAAATACGAGTAATTATTAAGTACTCCTAATGAAATGATGTTACCTCCACTCACATTGATAATTGATCTTACTAATTAAATTTATAGTCCATAAATATGAGAGTAAAAAGTACGACACCATTGTACCATGGAATACCTAATTTCTGTTCAGATATGATCAAATAGCAAATCCTACCAATCTGCAATTGGAATATTTACAATTCACCCACACACTTTGCAAAAATCACATTTTGAACCCAAACCAAAATTACAATTTGATCCCTAAACTTTTCTAAATTGCCTTTAATTTAACCCCAAATCTTTTCAAAATTGCACCAAGCCCTCCAACTTTGAAAATTATAAAAAGAAGTCCATCAACCCTTGGAAAATTATGAAAACACCCATGACACTTCCAAATGAACTTTGAAACACAAAACATGCATAAAGGACTCACACTAATTTCAAAAGCCCAAATGCATTTTTACGAGAAAGCATGTGCCACAAGTTTCCTTTATTTGTCAAATGAACAAAGCCTGAGAATAGGTCTAAAAGCTTAGATTCATGGTAAATCCCAAGATCATGTTTAGACCTCAAATTAAAAACCTGAGAATAGGTCTAAAAGCTCAGATTCGTGGTAAATCCCAAGATCATGTTTAGACCTCAAATTAAAAATTATAGCTAGATTGTTTTTACTCTAACTTAGACTATGTGTGGAATAAGAGTAAATAAATACACTGAACCGATAACACTACCTTAAGCCATATTCATCCATCATCAACAATAAAATGAAAGCTTAAAGATTAGGGAAGAGATATGCAAACACGAGATAACATCAAGACGTGTTATCGAAGAGGAAACTAAAGAACTTGGCGAAAAACCTCTCCTTGACCCTCCAAGTTGAAATCGATTCACTAGAGAATAAAGTTGGAGTACACGAATAACAAAATACCCTCCAAGCTTAGTCTACCACATGTACTTGAGCCCTCCAAGCTCCTGTTACCAATGGACTTCTAGGAGTCTTGTCTTCTTTACCTTTCTGGATCTTGCAATTCAGCCCGATTGCAATTGCCGAGAAATGACTTCTTCCAATACTTCCTAACAGCACCAAAATCTCACTTTACACTCAGAATGGGTGTGGTAAATATTTGGGCTAGCAACTTCTCAAAGATCTAGAGATGGAGAGGAAGGAGGTGAGGAAAACCACAAAGAAATGTGTAGATGATTGTACGTATAAAAATATCTAACTTTCAAGTGTATATTCTAGTTTTTTTTTTTTTTTCTTTTTTTTTCTTTTTCTTCTTTCTGAAAAGCACTTTTTACAATTTGTGGGTAATGAGGGTATATATAGTGTGGGTAAAGACTTGGTAAAACAAAACACAACTTTTTGCCAAACAGAAACTTTCACTGGTCCTTCATGGGTTGGCTCCTCTTGCGAGACGATCGCAAAAATGATAGCTTGACACGACTCTTCATCTTCCAGTCATGTGCTCCACACATGGCCTTGTCGTGGGTTGCTTCTCACGAGCTACTCGCGAGCTAGTTGTGAAATCCACTGATTCAACTTTTGAAGCTTAATTCTTCACCGATCTTTCACACTCATTCTTTACAGATAAACCTATATATATACAGGGAAAATTATTAAAGAAATTGCAATTAAATTTGACACAGAATTAAAGCCAACACAATATAGTTGGAAATCACAACTTTACAATCTCTCTCTTTGTCTATTCCATGACAAAACCCCTAAACATAATCTAGACTTAAACGTGAGTTTGGAAACATAGGAAAAACTCACTCACACCTAACTCTAAAAGTTGTGAAGCACTTGCATCATACACACCTGCATCCTGAAACACTTGCACATAACAAATAAATTTCATTAAGCTCAAGACAAGTGGAACACAAGGCATGTATAAGGAATAAGTAAAATACAATCAAGATATCAAATGAGATATATGACATAAAGCATAACTTGATAAAACATGAACAGTCATTATGAAATGACTATAGTGAACATTTAACTAGTACATAATCATCCGGACACGCAATGCAATTAAGAGCAATGCTAAAATCAATTGCATGTCCAACATATCACATGATGCATTAAAGAAATTAAGGCAATAAATAATAGAAAACAATAAGCATCAAGAAACGGCTATAAAAACCAAGATACAAAGATAGTACTAAAGAAAACCATGTTTTGGACTAAAGTTCTTGAAAAGCTTTAAATAAAAGCACTTTAAACATCCAAAAGCTATAAAAGTGTAAAATAAACTAGAAACCACCAAAATGAACTAATGTTATACTACTACCCCTCAGGTTGTACCCCCCCTTGCGCTCTATAAACTACTCCCCCTTTTTGACCAGAATGGCCAAAGGTCCTAAAATGTGTCGAATTTTGACTCCAACTCCGATCTGTGCGTCAAGTCTTCAACTTGAGATGGGAGGGCAGTGATTTGGTCTCGAAGGTATGTCAATTGAGTCATGGAGTAGTTGATGTGAGAAGCTAGCTTCAAATGCTACTCTTCAACCCTTCCAAGTAGAAGATCAAGGCGGTCAGGTGCTCTTGCTTGTGCTTGGGAAAAAGGTTGTGCAGTATCCTTCTGTATTGAAGTGTACTGTTCAATGTCTTCATCGGTGTTGCCTTCTTCTGCTTCTTCTTCATCTCTCAGAATCTAAGATACACTGATGCTTGGTCTTGGAATTTGAGCTTTGCTTCATATGATGGTCTACTCACTAGTAGGGTCTTCCCTTTGCATGACCAGAAGCCCGCTTGGAATCTTCACCCTTGCCCTTAATATAAGAGACATAAGAAGGCTTGAAAAATGGTAGTGTTAGCTTTGAATTCCTCTTCTTGATGTTCTTAATGAAAAGGTGATAGATGTGACCATAGATGTTGATCTCCTTGTGAGTGAAGAGATCATATAAGAATATGGTCCTTGGTGCTAACAGAGTCGTCAAGTTCTTCACCGAATAGAGGTTGAAGATTATGCTGTAGGCCAAAGCGCACATTTCAAGGGTGAACTCAATGGTGTGCAAGGCCTTTTTCTTGAGTTGTCCTCTAAGAACTTCCACAAAAGGCTCAAGTTTCTCCTCTCTCATCATATTGTAGAGATGTGTCCGGAGTCATCGGTCAGATCTCCAAAACCACCTAAATTGATTCCCTTGAGATGGATAACTCTCTCCCCTTTAACCAGCAATTAATGTGGTCACCTTCCACAATGACATTGATGAAGAATTCACGAATGATGTCTTCAAACACATCACCCATCGGATTTAGCAACTTGGTTCATGTCCTTTCTTTGAACACTTCTGGAATGAAGGTGTCCTTTAGGGACTCTAAGTCCACAGACCTCTCTAGGATGATTGGGGCCCGTTTGTAGTGATCAAGGAAGGCCTTGTTAGCATCGTCATTTCTAAATGAGTCAAGGAAATGCGGGGATGCTTTGAAGACTTCTTTGCGACCTTTTTCTTAAGAGGAGACATCTACAAAACAAACACCAACACAAACAAACAACAACAAACACAAACATGAAAACAAACTTGACTAGATACAAGTTAGTCCATAAAAACGATCAAAATAGTCCTAATAATAATAATAAAAAAAAAATTATTACTATTAGGCTCTCAAAAAATTATTATTATTATTATTATTATTATTATTATTATTATTATTATTATTATTATTATTATTATTATTATTATCTTCACTACATTATCTATTAGGTGCTTGCCTTTTACTTTTATTAATTCTCATAAGAAAATTTTATTCCTCTTTCTAAACCACCAAATAAATGTTTATACATATTTATAAATAAAGATAAATAACATATGTTTATACGTATGTACAAAGTAAATAATGTGTAACTAGCTTTTTAGTCCCTATATTTTGGGGTACTTTTAATTTGGTCCTCATGTTTATATAACTTCATTTAATCCTTATATTTATAAATTTACTATTATTTTGGTTCTTAAGTGATGGTATGATAAGGATTAAAAAGACAGTTAATTTAAAAATAAATTGACCAACAACTCTTTTTTTTTTTTAGAGATAATTACAACATGCTGCTAATTTCGTAACTCGAATCCTTTCCCCCCACCCCCAAGCACTTTGTGCATGAGAAGGTGCCAATTCAGCTATAAGACCTTTGGCTCTCTCATATCCTCATAAACAAATAGTTCAACACATTTGACAGTGTAATTTTAATTTTTTCTTCTTTTGTCTATTGTGTTCACCCAATGGCAACATTATTTATGTGGAAGAAATTCTTACCAAAATAGTCATACTACATTTAAACTTTAGTAGGTAGTCCACCATCCCACTCATCACAATCCTATATGTGTAACCTCTGTTGCTTGCTGGTATTCAATCTCAAACTAGAAAAAGAGGCAAGATTATGCAAAGTCATACAAACACCCTTCATGCCAATCAGCCATGAGGCTAGCACCCTCAAGAAGCCAGGTATTCTCAGAAGAGACAATGATAGTTGCCTCTAAATCTGGGTCAACAATGGAAGGAGATCTCCCCCAAGGCATCCAAGTGATCTACACATCTAATATACACAATTTTCCATTAAATTTTTACGATTTGATATGTTTTACTATTTTTGACTGAATTTATACGATTTCGTACATTGAATGAATTTGAATTTTTCACTAAATTCAGACAATCTGTACATGTAATGTACAAATTTCTATTGAATTTTCATGTTTTTGTACGTTATCTTCATTATTTTATTATCCATTTCACAAATAGTTGAACTGTTGGTGATGTATCTATATTAGGTATTTTCAATTGTCAAAATTATAGAAATCTACATATATTTATCAAAAGATGCTAAAAACAAAATAAAAATATGAAAATATTAATTAAGATATCTAGGAGAAAGAAAGAGATTGAACTTAGACATGGGATATTACATACAATTTCAAAATAAATTAAATTCTAGAAATTTAAATTTAGCTAACATTTTACCATATTTGATTACTATAAGTGCAAATTTTATAAACGTATGTTTTATTATATGTTTATTTTCTATGTTTATTCATATTTTGTTGTATATTACACAAATGTTTTGCAATGACTATTATTAATATAAAAATTGCATATTAACCTCATAACGTTTCATAAACACATATTTTTCCCTTAAAAAATATACATGTATTGTTTATAAAAGTCAAAGTTTACTAATTTTTGATATATACAAAGGGAGTAAATGTCATACAGGAGACAATACTGATTTGGCATAGAGAACGATATATTTTCGATACTGGCCAATTCCAATGTACCATTTTAGAATTACTGCTATATAAATATGAATATAAATAAATAAATATATATATATATATATATATATATAAAATTCGGTCTAAACTTATAGTAATTTTTTTTTTTTTTCAGCTTGTACAGTTTGATTTTTTATGCAATTATATAATTTGTTTCAACTTTTTGTGTTTTCAACTTAGACCTAATTTCCTCTGAATTTTTACTTCCATTTTTTTTGGTCCTCAAGTCTAGCAAATTGATTCCAAATATATCTAATTAATTAATAATTTTTTTCATATTTTGCAAGGAATCAATAAATGCTTGGACATAGATTTGATTCAATACATGCAATCTTACCATAAATCCTACTCTTAACTAATAGGATTATAACACATCACCTAATTTAAATTGGACTAAAAATAGGCTAATCATAATTAAGAGATTATAACAACCTATGGTCAGAATCTGATTTATTCTAGTGAACCTTACCGTTAAAACTTGTTTATTTGATATCTTTTGATATGGTGGTCCGATTAGTGTTCAAGAGCTGTCGGTTTGATCGTTATGACATCAAGATTTGTTTTATGAAAAGCATTTGGGGTATTAAATGGCCAAAATTATAGTCTTGCCTTGGAGACATGCAATGCAAATCAAGTTAGGTCAAATGAGAGTTGCAAAATGGGTGTTTATAGTAGTTTGGTTGATTTTTAGGGGTTGAAAGATTACTAGTGGTTATATGTTGAAAGTTTGCTTGAGTTTGTGAGTGTGAGAGAGTTATTGGGTGTTTTGGGACTTTGGGTTTGTGAGTTTATATTGGTGACTTTTGTGAGTGTTGTTTATAAGAAGTGTTGATAAATGTCGTTGTAATCCATATCGTTGATATTGGATATTTTTGTTGGCATTATCTGTGGACATAGACATGGAGTTGGTTGAACCACATTAAATATAGTTGTCTTGTGTAAATGTTTTATTTTCTTGTCCATGTGAATGTGCTTTTGCTAGCCCTAAATTACAATAATTGATATTAGAGCTTTTGATGTTGCACAACAATTGGTATCAAAGCTCAAGGTTGGATCTTAGTATAGTTCAAGAGAAGATTATGCCTAGTGCACCTTTGACATTAGTTTAAGGTAGACCTTTGCACAAGTTTGGCCTTCGATGTAGAATTGTGATTGTGAGAGATTTATTTGAGTTTGTGAGTGTGAGAGATTTATTGGGTGTATTGGGGTTTTGGATTTGTGAGTTTATGTTTGTGAGTGTTTTTTGTATGAATTGTGAGTGTTGATTTATGTTATTAAAATTCATATCATTGATAGTGGATATTTTGGCTGGCGTTGCTTGTGGACATAGGGATTGAGTTAGCCGAACCAAGTTAAACATTGTAGCCTTATGTGGTTTTTTATTTTCTTGTCCATATGAATGCACTCCCACTACTAGCCCCAAATCACAATAATTGATACTAGAACTTTTGCTGTTCCACAACAAAACATAAGCTTAAAAGTATGAATTATTTTGAAAACAAGGTTTATTTTGGGAAACAATTTGAAAATCTTTTCTTTAAGTGCCATTGGATCTATCCTATGGTGATTGAAAAAATATGGACACACTACAACAAAATGTAACTACAGTGACGAATTTTAGTGAGGAAAATTTTTTCGTCGCAAAAAAGTACCATATAGTGACGAAATTTATATTTCGTCGCTATTTGTAAAAAAAATTAGTAACATTTAGCGATTAAAAATAGATTTCGTCGCTATAAGGGGTGCTGAATTAGGGGTGCCAAATGAAGGTGCAAGCGCAAAACTAAATGGATCTACAGGTGATGAAACACTTTCATCACTAAAAGTTCTAGTTTTTGTGACAAAACACTTTCGTCGCTAAAGGTGCTGGATTTCATCGCTATAAGGGGTGCTGAATTAGGGGTGCCAAATGAAGGTGCAAGCGCAAAACTAAATGGATCTACAGGTGATGAAACACTTTCATCACTAAAAGTTCTAGTTTTTGTGACAAAACACTTTTGTCGCTAAAGGTGTTGCTAGTCATGCTATTAGTGACAAAACTGGTTTTGTTGCTGAAGGAGACAATTAGCGACGAAAATATTTCGTTGCACGACTGGTAATTAAATAGAACATACTTAATTACAACTGCACCCTGTCTTTACTATTAAGATTATACTTCACTTAATTTAACATTGATAATGTTTAAATAGGATTTGCTAGCAGAAATACCTGTGGAACAAAATGTGGTATAGCAGTACGGGCACTTGTTGAAAAAAGTGGTAAGCTGCCAGTACATATAGCTACAGAGTATGATGCTTCTGTTGGGAAGAATGCATGCAAGCTTGTCAATCAAATCGGGGTACAAGTGCGAAGTAATTTGTCTAATTACATCGTGAAAAATTAGAAAAGTGTTGATGTTGCTACTAGAGATGTGGTGCTTCAAAATATAGCGGTAAATTTACATTGATAACGTCTAACTCTTCTTTGTTGTCACTAAGCATATTAAATTCATATAATAATATTTTTATAATACATATTACACTTCATTTTACAGGGTCAGTTTGAGTTATAAGGAGATTCCAACTTGGTAACGAAAGCATTAAATACAAAATGTGTGAAAGTTCAAATAGCGTGTATAAAACACCTATGAACGTTTAGACCTCCAAATAACAAATTACCAATTCAAGCTTAATATTGAACAAAGTATGTGCGGAAAATGAACATAAGCTTATAACAGAATTGATAAATAATCTAAACCAAATAAAATCACATCCACAACAGAAATTAAATGGCAAAAATTAAGAGAAGAGGGATGCAAACATAAGGACAACACAGCGATGTGTTATCGAAGAAGAAACTGAAGCCCTCGGCGTAAAACCTCTCCGCCGTCCTCCAAACGGTCAATAATCCACTAAAGAATGTAGTTGAGATACATGGACAGCAAAAGACCCTCCAAACTTAATCTACCCAGTGTACCTAAGCCCTCCAAGCTCCTACTCCAACGAGGTTGCGCCGAACCTATTTCTTCTTTAGCTTACCGGATTTCGCTATAGCCCATAGCATCAACCAATATGAAATTGGTCCCTTCTTAATTGCTTCCCAAAGCACCAAACAGCCTTCTCACAGATATGGGTATGGTGAGAAAAGATTTTGGTAATGTACCTCTCAAGGATGTAACAATGGAGAGGAAGGGAGTAGAGAAATTTGAAGAGTCTCTATGTTAAGATTGTGGATGAATCAATCTTGTTTTTCTCTAAAAAATTCTCTCTTGCTTGAAGCTTTCTACATTTCGTGGATATAAGGGGTATTTATACTGGAGTGAGAATGGAATGCGAAGAGTCAGGATTTTCTAAACAGAGCTGGCTAGCGACTTGGCCTCGCGACTTGACTGAGTCGCAAGTTCAAGCTGCGAGCAAACAGAATGACCAGATTGGACTTTTTGTCCTGTAGTGCTCCAAATGGCATAACTGTTCATCTTCTCTGCATGCTTCACTCGTGTGCAGTATCTGGCGGCTTGCAAGCCACGAGCCACCTGTGAGATCCAACCACGAGTCCTTGTTTCACTGCACAGTCTTGAGCATTTCTTCACACTTTCTCACACACTACTCTTACATGAATCCCACCTAAATACAGAGTTTCTAAGTGCTGAATTACAAGCATCTTGGCACGAAATAAAGCCAACAAAATGGTTGATAAATTTCAACTTTACAATGTGAAAGATTATTGAGTTGCAGCTTCAACAAGTTGCATTAAACTTATAAAAAGCTCGTACAATCTCATGGTGCTGACTATGCAAGAAGCCACCCACCAAAGAATGCCACACTTGAGTAGTGGATTGGACTCATTGATGGGAAATGGACCAATAAGGATTGGCTGGTAAATTATTTATGCGTATATTATTATTATCCAATGTTTACTATATTATGCTGTCAAATGATTAACTTAATACTTAGATGAAGTAAATGTATACTATTTTATTCATGATTTAATAAATATATTGAATGTTCTTTATTAGGAAAAATCAAGAAAGAACTCTGAAAATAGGAAGAAAACTTCAGTCAAACACAGATGCGGGACAAAGGCACTTACTGTTAGGGTTGATGAGGAGGTGCATGTTTTTTCATTTTCTTAAACCCCAATATATTACATGTTGTGATTAATTAACTATATTTATCTAACACAGGAATGTTAATTAATCTGACAAATAATAATAGCGGTTAAGTTCCTGAATTGGCAAAAATCTTCAAAGATGTTCATTTCAATCTAAATATAAATATGTGGATACATCATGGTGATGAAGCGACATATGTATGTATATCATTCCATCCCTATCATGTTTGTAAAGCTATAACATATGTAGTATTAATGTTGTGATTGTTTCTTTCTTTCTCTCTTTCAAATGATAGGAAACTATTCTTAAAGTGTAAGAGGATCATTGTTAAGATCCTAATGCAATTCCCCTTACACAAGAGGAGATCTTAAACTTGGTTCTTAAGAAGAAGTCTGGTATTACAAAAGGACTTGGAATGAGACCTTCCTCTTCTCTAGTAACCACCGCCTCATCTACTTCCTCGGTAGAGTATATCCAACGGCTAGAAAATGAGATAATTGAGCTTAAAGAGGCAAAAGCTAGAGAGCAAGAGGAGCGAGCTAGGGAGCAAGAGGAGCGAGTTAAGCAAGAAGAGGTCTGATGGGACTGACGAAGTAGACACTGACGACACGAGTATTATAGACGAAGGTAATCAATGACGACCATAGGAGGTGTAAGAAGGGGCGTAAAGCAGCTGGAGCAATTATTACCGCCAATAATATCCCAGGCTGGACCGAACGGCTGTGCATCCCGTTGGAGACGAATTGAAGTCTTGCTAATAAATGGGAAGCGTTACTCAAAGCAGCATTAAAACCACAATAATTGCTACAACGGCTACAAGGCCAAAGGGGAATATATAAACCCCCCAAAAACACAAGCCAAGGACACGGTAATACATCCATTTTGTTTCATTCCAAACGTAATTCCCATAATTCTCAGAAAACTAACTTAAGCATCGGAGGTGTTTTGGCAGGCACCACACCGGTGACCATCTTTTGCAGGTCTCACTGCCATTCTCTCGCTGTTCTCAAGGAGCCACGCGGGTTTCATTCCATCGGGACTTCCCAATTTCCTGCCCATGAGGAAATCGTTCCATCAGCTTGGCGCCGTCTGTGAGGAAGAACTTCACTTTTCCATATTCATACTTGGAAAGGTGATCCCACCAATTTCTACAGTCAGATGGAATCCAATCAAGACCCCACCTCCTTGACTCAGCAAGTCCAGGCTCTTGTGGCCACTGTCGAAGAACTCACCAGGCAGAATCAGGAAATGAAGGTACAACTTCAACAGCTTCAGCAAGAAGAGAGTCAATCCAGGGGCGGACCGGAAAATGAAGGGGATAGTCACAGGAGGGTCAGTACTCTCCGACCCCTCACCCCGGACGAACAAAGCTCGGACGTCTTAAGAGAAATGAGGAGACAGATGGACGAACTACGAAATGCCATCAAAGAAAAAGCAGACCGTAGTCTGGATAAGATGATAAGGGCCACCGACTCGCCCTTCACTACAGCGGTCCTTGAACATCCAGTCCCGCCCAAGTTCCGTCTGCCCCAGCTCGAACAGTTCGACGGATTGAAGGACCCTCAAGATCACCTCAACACGTTTAAAACCACATTAGGCCTCCAACAGCCCATTGACGAGATTTTATGCCGATCCTTTCCTACCACCCTCAAAGGGGCGGCTAGAGAATGGTTCGCCAAACTTCCAACATCGTCAATAGATAATTTCGAGCAGCTGAGCGGTGCTTTCTTGAGGCACTTTATTGGGGGACAGCGTCCGAAGAGGCCATCAGATTATTTACTCACTGTTAAGCAGGGGGAGAAGGAGACGTTGAGGTCATATGTAAAGCGTTTCACGCGAGAGACTTTGAAAGTGGACGAAGCTGACGACAAAGTGCAATTGACGCCCTTCAAGGCGGGATTAAGATCTCGAGACCTCGTGGCATCGCTTGCAAAGAATCCCTCTAAGACGATGGCAGAAATGCTCCTAAAGGCACAAAAATACATGAATGCTGAAGATGCCCTCGCAGCTATAGGAGATGCAGTAAGACCAGCGAACGCCGGGACGAGAGACCACGAACGAAGAGGGCAGAAGCGGGAACGACCCGATCGTCAGACTGGTGACGGTAACAGAAGAAGGGACGACAAAGGTCCCCGAACAGCAAGGTTTACCCCATTAATTATGCCCGTTGACAAGATTCTGTCACAGATAAAAGATGAACCTCACTTGAGATGGTCACGACCATTACATTCGTCACCTAATGTCCATGACAAGAATAAGTATTGTCGATTCCATAAAGATCACGGTCACTACACAGAGGATTGTTGGGATCTCAAAGAACAAATTGAGGAGCTAATACGAAAGGGGAAGCTACAGAAGTATGTGAAGAAAGGGGAATACAGCAGACCAAGGGATGGAAACCAGAACCAGCAAGGATCATCGTCAAAGAGCGAAGATCGTCAAGCCCAACCAGCACAGAATGTGATCGGGGAAATAGCAACAATATCGGGAGGACCTTCAACTAGAGGGTCATTTAAATCACTTAAGAAGGCCTGTCAGAGGCAAGTGAATAGCGTTCACATGATACCTTTAGCCAAGCAGAGACGGACAAGCCAAGATATGTCCTTCAACGAAGCGGATGCCAGAGGAGTGAAGCAACCACACAATGATCCTCTGGTTATAATGTTGACCCTGGAAGGGTACAACACCAGGAGGATCCTTGTGGACAATGGTAGCTCGGCAGACATTATCTACCTCTCCGCTTTTCAACAATTGAAACTTGACCCAAAGAGGTTGCGTCCCTTCGACTCCCCGCTCGTCAGCTTCAGTGGGGACCGGGTATATCCCAAAGGTATAGTGACGTTAACAATCACAGTCGGGACTTACCCAAGGCAGTTGACCCGTTAGCTGGATTTCTTAGTTGTGGACTGTCCTTCATCTTATAACGCCATCATCGGGAGGCCAACACTCAACAAATGGAAGGCGGCGACATCTACTTACTGCTTGAAAGTGAAGTTCCCGACGGAAGACGGAGTTGGTGAAGTAAGAGGAGATCAAGTCTTAGCTTGAGAATGCTACCAGGCCGTACTAGCTGCGCGGGAAAACCATACGTGGACGATTGAGGAGAAAGAAGAAAAAAAGGAAGAAGATCTGGAGACAGTGGAATTAGGTTTTGGAGAAATAGCCAAAACAACGAAGGTAGGAAGAGCGCTCAGCCCCGAGATGAAGACCAAACTAGTCGAGTTGCATAGAGAAAACCTGGACGTCTTTGCTTGGAGCCACGAAGACATGCCTGGCATACCCCCAGAGATCATCCAACATGAATTAAGGGTAAACCCCGAAAGGAAGCCCGTACACCAGAGGCGCAGAACCTTCGCTCCGGAATGAGACCAGGTAGTGAAAGACGAGGTCGATAAGCTCCTGGCAGCGGGTTTTATTCGAGAAGTACATTACCCGGAGTGGCTCGCCAACGTCGTCTTGGTAAGAAAGGCCAATGGAGCATGGAGGATGTGTGTGGACTGCACGGATCTGAACAAGGCTTGCCCGAAGGATAGCTTCCCTCTACCGAGGATTGATCAGTTGGTGGATTCCACGGTAGGAAACAAGTTACTGACGTTCATGGATGCCTTCTCCGGGTACAATCAGATAAAGATGGCCGAGGATGACCAAGAAAAAACCGCCTTCATCACGAGCCAAGGACTGTACTGCTACAAAGTAATGCCTTTTGGGCTGAAGAACGCTGGAGCCACTTATCAGAGGCTGGTGAACAAAATGTTCAAGAACCAAATCGGCAGGAATATGGAAGTGTATGTGGACAACATGCTTGTCAAAAGTAAAGAAGAACTTTCCCATCTCGAGGATCTGAGGGAGACATTCGCCACCCTCAGGCAGTATAAGATGAAGCTGAACCCGAGTAAATGCATCTTCGGTGTAGCATCGGGGAAATTCTTGGGATTTATGGTATCCCACAGAGGGATAGAGGCTAACCCTGAGAAAGTGCGGGCCATAATCAATATGGAGTCACCCAGAACGGTTAAGGAAGTCCAAAAGCTGACTGGAAGGATCGCAGCATTGAACAGGTTCGTGTCCAGAGCAACGGACAAATGTCAACCCTTCTTCAAAACTTTGAAGAAAGCCTTCGTATGGACTGACGAATGTGAAGAAGCTTTTCAGGAGCTTAAACGCTACTTGAGTAATCCGCCTCTTCTAAGCCCGGCTAAAGAGAGAGAAATGTTACAATTATACTTGGCGGTATCAGTCACGGCCGTAAGTGCGGCCCTAATCTGCGAAGAGAATAAAAAGCAGTTGCCAGTCTATTACGTCAGTCAAGCCTTCCAAGGAGCAGAATTTAAGTACCCGATGATCGAAAAAATCGTGTTCGCACTAATAGTGGCCTCGCGAAAACTGCGGCAGTACTTCCAGGCGAACCCAATCTTAGTCATGACTGACCAACCTATCAAGAAGTCTATGAGCAAACCTGAAGCAGCCGGAAGAATGATCCAGTGGGCAATCGAGCTTAGCCAGTTTGACATCGAATATCGTCCAAGGACAACCGTCAAGGCGCAAGCTTTGGCCGAGTTCGTGGCCGAGTTCACTTTTTCGAATGACGAAGACCATACTAGAAACGATGACCTATGGAAGATACAAACTGATGGTTCGTCAGCCCAAAAAGAGGCGGAGTAGGGGTCGTTATAACCGCGCCCGACGGGGAAATACTCAAATATGGAGTCCGGTTGCAGTTCCCAGCCACCAACAACGAAGCCGAACACGAAGGGATACTGACGGGGTTAAGACTGGGGAAAGCTCTTGGAGCCAGGAAATTGCTTGTCCAAAGTGATTCAAAACTAGTGACCGAACAGATAAAGGGAGAGTACGAGGCGAAGGAGGACAGAATGCAAAGATACCTTAGGCTGACGAGACTTCTCATCCAGGAGTTCGATGCAGTCAGGATCGAGCAGATCCCCCGGGACCAAAACATTATGGCAGACGAGATATCAAAAATTTCATCGTCAGAAGAGAGGCCCCCAGTGGACGGCCTAGCGATTGAAGTTCAGAAGCATCCCAGCATTGAAGAGGTATCGATCTTCCAGATCCAAAGTACAAATAGCTGGATCACTCTTATTGTGTCTTTTTTGCAGGATGGACACCTCCCCCAAGATGCTGACGAGGCCAAGAAGGTCAGGAAGAGAGCAGCCAGGTTCACAATTTTGAACGAAACCTTATACAAGAGAGGCTTTTCGATGCCCTACCTGAAGTGTGTTGACGAAGAAGAAGCTAGATATATCCTGAAGGAAGTCCATGAAGGGGTTTGTGGAGACCATGCCGGACACAGATCCCTGGTAAGCAAAATCATTCGAACAGGTTATTTTTGGCCAACCATGCAAGCAGATGCAGCTGAATTCGTCAAGAAATGTGACAAATGCCAAAAGTTCGGCAATGTCCAGCGACTTCCAGCAGAGCAATTGACGACGATATCCTCTCCTTGGCCATTCGCGCAATGGGGAATCGACATCGTTGGCCCGTTGCCACGAGGTAAAGGTCAGGTAAGGTTCTTATTGGTCGTAATTGATTACTTCACCAAGTGGGTAGAGGCAGAAGCAATGGCAACCATCACGGAGGCACGGATTCGAAGTTTCGTATGGAGAAACATAGTGTGCAGGTTCGGGATACTAATGACGATAGTATCAGATAACGGCCGGCAGTTTGACAGCCAAGGCTTCAAAGACTTTTGCTCAGGGCTAGGCATCAAGAACAAGTTTTCGTCCCCAGGGCATCCATAGGCCAACGGGCAGACGGAGGTGACGAACCGGACATTGTTGAAGATCATAAAAACCAAGCTGGACGACGCGAAGGGTGCATGGCCAGACGAGCTACCCAATGTGTTATGGGCATACAGAACCACTGCAAGGACCCCGACGGGGGAAACACCATTCAGACTCACCTATGGCACCGAAGCCGTGATTTCGGTCGAGGTAGGAATCACTAGTTTCAGGCGCGAGGCGTTCCAGGAAGAAGGTAACGACGATCAACTCAGGGTCAATCTAGACTGTCTGGACGAAGTAAGAGACCGAGCTTCCAACAGAATGACTAAGTACCAGCAGAAGATGGAAGAGTATTATAATAAGAGGGTGAGGCTTAGACGATTCGAGATAGGCGACCTCGTCCTGCGCAAGGTCAGCACGGCCACAAGAGATTCAGCACATGGAAAGCTTGGTCCTACCTGGGAGGGGCCCTACCGAGTTACTCAATACTCCAGACAAGGGAGCTATCACCTGGAAGCCATGAACGGTCAGAAGCTACCATGACCGTGGAACATCGAGCATTTGAAGAAGTACCACCAATGAATGTAACCAATAAGTGCATTAAAATTTATTGAAGTGATTTTCTCTTTCTCGCGTCCACAGTTTTTCTCAAAAATTAACTAAGTAACAAGATTCCGCTTTGACGGATGTACGTTACTGACGACAATAAGAGACATTGAATCTCAAAAATTAACTAAGTAACAAGATTCCGCTTTGACGGATGTACGTTACTGACGACAATAAGAGACATTGAATCTCAAAAATTGACTAAGTAACAAGATTCCGCTTTGACGGATGTACGTTACTGACGACAATAAGAGACATTGAATCTAAAAAATTAACTAAGTAACAAGAGTCCGCTTTGACGGATGTACGTTACTGACGACTATAAGAGACATTGAATCTCAAAAATTGACCAAGTAACAACATTCCGCTTTGACGGATGTACGTTACTGACGACTATAAAAGAGATTGAATCTCAAAAATATCTAAGTGGCATGATTCTTTAGCTAAAAAGAGAGGTGCAATAAGAAAACTTTGCAGACGAATAGTTACAAAGGCGCAAGAAGAAAGCATGTGCATCCAATTAAAGCCCAAAAACAGAGGGCAAATCCCATTGTCTTTACAACCATAAAACCCATAAACGCTGGGTCAAACCATATAAGCAAATTTTTCATAAGGCAAAAGATCTTTCTAGAGTAGGGCTAAAAAAAAAAAAAAAAAAAAAAAAAAAGTGTGGAGTAAGCAAGAATCAGCTTTTTCCAGACTAGACAGCAGGGGCAGATTCGTCAGGAGCTCCGTCAACATTCTCGGCGGCATCAGGCTGAGCTGCAGATGATTGGGCAGCCTCATCAGCAGTCATCTCTTGATCAACTTCTTCCAGATCCAGGCTATCCAAATCTACTCCAGCTCGGTGCTTTGCAAGATATCTCCTCAGCAGCTCAAAACCTTTGAAATACCAGCTGAATAACACCGTGTTGTATTCATCTGTGGTCTGGAAGACTGCCACGGAACGGGTAGCTATTGTCTTCAGAGACTCCCGGGCCGCCGAAAGTTGTTCGTCTTTCTCTAAGGTCAACTGACGCTCTACCCTGACATCTTCTTCCAACTTCTTCATCCTTTCCTTTACATCAGTAGCTTCACTCATAGATTCAATTAAGTCTTTTCTCAAAGTAGAATTTTCGGTCTCCAAAGTACCCACTCTCGACGAAAGGGAGTCGATCTTGGCTTCTTGAGTCAGATATTCAGAAGTAATATGAAGGCTCTCTCCCAGGATCTACAAAAAATGGCAGAAGATAAAAAAAAAAATAAAAAAAAATAAAAAAAAAAAAGAGAAAAGAGAAAGGAAGAAAAGAAGGTTCATGGTCAGAATCTCACCTGAACTATCTTCTGCACGTGACGGCTGGCGACGCAGTTAAAAGACACTCCAGAGAGTGCCTTCAGATCCTCGGCAGCCACCGCCCCATGGGCCCTCTCCACGGCTAAGCCCTCGTCATCCCATATCGTCGACGAGCGAGAGGTGGCCTTCTCCGTTTCCTTCCCCTTCTTGGAGAGGCGCTGTCTTTTAGCCACCGGTGTAGAGAGCTCCTCGATAGACGTAGACGGAGACGCCGTCCTCGTCAATCCAGCCCCAGAAGCCACAGGAGTGGACTGGACTCCTGGGGAAGCAGAGGCACTCCTGTCAGTGACTCGCACTGACTTCCTCCCCAAGTTCGAGAGGGGTTCATTTTTCTTGGACCGCATCTTGGCGTACAAGTCCTTGTTGAATTTTGTCGTCATCTCTACAAAGAAAAAGGAACATTCGTCAGAAGAAAAATGGTATAGACGGGCCACCACGGACGAAAAGAACACTTACTCTTCTTTTCCTCGATCTCCAAACTCTGGAGAACAAACGACGAAGGTTCAGGCCCAAGACAGTAAAAAGATAAGGTCCTGGGATGCACCAGATCGTCCCAGTCTTCAATCTTCCGGGCGGACTTTATGACTTCTTGCACCCTACTTGTGTACCTGCTCTTAAGCCTCGGCCGCTTCTGAACTGCGCATAAGAAAAGCTAAAGTGGTTACTCACAATAAACCCGGCGTAGAAGAATTGAAGCAACGAGAAAAGATATTGACGCACCTAACACCGAGGTCCCCCACCGACGATGCAATCGCGGGAGGTCACCCCAAATCTCGCTGGAGGCAGTCTCAAACTCATCCCCCGACACAAAGAAAAACCTCGACTTCCAATACTTGAAAGATGACGGTAACCCTTTGACGACCCTATTTTTTCTTTCCCACGGGACTAACTCATAATATCCGTTTTCCTTCGACGCTTTCAATCGATACAAGTAGAGAAGCTCGTCTATCTTGAGCATATCTTCATCCACTGCCGCCATCCAAATCCCCATACAACTAATCACGATTCTCCACGAGTTGGGCATAAGTTGCCCTGGAGCGATACCTAAGTGGTCCAATAGCTCCATCAGGAAAGGATGGACGGGGAACCGCAACCCACAGAGGAAAGCCGCCTCATAGAAGCACACTTCCCCTGGGAAGAAGTTACACGCCCGGTCATCCTTGCCGGGCAAACGAACCCTAACCCTCTTCGGGAACTGGAATCTGTCCCTAAATCGCCCTAACGTTTCGGCGTCCAAACTACACTCTTCCCAGAGGGCATAAAAAGCCTCAACCTTGCGAGGGGTCGAGACGGCAGTATCTCCCCCCACTAGGTCGTCGCTAGACGAAAGTACAGTCTCTAGTTCGCTAGATCTAACTTCAGACATGGCTCCTTACACCCTTACCCTACTCCTAAACCAGGTGATGGACTGACGAAGCAAAAATAGTAAATCGGTCAACACAACCTCCAAACAGCTACCCTCACAAACAAAACCCCCTAGCTGTGGAGTGCTACCCAGAAATCCCCCCAAGCGCGCAAATAAGAAAGAAACTGAAGGACAGGCTATTCTAACCTCAGAGCCACTAACCATCAAAATTTAAGGCTAAAAGACTAAAGTAAACAGAACCCACACCAACTAAAACCCCCATATACAAAAAAGAAAGAAAACGAAGAATCAAAGAATCTGCGAAGAAACGAAAAAGGAAAAACAAAGCCAAAAGTCTTGAAGGCAAGTACCTTAGAAACAAGAGTTCCGCCGCACGGAAGCGCCACCGCACGATGCACTAATTCAAAAGGAAAGGTCGCCGGAAAGGAGTATTTGCAAGGAAAAGCAAAGAAACAAACCCAAAGCAATAAAAATACTTTTGAAAAAAAAAATGGCAGAAACCAAAGAGAAGGAGGTTAAAAATGACACAGAAACTGAAGTAAAGTAGCGGGAAAAACGAAGAGTCAAATGATGGGGCATTTATTTCACCAATAAAAACAGGCCACGTGGCCACGATCAGTACGGCGCCACCACCACCCATTTAATGCGGCACGAAACTCCAAGGGTCGCCTGCCAACCTTTCACCTTCCATGATCGTTATGACACGTCATGACGACCAAGGAACCCGGGGGCAACTGACGGGACTGACGAAGTAGACACTGACGACACGAGTATTACAAACGAAGGTAATCAATGACGACCATAGGAGGTGCAAGAAGGGGCGTAAAGCAGCTGGAGCAATTATTACCGCCAATAATATCCCAGGCTGGACCGAACGGCTGTGCATCCCGTTGGAGACGAATTGAAGTCTTGCTAATAAATGGGAAGCGTTACTCAAAGCAGCATTAAAACCACAATAACTGCTACAACGGCTACAAGGCCAAAGGGGAATATATAAACCCCCCAAAAACACAAGCCAAGGACACGGTAATACATCCATTTTGTTTCATTCCAAACGTAATTCCCATAATTCTCAGAAAACTAATTTAAGCATCGGAGGTGTTTTGGCAGGCACCACACCGGTGACCATCTTTTGCAGGTCCCACTGCCATTCTCTCGCTGTTCTCAAGGAGCCACGCGGGTTTCATTCCATCGGGACTTCCCAATTTCCTGCCCACGAGGAAATCGTTCCATCAAGGTCCAAAAGAATATTCTTAACTTTTTGAGGAGCAAGGGTTATGATGACGCTCTTACCTATGGGGGTGGTTCATCTTCAAGTTAAAACACTTATTGGTTAGTACTTTATTTTAGCAATTGACCCGCACTACATGGTGTGACTACTTTTTTTGATGCATTATTTGAAACTAATTGCATTATATTACACTTGAAAATCTATATTTGCTTTCTATAACTTATACATTAGGAGTTGTAATTTTAATTCATTGGTGTGACTACTCTTAATGCATTGTTAGAAATGTTTCTTATAACATAGTTAATGTTTTTACTTTATGATTTTAATGTAGTATTGTTTTTATATTTGTGCATATTTTTTATTGGTAGCTTTTAGAGGATTTACTTTTGGCATTACTTGAAGAAATGTGAGGACATCTTCCATTAGTTCTAAATATATTATGTGCTTGAATTTTCTTAAAAATAGTTTTAGTGATGAATTGTTTCGTCACTGTATGTACCCGAAAATAGTTTTAATGATGAAATTGTTTGTCACTAAATATGATTTAATAAACTGAAGTGTTTTTAGTGGCGAAATATTTTCGTCGTTGAATAGTATTTTTAGCGAGGAAAACATTTAGCGACGAAGCGTTTTCGTTTGCTAAAAGTTTTTTCTTTTTAAGACAAATCGGACTTTTAGTGACAAAATTTTTCTTCGCTAGGACTTTTAGCGACAGGGTTTTAGCAACGAAATGAGTTTCGTTGCTAATCATTTCGTCGCTAAAAGTCCGATTTCGTCGCTAAAAATCCGATTTCGTCGTTAAAGGTTCTTAGTGATGAAAAACTGGACTTTTAGTGACGAATTTTTTCCTCACTAAAAATACATTTTTTTGTAGTGATATGTATGAAAAAAAATTGTATTTGTCAAAAGGGGGGTCGGATTTCTCTTTAAAAGTGTGATATTTGATGTTTGCCAACCTACTTTACTCTTTTCTTTGATATGCTGATCCATCTAGCTTATGTGAGATATATTGAATGGAAATTTCTTTGTGGTTTGTTAAGGACATATTTTATGTAATTGACTAATCATTTGACAAAACACACTTTACTTATAATTGGGTAGATTTAAGATGTGTTTAATACTTCAAAGAACAAGAGTTCAAGTCTAGTATTGAAGCCATGCAAATCTGTCCAAGAAACAAGCGAAGAAGGGCTGTTCATTGAAGCCGGATAGATTCCCGACAAATAGCTTGACAGATGTATCTATCGAAGTCTCGATAGCCGTCGACAGATAATATCTATCAAGGTTTAATGAAGAAAGCTCAACAGAAGCTTGACAGAATCTCGACAACTTCGACAGAAGTATTTATCGAGATCTACAAAATCATAATTTTCAGATCTGATTTTCGGCCCATGCTGACATGTATGTGTAGGGTTTCTTTTCTCATAATCCTAGGCATATATAAGGCTTATTTTAAAGGCCATCACACAAAAGAATACAAGGAGAACACATGGTGACCAAGTGCCTTATTCTCTTTGAAAGAAGCTACTGTGTTTTTGCGTCTTAAAGTTTTGTGACCAAGTGCTTCTTGACTTTCATTGTCGATGAAGTGAAGAACTTTGTAACCAACAATCTTCTTCAAGTTGGTGTCTTAGTCACATACTAGAAGCCGTGCATCTTTGGTTAGTCACGTACTGGGATTCGTGCAAAAAGGTGGTGTTCATATATTAAAGAGTTCAGAGGTTCTAAAGTGGTAAAAGGTTTCTACTGTAAGTTCATCTATGAGGATTATAGAGTCTAGAGACAAAAGTCTTGTACTAGATCTGAAACTTCTCTTTATTATAGTGGATTGCTTTTCGGGAAGGTTTCTCCCTAGATTTTTTACTATGAAACTAGTTTGTTTCATTAGTTTTCCTAGGTCATCGTATCGTGTTTTATTTACTTTTCTGTTGTGCATAATATTGATGTTAGTTTGTTTTAAAAAGGTTTATTCATAATAAATCTAATTAATAACTTGAATTTAAAATTTATTAATTCTATCAACCGGGATCTAAATTTCCCAACATGTTTGATTTGATTTGATAATTATGCTTTGTTTCTTTCTATGTATCATGTCAAACTGTTAAAGGTTTGGGAAAAAAGCCTAGTGCTCTCCAACAGATTTTCTTGTCCTTCCCTGACATAAGCTTGGAAGAGGAAATGCACTCTCTTGGATGCAGTTTTTCAGTTTTTTGTCATCCCTAAGGACCCAAACAATACCCTTTTAAATGTTATTTTTTAAGGTACTTTAAATGTTTTTGTTAGGAAGCTTTAGTTACTTTTTTGTGCTCATGATGTTGTAATCATGTTAGCTACTCAGTAATAAAAGTGGTTTTTTTTTTTTTTAGTTCATAATTATCAAGAAAGATGCTTGTTAGAAATTTTGAGTTGGTAACTTAATGAAAAAGGCAGTGGAAGGACTGTATATGAAAAAATATGTGCTAAGGTTCCATGCATTAAATCGAGATGTAGTTGCTTTGCTTCTGCTAGAAGATGAAAATAAATCTAGATCTTTTGCACTCTCAATGTGAGTTGGTCTTCTTTCTTAGTCCTTATAGTTTATATAAATTAAAGGTTGGGATTTTTGGATGCTAATGACCTTTAATTATCTGCATCTAGATTGACTGGAATTTACATTTTGATTAAGTTAATTGTGGGTTTTCTGAAGTTCTCATTCTAATGGTGTCTGTGAAACATCAAGAATGTGTCAGATTTTGCTTCAGGGCAGGCAAGGCTTAGTAGTTGACCACTTACCATTAAACGAAAAGAAAAAATGGATTGTTACATGATGAGATCATCAGTGGTACCTATGAAATAATTTTTGTGCTCCTTGCATCAAGGCAGCGATAAAAAGGTCTAGAAAAGTAATTGCATTAATTTGTGGACTTAATTCAAGGTTGTAAAGAATCTTCTTGGGATGATATCAAATCACCTTTGGATTTAATCTCATGTTCACGTTTTCATTTGATATCCACCTTTGGGGTGAATATACATGCTGGATCACCTGGAGGTGTAGTTGTACAGAAATAAAGCCTTCATGAACTTCGATGAATTGTACTCGATACATGCACATAGAACATCAGATGGAAGATACCTCTGAACAAGTCATGATATAGACTTTGTTGATTGTTAGGACATATATAGTTCAAGTGGTTGTTGACATATGTCGCTATTTTATGTAATTGGCCTATCCTTATACAAAACGCACTTTACTTGTATTTGGGTAGATTTAGGATATGTTTAACGCGTCAAAGAAACAGTGTTTCAAGACTAAGTGTTGAAGTCATCAAGTCTGTCCAAGAAACAAGCAAGGAAGTGCAAGTTACTAAAGCTCGACACCTATCTCGACACATGCATCTATCGAGCTTTAAGAAGCTGTTTTAGCCCAAGCCTCGACAGCTTCTCGACAGATCCTCGACATCTCTATCTGTCGAGAATTAAAGAAAACATATTTTCAGTTCTGTTTTAAGTCCAATCCGTGAATGTGTCTTTGAGACTTCTTTTCTCCTAACCCTAGACTATAAAAGGATTGTTTTAAGGGCTGTCAAATAGATGCAAGTTGCACAAGCATTGAATAATTCTTGTTCATACAATTTGAGATCTAAAAGACAAAGTTCATACCCTAGTTCATCCTTTGTGAAGAAGTTGCTGTGTAATGTGCACCGTAGGGTTTTGTAACCAAGTATCTTCCTGATCTTCATCGTGTGGATGATTTGAAGAACTTTGCAGCCAACAACTCTCTCTCTAGTTGGTGTTTTGAAGTCGCGTACTGGGATCTGCGCATCTGGTTAGTCACGTACTTGGGAGCCGTGCATTGAAAGGAGAAACTGTCACTACAGAGCAAGTCCAGTTGGGTATTGGGATAAGGGTTCAATTGTAGGTTGGTAAGGTACTTTGGATTCCTTGCTTGTAATCGCTTGCTGTGATAATAGTGGAGTTTCGGGAGTGGTGACCTTAAATCACCCGGTGGGGTTTTTGCCGTCAGGTTTACCCCATTCGTAAACAAATCACCGTATCTTTTATTTTCCGCTGCATGCTCTAGTTTTGGTGATTTGTTTGTGCTGCCACGTGATTTTGCATGTTAAGTTGATTAATTAATAACTAGGCTAATTAATCAATTTAATTTATCATAAGGGGTCAACGCGTTTGTGGCCTGTCATTGATGACATTCAAAGAGTGAAAATGGGTGAGTTTTAAAATCGCATCATGGATCTTTAGAGATGTTGCATTTGTCACTTGCATTTTAATGTATTCTGCTAGTACATTCACTACAAAAAAACTGGGTAATTGCAGCAGACCTATTGCGGCGGGTGAAAAATCCGCCGCTATAGGTTGCCTATTGCGGCGGGTCTTCGGCCCGCCGCTACACGTGAGATCTATTGCGGCGGGCATCGGCCCGCCGCAATAGATCTCATGTATACCGGCGTACTATTGTGGCGGGCCCAATTACCCGCCGTAATAGGCCCGTTTTACCGGCCATCTGGGTAGATATAGCGGCGGGCGAATCACCCGCCGCAATAGACCCTGCAATTGCCCTGCTCCTTAATTTTCCCTCTGTTTTTTTTGTTCATTTTCATTTTTAGCGCGTTTTCGATTTTTACCCATTTCCTTAGTCACACACACTCTCTCTCGCACAGACACTCATCTCTACCACTACCCACGAACCCACAGCCGAAGCCACCGCCACCCACAGCCAAAGCCACCACCACCCACAACCACAGCCACCACCACCCAAAAATCGAACCTAGTTAGGTCCAAAAACAAATGGGTCAGGTCTAGCCCGACCCATTTCTCTCATCATTTCTGCTCTCTCATCGGCCTCTCTCTCTCTCTCTCTCACCAACAACTAACAAAAATATGTTGTTTCTTCGGCTTTGGGGTTAGAAACCCTAGATTCGCTCCCATTACAACTAACAAAGAGGTAATTGTTTTTGATTTTCATGTATTCGTTTTTGTTTTCATTGATTTACCAAACCCTATTCTGATATGAACTCTTCTCGGCTTGTTTAGTATTGCTAATTCTTCTCAGCAATCAACGAAGTTGGTCACTGTTTTTGGGCAAAGGTGGATCCGGCAAGACCACCTCAGCTGTATATGCCGCTCAGGTAACATAGTACATACATATTTAGTGTTTGTTATTTTCTGGGTTTTGTTGGGAGTTTATGTTCAGTCTTAATTTTGTGGGTTATTGAGTTAAATTTCACTGCTTTACGTTTGGTATATAATTTGATTGTGAGAATTCCAATTATGGGTTTTGTCAGAGAAGACAGTGGGAAAATGTTTGAGGAGAGGAAATAGAAATTGAGTTCAAAACGTTTTGTCATTTGCAGTAAAATCCCCTGGCAGGGGATTTTGTGCTTTTTTGTGCTTTTTTGTTAAAGAAACATGCTATAGTTTATAGTGGTATGGAATGTTTATATAGAACCATTTGAGTGGTTGAAGTCTTGAAGAGGAAGAACTTTAGACATACATATTTGTTAGGCTTTCAGGTTCATTGGATTTTATTCACCCAATTTCTTCATAAGCATGTTTGGTTGATGATACTTTTATTTAGCATTTTAATTTGATCTCAATCTTGGAGCAAAATTCTAGAAAACCAACTACAATTCAAAATCAATCAGAACAAAAAGATCTCTTCTACTTCTCTCTCCTAATTTTTTATAACAATTATATTCAGATGGGTGATACTAACTTTTCATATAAAAATTATAGAAAGGAATATATTGGAAAACAAGAAAAAAAAGAAAAACAAAATTGGCTGTATATGTCTCTGTTAAGATAAAGTTACAAAAGATAACTATTTCACTTCGTAAATGAGAAATATCTGTGAGTAGGTATTGCTAATCCTACATACAAAGTGTTTTCTTATTTTTATGTTAGCATCCTTTAAGATAACAAATAATAGTCATGGCATCTAGGTTCTCTTGTTTTTTTTATAAGAAAAAAGAAAAAAAGTTTATTTTATTGTACACTTAGCCAAGTTCCCCCAAAATAAAACTATTGATTACATTGGCCTTCCTGTCAAGCTCACTCTACATAAAGCCTCAAAGCTATGATTTTTTGCAGTTGACTCTATCCCAGATTCTGATTTCAAGTCGATTTCCATGAATTCTTACATTTCTCTGGGACCATATATGGGAGTCTGCTTCACGCATCAATTTTGAAAAATATAGCATTCAAGCTTTCAGGCTAACTAGCTAGACCCAATTCACCAATCTACACCACTCAGTTTCAGGATTATTAATTAAAAAAACATCTCATAACTTCTCTCCATATCCTGGTAGTGTGTATTTTTTCTATAAAAACACACCTTATGCTTTGTTTGGATTGAGGGGAGTAGAGTAGAAGGAGGTAGAGTAAGTTAATTCACGTTCTTTGGATGATTTTTAAGTGCGGAGGGAGAGAGATTTGGAGGGGTTTGGAGGGAGAGTAGAGGAGAGTTATTGTAGAGCTAATTAAATGTTTTGAAAACCTATTTTGCCCTTCACCATTTATGGCAATTACAAAATACACGTACGTAAAAATTTCTTTCTCAAATCACTTTTTCATGCTCTGTCTCTCTTCTCTTCTCTGTCATCTTCTCTTCCGCATTGCTCTCTCTCTCTCTCTCTCTCTCTCTCTCTCTCTCTCTCTCTCTCTCTCTCTATGTTGCTCTCTCACTCTTCTTTCTCACACTTAGCTTTCTCTCATAGGGAAACTCTTATCTTATTTCTCTCTTGGTTTTATTGTTTAATTTTAGGTTTATGATTTTCATATATTCATATGCTTTTGTCACCATTTTCATATAAATGGTGATTTCTGTCCCCTTATCTAGTTTTTGTAGTGAAAGTGAGACAGTTAAAACCTATCTGGGTTCTTTTCAGATTTCCAATCCTGAAGGTGGGTGGTTTTGTTGGAAGGGAAGGGAGTTAGGGGCTTGGATGAATATAAAATATGGAATTGGGGCCACATTTAATGTACAAATAATCTTGGGGGACCTGCAGGACAGTTTTTATGATTTGACCTTTTATGGGGTAGGGAGTTTTCATATGGTCCCCCTAGGCTCAACATGGGTCTGCCCCTGGTGGTTTATAACCACTGTTTTCGTTGTCATTAAGTCTTAAAGTTTTTGGCCTCTCCTGAACGTTTAGTTTCCTTTTAATTTAACAATGACTGAGATTTTGTTTATATTTATTTTTATTATTCATTTTTTTATTTATAGTTTAGATAGACAAGACATGCACCTTTTAGATTTTTTATTTATTTAAAAAAAGCTAAAGTTTTTTAATCAGAGTAAGGATGATGCTTTATTAAATAACTAAGTAACCTTGGGAGCTTGAAGTGGACTTGGGATTTTGTTTAATGGGCTTCAGCGAATCCTCTTTTTCGAATGTGGCAGACAAAAAAAAAAAAAAAAAAAAGAAGAAACCTTCTGGTCCTATGAGCACTGTCCCACATTGCTAAAGAGGGAGTAAACGCTTTATTGTAGCCTTTAATATAACTTCTTGTTTATTGGAACCATTGAATTTTGAATATGGTAAAGCTGCACTCGAGGTTGGGGAATTAATCCTTTGATGCCCATCACAATGGCTCTATTTGCAATATTCCTATATTTTTATATGGATATTTATAATGTAACTCGAGTGGTGAAATGTATCTCCCTCCAATATTATAATGATACTTATCATTTTTATTATTATTTATACATTTTCACTAGTATGTTCAGCCACTAATATTGTACTGCACCTTCAGGGTCTAATAAGCGGGTCTGCTGAATTAAGAGAGCAGGCAGCATTGGGTCTTGGGGAGCTGATTGAAGTCACTAGTGAGCAAGCTTTGAAGGTATTAGATAATGGAAATTCCTTGTTTTTAGAACATTAAAATAATCTGTTAGACATCAATTGCATAAAGTTGAAAGGAAAATAAAGATTTGTATGACATGGTTATTAAAATAATCAGCCAGTAACAAACTTTTTTCTTTCCTCTAGAGATTATGTTAGGAGTTTAGAACTTGGGAGTGAGCTTGGGATTTGAGGAAGGAAATCAATTGGGAGAGCTCACAGTGACAGAGGCATGTCATTGAGATCCTAAGCTGAGAAACAGGTTCGTTAGTTTTGGTTTTGCTGTGGGTTTCTATTGTTTGTTTTTGCTTGTTGATTTCTATTGGGTTTTTTCTCTTCTTGATTTTTATATGGGGGTCTGACTCACCATTTTTCCTGAAAATGAGGTTGAGAGCTTATTATTGGGTTCTTGATGAGAAGCTGCTTATTAGTGATTTCATTTCCAATGCCAACCTGATTTCTGCTCTTTGTGGTGAGTACTGGTTTCGAATTCTATTGCTCTTTTTCTTTTTTTGGATGTGGTGTTAGTTTTTTTTGTTTGGTTGTTTTTTACTTTGTTTGCTTGCTTGCTTGATTAGACTGTAGAATGTTTTCGAATTCTATTACTTAGTGACTATGGCCAAGTTGTTTATGATGCATGTAGAGTTTTAGATACCTAAGTTGTGTATCCCATCTGAATTGGGTACTGCTTTCATATTTTGGGTTTGATTTTGCAATGAAAGGTTGAATGCTAATTTCTTTCCTTGAATCTTTGAAGTGGGTTCAGAATTTTACATTGAATTTAATTTTAGAAAACCTAATGCCATAACCCCAAACCAGTTTAAAGTAGATTATTAAAAATTCCTAAGCACATGGACATGGCTTTGATTACATGATAGAGTCATAGAGGAGAGTATGGTCGGATTTGGACTGCTTGTGGGCCTCATTTCCTTGGGCCGGCGTGTAAACCAAAATGGGCCATACCATCTAAATTTATAAATTTGATGTGACCTCATGGCTTACATCTTGTATCCAAAGCACAAAAAAGGACACATACACAGGTAAGAGAATATAGCTTTAACCTCCATAGTCCATACTTTGATAAACATCAACAATAGGGTAAAGCTTCTTTTTCTTACAACCGCTTAATGTGGATATATGAAGTAAATTACTTCCTAGATGGCCTTTCAAGAAGCCCAAATTGGTAGGCTATTATAACATATAAAGTGAGATAAATACCAAAATGTAAAATTTTGAAATGTTACGTCTTAATCTAAACCAAGGTCACACCCCTCCCCAGTCCCCACCCTCTGGAGAAAAATGGTTATATCCACATATTCAAAAGCAACCCCCAAAAATTTTAGATCATTCCAACTTGAACATTATGCTTTTCATGTCACTAAATTGTGATAATTTTCCCACTAAAACTATGCTCTTCTTTGGTACCATGTGGATTTTTTTTTTTTTTTTTAATCAAGGAATATACATAGTTGAATCCGTATATGTCAACAATGGAAGCAGCTTCCTAGAAAGGAGCATTGAACAAAACTACACAGTTTTGTTCAATGCTATAAAATGCTATATACAAAGAATTTTTGATAATGCTATAAAATGCTAGTTCTTTTCATGTTAATTTAGGCCCTAAATTGCTTCTTTAAGTATATAAAGTTATAAACATGAATAGTTATTGTCCAAGTTAAAACCAATTATTTGCCAAAAGTCTTGGAACCTCATTCATAAGGATAATTCTTTCATTATCTGAAGTACCGAATATTTTATCAACCTTTTAAAAGTCTCTTCTTTTTTATTCATAAAGAGTGAGATAAAAAAGAAAATATTGAAATAATGCTCATTTCCTTCTCAAGTTCAGAAATTATAGGCCATACAACAATGGCTAAATATCTTCCTTGGCACCATTAATGGCTAGAATTGATATTTTATTCCACAAAAGAAAATAATACCGTTCAGAAATTGTAGAGACAGGGATGGTGGAGATGAGAATTCCTCAACCATACAATCACAGTTTTTAGTAGGATTAGATAACCGTTAATCATCTAGAAATCTGCATTGTGTTATTTACATGTTTGCTTGTGTATTAATTTATTTTGGTATACAAATAGGTACGGTTGAGATTTTATTTACTGCATAATCACATTATTCAACACGTAACAAGATCCTTTCTATTTCAATAGGATTCTTTCCATTTCAAGTCTACTTTATAGTTAAAAATTTTATTTCTTGTATATGATAACATTCAAAATGTCATGTGACACTTGTTGCTTTTTGTCTGAAAGCAAACAAACTTAGCACTGCCGCTCCATCTTGAACATTGATACCACCAGTACCTTGTTCTGCTCCTTTTCCTTAATTCACAGGGGTGGGCTGAGAATTCCAAATTGATGAAAGTAATCAAAATTAGATAACTTTTAGATTCAAAACGTGTCAAATAAAAATAATACCTTGGATTAATACAATGTTAATTATGGTTCACTCAAACACTTAAATCACAGGCTCTTCAGCCTTTCAATCTGAACATAGCAGCTTATTTTGGAAAGAAAACTAGGATGATTAATTGTAATAAGTTGTCAAACCAGCCTAGTTTATTTTCAAATTGGAAAGCAAAAGAAAAGCGTAGTTGCTTGATTAGGATTAGGATGGCTTCTGTAGCAAGGTCCTGATGTATTAGTAGAGGAGCCAAATTCTATCGATACACATTGCCAGAAAATACTCAATCAAAATAGCATACGAGGATAATCTGATATTTATCTCCTATGGTTTATGTGGTTCTTAAAGAGTTCACACAAGGCACCCAAACATGTCTGCACAAAGAAAAACCTCATCTAACATATTCTGAAATTAAAGAACTTGGTCGTCAATTGGGTAATATACTTCTTGTGGACCACAACTCTACAAAATCGGAAGACCAAAACTCTTACAATAAGACAACTTTATACTGTTGGAGGGGAACTAGAAGCAAATGAAAATAAATAGAAGAGAGATTATTTATATTGAAAGAGTACTACCATTGTTTCAACCTAATTTCCTTTACCCCTTCTCCGTCTTCATGCAACTTGGACCTATCCATCCTCTATTTCATCTGCCCCCCTTGGCCTAGGTCATCAACTTGCATGTTTACAGGGTTCAAATTTAATTCGGACTCTAGTACATCCACCATCATATTTGACGAATCATCATTTTCATCAGCAACATCTCTGCTGACATCGTCATCATCGTCGTCATCATCATCATCATTCACAACCTGGCATAGAGTAGGTAAAAAAAAGGAGATAATTATTAGCAGTTCAACTTCTAAATTCTTGTAAACTGCATTATTGATTCACGGCCTTAGGGAACTAACTTGGTGAGAAAAATGATAGAATCCTAATGTCCTACCTAATAAAATGTCAATAACTATCTAATAAAATGTCAATAATACATACACCCAAAAAATGTAGGCCTAGTAAATATTTAGGCCTAGTAATCAATAAGTATAACTCGAGGAATTTAGACTCTTAGGACATTCCAAAAAGGGAAATGTCATTACTCCTTTCTACTTTGGGATTCAAACATCCCATCGCCCAATGGCACCTGGTCCTGCAGCATTACTCTCTTTGAGGATAAACTCTTTTGGACTTGACCAGGGAATCATGTTGAAAATTTTTTAGTGACTTGCCATCAATCTTAACTGCAACTGTGCTGTTTACACTCTTTAACTGCAAGTTTGAAACTAGACTGGTCCTAGTAGCAGTTTGATGCTGTGAAGACTGTGATTCCTAGAAAACCATAAACTGTGCTGTTTGACTTTTTGAACTACTTATCTTGTACACTTTCAAAGCAAACGGAACTCCAAAACAGTCTATGCAATCTCAGTCATATAAATGCATGAACTTTTCAGCATATTGTTTTCTTTGAAAAGTTTTTTCAATTCTTCGTGGTTTCTAAAATGAGCAGTATAAGGTTTATGATGGCAATTAATGTGCAGGAGGGTTCAGATGCTCTTTCTCTCACCCTTGTGATTGCTGCAGCCACTGGATTAGGTTTATTGGCTTTTTCAGAGGTTGGGTTGATAATGTTTTGTTAATTGGTTTCTCTTAATTTTATATTCTTCTTATTTGATTTGAATTTCTATGCGACATTATTTTTGTGATAAGCATCTGCATTTTATGATTTTTCTCTATCTTTTTAGGTTGAAACCATACTCCCAAGTTTTAGGCTCAGCTGCTCTTGTTCAGTTTGTGAGCAAGAAACTCCTATTTGCTGAGGTGAGTTGCCAAAACCTTTCTGTAAGATTTTCTGTTATAATGTTTAATGAAGATACTTGTCATTGTAAATTATATTCTTACTACCTTTGAAGCTACCATGCATTGCCCAGATTTGGATGGCCACAATTATTCTATAGCATGTGTTAGTGTCTTATGGTTGAGACTACATTGGTCTCACTGAGGTGGAATACAGATCTTATGATAATTTCAATTTGTATGGTTCATCCAGCTTGCAAAATTTATTGATTTTTCTGATGACAGAGGCAGGTCATTGTGTGGTGTAGAGTTTAAGAAATTTTGTATCAGTCATATCATTATAGTTCTAGTCTAGATTGGAGCTTAGCTGAATTGTTTTGCATGACAGGATCGGAAGGAAACCCTACAAGAAGTTGATGAGTTTTTGAACACAAAGATTGCCCCTAAAGAGTTTGTTAATGAAATAAAGGTATGTGATATTTGTGTGAAACCTGTGTTTCCATTACTTTTCCTGGAAAGTCAAATGGACAATACGTTTGTAGAGTTGTAAATATGTTTATGGTATTTGAGCATACTTGCTAAATCACTATCTGTTGCTCTTTCATCTATTTAATAAGAATTATCCAAAAATGAATCCTTTTAATATTATTCTTAATTGGGTTTTATTAATGTATGCCTTTAGAGCATACATTAATAAACCATTTTACGAAACCTTTTATAGAAAAATGAAAAAGTGACTAAATTTTTTTATAGCCTTTTCAATTGCTCATTAAATTTTTCATAAAATGGATTATTAATGTATACCCTAAGGGCATATGTTAACCGGATCCTTCATAATTATATCCTCTATCTATCCTGAATTGCAGGGAATTTTAGGAAATTGGAAAAGCTCTTCTACCAACAACTGTACCTAGAAATGCTCTTCCTGCACCTGTCGAGGGAAGCCTAGAGCCTGCTACAACTAATAATGCTGTACAAAAATCAGAAGGAGCTCCTGAGCCAAAAGTAGAAACAGTTGGACAACCTATTCTTGAGATAAATTCAGTGCCAAAACCAGAAGTTAAAGCAGAATCACTTCCTGGATTTTCAAAATCACTTTCTCCATATCCATACGTAATTCTCACTTTCACTGGTCTATAACTCTATAATATAATGTTTCTGCTCCACTCTTTATGTGCTTAGGATTTGCAGCTCATGAACTACTCATTAGTGACTAATTATTCTGCCACTTTTTGAAGTATGAGAACTGTTTACTATCAGGGTAGCTTGGGTTTTGGGTAGGTCTTATTCAAGTTTATATCCAAAACCCAAGCTATGCAATCTCAGTCATATAAATGATGAAAAAAACCTTATTTAATTTCAGATCTAATGGAAATGACTATTGTGTTGTGTAATAGCTTAGCTGCAGGTTAATGGGTGGGAAAGCTTGGTCAGGGAGTGGTTTTTGCATTTTGAGTTGGCAACGATCTTTGCATTCATTTTGGGTTTGGGGTTTTACACACTGTCTTCCATTTTTGATTTCCAGCATTCAATTAGTTCCTCTCTTGATTTGATTGTAATTGTTTTAGATACTTTGTTTTCACCATCATGAACGTAGAATTCTTATTTCTTTATCAATAAATTCGTTATCACTTATTAAAAAAAAAAAGGTTCTTTCTCAGTGTTGTTAAAAGTGCTGAACGTACTTAACCGCAAAGGCTTCTTGGAGCCTAGGTGCAAAGCGCAACACACGCCTGACCGATGTGAAGCGCACATTTTTTTTCGCCAACTTTGCAAGCCCTAGATGTGCTGTGGATACCCCATTTGGAGGTATCTATACAATTGAATTTTAGAAACTCAAATCATTTTCGTGTTTATATGAAAATAGTTTAAAATTTTTTTGAAGAAGTGGGGTTCGGATACCAAGTACTTGGCTACTGTGTTGGCTATTGGGACTGAATGTGATATTTGTTATATGGGATACAGTTTATGCTTTTTTAACTTTTGTTGTTTTCAGCTGATTTTGTTATCTGGGTTTTGGTGAAAATTGTTTGGTTTTCGTTTTTCTTTTGAGTTTTTGCAAATAAAGGGTTAGTGTGTATGGGAATTATTGTGATGTTGGTTTAGTTTGAGCTAATTTGGTACCTGGGTTTTGAGGAAATGTTTGGCTTTGCATCCAGTTAGTGCAAATGAAGAATTTTGGTGTGTATGGGACTGAATGTGAAATTGGTTTGGGAAAGATTGGTTTTATAGTTAATTTGAACTAATTCAGTATCTGGGTTTTTCCAGCAAGTGTTTGGCTTTACATCCAGTTAGTGCAAATGAAAGGGTTAGTGTGTAGGGGAGCAAATATGTTGTTGGTATGAGAAAGTTTGGTTTGTAGTTAGTTTGAGCTAACTTTTTTTTAAAAACAAGTGGGAATTTTTTTTTAACATTGTATGTTTTCTGTTTTTTATTTTTTGTTTTCGGCTGGAGTCCACTTTATATTTTGATTGGGCTATAAGTCTATAACTATGGATTTTAGCTTGCATTAAGTATTTCCCTAATTTGAAAAGTATATTATTCCAAAAAAAAATGACAAATAGTGCTATTCAGTCCACTTCGGTCCTATTCGATCAATTCGGTCTATTGGGTCCTATTCAGTCTGATTGGGTGCACTTTCGATCTATTCGGTCTAATTCAGTCCACTCAGTCTTCCTCGGCCTTATTTGGTCCATTTCGGTCCTATTCAATCTATTTGGTCCTACTCGGTTTTATTCAGTTTTTCGGTCCATTGGAGTTCTATTCGGTCCTGTTCAGTCCATTTGATCTTATTTGGTCCTATTATGTATATTTGGTCCTATTCAGTCTGCTAGGTCCCATTTAGTCCTATTAGGTCTTATTTTGTCCACTAATTCCTATTCAATCCAGTTTGGTGCAATTACGCAATGGAAAAAGACAAGTTTAGGTTGAGTGTAAATATTCTAAATCCAAATTTATTAAAACAATGTATATATGATCTTAAAGTCATAATATTTAAAATTTAAAGCATATAACATTTATTGTCGTTACACTCCTATTGAGCTATATAAGTGTACAGCCCACTTTGATTTGGCTAAATTGAAGTACAAGTTTTTCTAAACATAAAGGTTATAAATATACAAAATGTAATCGTTTGCTCGATAACTCACTTGTTTTAACGTCAATAATTTTAAATGAATTGCATTAAATTGATTAAAGCACAAAATAGTGACTAGTAATGCATGCCTTCTTTATATTTTGACAGTATAATTTGGCAACACATCTATGAATCCTAACACTAAATGTGTGGAAGATAGTGTGCAAGCGGGTTTTGACCACCTTATCCACCAAAATTAGAAGTGTTTAGAGGATAATCTCGTTAAGTGCTAAGCTAGTCAAGTTTCTGTTAGTAAGCAAGGTGTTATCTGCAACAAAGTTTAGTTGTTCTATTATTAAGGAGATTGTTCACAAAGCCTAGAGCTAGAGCCTTTTACTTTTCAATATGAAGGTCATAAGAGAAAGATGCTCACGTAAAAAGTTAGGACAAAGTGCTGATAATGAGCACTTTTCCCCTCCTTTTTATAAAAGGCTTGACGATGTAGTTCAGTTGGAGTTGAAAGAGAGGAGTGTTAAGAAGAAACTAGGGTACATACAAACAGTGTCTATGTGTGGAGAAGATGATGGTCAAAGATTGTCAACTCAACACTTGTGGGCACATTTTAATGAGATTGGGAGTTAGAGAGAAAAAGTCCGAGGTGCTGCTTTGCTTTTGGATTGGATCATATAAATGTGGCAGCAATGCATGGTTCTCCATTTTCATCACTGCAAGAATTTCCTTTTGTGTTTTTTGACTTTTTTTCATATCTGTCTCTCCCTTCTCAGTTGTGTACGTAATAGACTAACAGCCCATCTTATGGGTCTTAGGCACTTAGCTGTGCTGAGTTGTAGCAAGTTTATGGGCCTTTGTTTTCTCTATACATCAAAGCCCAACTGACCGAAATGGACAAAATTTGATCAACTCGGACCTAACCAACCAAATGGATCGAAGATGACTAAAATGGACAGCAATGTACTGAAATGATACACTAGTTACAGTACAGTAACAATAAATAATATGCTTTAATTTTTTGATATTATATAGATATAAATGTCCACTGATATTTTATATAAGATTAGCTTACAAATGCAAAGATGCACACAACTTTCCTTTGTTATTTATCTATTTCATTGTAACTTTTTCTTTTGGGATAACTAAAACTAAAGAAGATTTTATTATTGCACTATTTACCTATTAAAAATAAATCATAGTGTGCTTGTAATTAAGGTACCTCTCATTATTTTTTTTCCAAGGAATGAAATTGTGTAAGAAATATATCATCTAAACGGTTTAAAAATTGCAATTTTTAAATTTGTTTTTTTTAATCATCTCTCCTTGTTAAGAAAGTGATCGAAAATAACTGCTATTGGATATAATAAAATAAAATAGTTGACAATGAGAATAATTAATTATTCAGAAATAATTGAGTTAATTGTGTCTTTGATTATACAGCTAATTTGCAATTAATCAAATTCAAAATAATCTGGTTTATTTATTTAAAAAAATACTATTGATGATGACACTACTTTGTCCAGTTCAATATATTATAGGACAACCACGTTTATGGATCAAACCGAAGTGCATTTTGGTAATGTCTTGTAGTAGTAGTATACTTCATTATTTTTTTTTTTTTTTTCTTCTTCTGTATAAAGGCACTTAGCATTTAAAAATACAATACAACTCTCTAGTATTTCTATAATTCAAGTTAATGAGTAATATATATATATATATATATATATGAGAGTTTTATATTACCATTGTTGATTAGACAATCAAAGAATGCATGTGAGGACAATTGCAATATTTTGTCTATTATATTATATTACATTATATTAGCGTAATAGTACTTTTTCCTATTTCAAGTCTAAGAATTAACTTAGGTTTATATATATTCTTTTCTTGTTCGTAGATTGCAAAAAGAAGAGGCACTATAAGTTCATGTGATCTAAGCAAGGGACGTTGGTGAAAGACTTAAGGTACTCTCTCTCGCTCTCTCTTTCTCTCTCTCTGTTTGTGGTGGGTTGTTGAATTGGGGCAAGCAGGTGGCTTGCATGGAGTAATAAGGTGGTTTTAGCTGATATTGGGAGTGCTGATTGTTTTGTGTAATTGAAAAATGATTGTTGTTGAGTTATTCGTATTTGATTAATTCATTTTAAGGGTGTCTCTCTATCTTTTTCGCACACGTGGAATGCTAAAATGGAATTGCATATTTAAAGAGATGTCCATTCCTAAAAAATATTGCTAGTAATGATGTTATAGTTACTAAATGTCTTGATAACTTCTCTATGCATTTAAATTCATTGTTTTTTTAGGAACATAGCTAAACGTGAATGATTAAAGATGATTTCTTTCTTAAATTAAGGTGTAATTGTGTAAATGAAATGTGTGTTAACTCTTGATTTGTGTTTTCATGAAATCATATTATAGGTATTTCTTGTAATCCACGTTATAGCAATGGATAAGAGTTGGATGAAACTTACCAATAGAAGGTCACAAGAATATTTAGATGGAGTCCAACAGTTTCTGAATTTTGCATCTAACCATGCACACCCGGATGGAACGATTTCATGTCCGTGTAAAAAATGTGTGCATACAACTTCTTTGCCCGTAGATACTGTACAGGCTCACTTAGTGTCAAAAGGGATTTGTAGGGGTTATAACCCTTGGATTTTTAATGGGGAATCATCGTCTGCAAAGACTTCTACTGAAACTCCTAATAGTCATGTCCAACAAAACCCAATAGAGTATGCCGATCTTCGTGACATGTTGCATGACATGTTTCCCATACAAGATATGGCATCTGGGCCAACGGAAGAAGGTCCTAGTGTGCACCAACCCACAGAAGGTCCTGCAAAAGGTCCTAATGAAGATGCACTTCAATTTATGAAATTGCTTGAAGATGCTAATCAACCATGTTATGAAGGTTGTAAGCATTTTAGCAAATTGTCAGCCATTGTGCATTTGTACCACATGAAGTGTCTTAATGGTTGGACCAACAAATCATTTACCATGCTGCTGGAATTTTTGGTTGATTTTCTTCCTTCAAATGCTAAGTTGCCAAAAGATTGTTATGAGGCTAAGAAGATTATTAAGGATCTGGGCTTGAGCTATGAGAAGATTCATGCTTGTCCTAAAGATTGTATTTTATATTGGAAGGACAATGCGAACCTTGAAGCTTGTCCAAACTGTAACCTTTCAAGATGGGAAACCAATGAGTCTAAAGGTCAACAAAGTACTAATGTTCCCTCCAAGAGAAGAAAAAAGAAAGCTGCAAAGATCCTACGGTGGTTTCCCTTAAAGCCAAGATTGAAGCGACTATTTATGTCTCCTCAAACAGCCAATCACATGCAGTGGCATGCCAATGGTCGAGTGAATGACGGGTTAATGAGGCATCCTGCTGATTCTGAAGCTTGGAAATCATTTGACTCTAAGTATATAGAGTTCTCATCTGAGCCTCGTAATGTAAGGCTTGGATTAGCAACTGATGGATTCAACCCGTATGGAAATATGAGTAGTACTCATAGTACATGGCCTGTCATTTTGATTCCATACAATCTCCCTCCATGGATGTGCATGAAAAGGTCTTATTTCATGCTATCCTTATTGATTCCTGGTCCATCCTCACCCGGGAACGATATAGATGTGTATTTACAGCCCCTAGTAGAAGAATTGAAGGAGTTATGGGATGTTGGAGTAGAAACGTTTGATGTGTCTTCCAAAAAATCATTCCAAATGCATGCTGCATTATTGTGGACCATAAATGATTTTCCTGCATATGGTGATATCTCGGGTTGGAGTACGAAAGGTGCTCTTGCATGTCCCTCTTGTAACTATGATAGTCAGTCTCGTTGGTTAAGATATGGAAGGAAATTTAGTTACATTGGACATAGGCGATTCTTGGATAGAGATCATAAATTCCGTAAGCAAAAAAACTCATTTGATGGGCATGTTGATATGAGAGCAGCTCCTATTACAATATCAGGAGAGGAAATCAGGTTACAAACGGATGCTGTAGCCGATCATGTGTTTGGGAAGAAAAAAGTTAATTTGACCAATAAAAGAAAAAGAGGGGAGGATGCCTTAACTAGGTGGAAGAAGAGAAGTATATTTTTCACCTTGCCTTATTGGGAGGACCATGTGTTGCGTCACAATCTTGACGTGATGCACATTGAGAAGAATGTAGTGGATAATATAATTGGCACATTGTTGAATTTGGATGGCAAGACAAAGGATAACTTGAAGGCACGCCAAGATTTAAAGGATATGGGTATAAGAAGTGAACTTCACTTGGAAAAGGTTGGCAATGATCAGACACGTATGCCACATGCTTGCTACCATATGAATGCTAGTGAAAAGGATGGGTTTTTGCAAGTTTTGAAACATGTAAGAGTGCCAGATGGATATTCTTCAAACATTTCACGTTGCATTAAACTCAAAGAACGCAAGATTAGTGGGATGAAGAGCCATGATAATCACATCTTAATGCAGCAGCTTTTTCCAATAGCAATACGTGGATCTTTGCCCCCTGAAGTGAGTAGGGCATTAATTGACTTATCTTGTTTCTTTAGGGAGATATGTTCCAAAGTATTAAATGTGGAGGAACTTGGGGCTCTTGAGAAGAGAATTGCAGTGACATTGTGTGAGTTGGAAAGGATATTTCCTCCCTCTTTCTTTACAGTGATGGTACATCTAGTCATGCATTTGGCTAGCGAAGCCAAAGTTGCTGGCCCAGTTCATTACCGTTGGATGTATCCCATAGAGAGGTAACACATATGTTAACTTGGTCTATTTGGTTTCATTTAACTTACCAATTTCTCGCTGTTGATCTTGGGTTTTCCAATAGGTACTTGTCAAGACTTAAGTCTTATGTCCATAATAAAACTTATCCAGAAGGCTCCATTGCAGAAGGGTATATAGCAGAGGAATGCTTAACATTCTGCTCACGCTATTTTAAATCTGTTGAAACTGCATTCAATCGGCCTGTAAGGAATGTCGAGGAATCCATGGGTGCAGTGGTGAGCATTACATTAGATTCAAATTCATGGATCCAAGCACATCGTTATGTGCTATTCAATTGTGAAGAAATCACTCCATTTCGCGAGTAAGTAATATGTCCTTGCGTATCCTTTAACGGAATTCCAATATAATACTCTAGATTAACACTAACACGTTTATGCGGCTTTGAAGTGTACACATAGAAGAGATCAAGGCTGGTTTTCCTGCCCACATAACTGATGATGTTATTCAAAAGAAGCACATAGAGGAATTCTGCAGTTGGTTTAGGGAATATGTAAGTAAAGCATATATACATATGTATTCGGTTATATTTTGGGTTGTAACACTTTAGATAGCATACTTATAATAAAAGTCTTCCTCTATAATAGGTGATGTCAATGGATGCCTCTAAGAGAAATGAACTCTCTGATAAAGTTAGATGGTTTGCTCGATATCCAGATAATGAAGCAAAACGGTTCAAACGTTATGTCATAAATGGTTTGAAGTTTCGCACCAAAGATTGTGAAACAAATAGGAAAACTCAAAATAGTGGAGTTAGTGTTGTTACGGAAGGTGGTGCTACTTATTATGGTGTACTAATCGATATTATTGAGTTGAACTACTCTGATAAGTATCGATATGTATTATTCAAATGTGAATGGGCTGACGTTATTAGTGGGAGAGGATACAAAAAAGATGACTTTGGCTTTCCCCTTGTCAATTTTTCAAGATTGATACACAAGGGTGATCGATTGATTGACGAACCGTATGTATTAGCATCTCAAGCTTCGCAAGTGTTTTACGTGGAGGATGTGAGACATAAAGATTGGGTGGTGGTGGTCCAAACAAAACCTAGGGAGGTATTTGATGTTGGTATTAAAGCTATAGATGATGATGATGAGGTGGATACCTATATGGAGAATGTCCCTTATAGTGTAACTCTTGATGATGCATGTGATGATGCAAATGACAACCATACTTGGGCTCGAGTTGATGAAGAAGGAACCATTTATGATAGAACGTTGATTAGTGAGGATGAAATGTTTGAACAAGACTTTATCGATGATGAAGAGCTTAGTGATGATGTTTATGAGTCTAATGACGATGAGTCCAATGATGATGGGTCCAGTGATGATGACTCTAGTGATGATGACTCTAGGTAATACTTTTATATTACTCTAGCTTGTGCCCCTTCTTGCACATTCTTTAACGAAATTCATTATTGCTTAATAGGAAAAAAAAAATTAAAACTAAAAGGTCTCTTTAACACTTAATTGAGTTGTGTTGTAGTAGTTTACATTGAACTTCATAGAATGGATGAATGTTAAAGTGACAAATACAAACTTTGTTTGAAGTATATAGTAATTTTGTTATTCTAATGAACTTCATAGTAATTTTATAACATGTTATTTAATTGGGACCTGAAATTATTATTATTATTTTTTAAATTCTAAAACCTATTATCTTGACTTAAGTCCACAACATTGTATTTGTTAAATTCTAAAGTTGAATTGCATGACTAGTGGGTAATTTGTGTTGTTTTAGTGTTGAAAGTAGTTGGAGTTGTTGTATTTTCAATTACTTGTACCATTACTTGTCATTGTGCTTATATAGTTGTTTATTTTAGACTTTGACAGTTGAAATGACAAGGCGAAAGACAAAACTGCGCACTCGTTCCAAGAGTCTAACATTGGAAAGAGCTGCTTCACAAAATGCGGATGAAGTGGGAGACCAAGAAACACACGAAACGTCTACACAAGGTATGTGTTTTTTACTCAAAAGTTTAGCATTGAAACCACGAAGGTATGGGCAGATTTAGTCAAGGTATGTTGTATTTCAGTGTTGGTTATGCAGTTTGTCTTATTCTTCATTTCTTTATTGCATTGCCTTTTGAGTTTAGGTAAATTGTAATTGTTGTTTATTAACTTTGAAGCGACCTTTTCCCATTTACTGCTAAAAAGTTTCTTTGATGCCCTCTCCCTTTCCATTTATTTATGGTGTACATCTAATACGTAATTTATTTATTTTATAAAAATAGCTGCACCTCTAAAACATTTCTGGTTCACAACCAAGCTGGTAGCATCTTCCTTTTTGGTTGCTCTTGAGATGTCAATTTTACCCTTTCGCTTTTAGGTTTTTGATTCCTTCAAACTGTGTCTTTTATTTGTGTGCTCATATAAAATGAAAGGTTGTCCACTCTCGTCAATTTTCATGTGTTTATAGTTCCCATCGAACTTTCATAGCTAAGGTAGGTCCAACTAATGTCCTACTACTTATAAACTATTATGGTTTTTCTTTTCTTTTTTTAAAGGAAGAAGAAGATATCTAAAAAATAATATCTTAAATGGGCTTAATATTAGTTTTTGGTTGATTTTGTTTACAGAGTGTAAAAGTATAGTATTAAAAAAAAAAGCAAGACTTTAGAAAATTGTACAAAAATAAATAAGCTAAAATCCAAATGACAACTATGAGTTGGGTGGGAAGTCTAGACTATAATTTTTAATTTTTATCTTCGTTATAAATAAATAGAGGAAAAAAAGGTTTGTTTGCTTTGACATATTTAGTTTTGCAATTTCTTTGTTTTTTTCTTTTTATGTGAAAGCACTGCTAAGACTCAAAGAGATTGCTTGCTAGCTTGAACTTTCGAAGTCCTAAAAAATGACTTTTTGTACCTCTCTAGCAGTAGTAGTAGTTATATGTTATAAGTTGAACGTGGTGGCAAAAATGAAACCAAATTTATAAGCTAGTAGTGTGTGGATAGGCCAAGACTATCTGGTGCTTTCTAAAATTCCATATGGGTTGGGTACATTTATAATCATCATAGATAGAAACTGGTTTCAAATTGTGTATTTTGTTGAATGGTTTTACTTTTGATTTTGTTAAAGAAAATACAAAGTTAAACATGTAATATATAATTGAGATGAAATTGAATTCAGCTCTTGCTCGTAATAACAATATATAAACAATTCTTAACATTTAATATTAGGTTCAAAGTTCAAACTTGTAATGTTTATTAATCTACAGTCAACACATTGTGAATAAGCAATGACTAGCTTCACACAATACGGTGGGTTTGGTTCATCAAAAAAAAAAAAAAAATGGTGGGTTTGTGGCAGGGATAGTTTTCACTTTTTTTACCCATTTTTAAATAGGGAACTTTTTTGACCTTTTTGCTTGCTTCATGAATACTAAGTACTAACCTTTGCTCCTCCTAAGGGTTTCACTATTTTACTGTTTAGTACTTAGTGTTAGTATGTTACTTTCTAGCTTAGAAAAAATAATAGAAATTACGCATTTAAGGTTGACTCATCTTTAACCAAAAAAAAAGGTTGACTCATCAGTTTTGGTTCACCAAAGGCGATTCTATCTTCTACTCTTCAATTCCAAAAACCAAAATTCAGAAGAAAATAAGATGAGCAATGTGCTTTTTAAATAAGCTCTAATAAATCATATTGAAAATGACTAGTGTTGGTGACTTGTTGGGCAAAAGATTTAGGTATTTGGAAATTATAATTACTCCGCAAAGCGGGGCCTTTCTAGCCGTTTAAAAGAAGCACTACAATGGTGTTGCTTCTTTTGAAGGCCACTATATTGAATTATTTATCACAATTCACACACTTATATAGATAGAGATTCCTTGTTGCAAGGAGATTTCAAGGCACCAATTAAGAAGCGGATCAATCACCTAACCCATTCCACTGATTTTACAAATTAATGGAAAGTATAATTATCTTTTATTCTGTTCAAACTTTCAAGAAATACTATGTTCATAGTAATTTCACAACAAATTTTAAGTGATAATTACTATGCTCATTAACCTTTTTTCTTAGTATTTATGATAAGTGCAAATGCAACCTCTCGGATTGGAGCAATCCTTCATTGTAAAATCAAAGAGAGAAGAGCACTTATTAGGGGAAAAAAAAATTAGAGATAAGACATGAACTCTTAACGCGGCATCTTTTACATTTTATAATATTCCTCTAACAATTACATGTAGGATCGAGAGTGATAGTTGTTAATTACCAACCACAAAGATGGTAGTTAAAGTTGGTAGTTAAAGACTGGTAGTTTCTGCCAACGAGAAGATTATTTAATTTATTCTTCTATTTTAATGCCTTGTGCTTTTAAAAACCTCCTAATCTCCAATTAATAATTTTGTTAATCTAATCGATATCTTTACAAACTCATGATGCTAATGATTAATGATACATTGCACTAATCTAGGAAGCTAATCGTATGTTGTCAACTATGTAATGCACTTGTTGCTTGCTGAATTTATTAATTTATTTTTTGAGAATCAAGACTGTCATTTTATTGCTGAAAAATTAAGATGAATCTTGAAATTCAAAGGGAGAGAAGCATCATCTGGTACATCTTCTAACCAGTCTAACCAGACCTGCTAATTCCTCAAGGGACTTTGCCTTCTTTGCTAAAGCATTGGCAACACGTATTGCAATGCCATTTAACATGCTTAAAGCTAATTTTTCTAAAGTTCAAAGATAAAGTTTTACAGTCTTTGATCGCTAGCTGTATTCTGGAAAACATTTTTCTAAACTCGGCAATTTGCTTGGTGAGTTTATTAAATATTCTTTTACAATACCTTTTTTCCCCTTTTTTTTGAATAGTAATACGGTCTAAGATTTTTTTTTCCCTTGATAATTGTTGTTTGTGTAATTGTGTTAGTCTATATAAATAGCAAAACATTTCTTCCTTTATTGAGAAAAATTAATGGATTCCTTAAGGACATTAGTTTAAAAAATAATTTTTTAAAAACATTTTAGGGAAAATGAAAAAAAAAATGATTTTTTTGATAGTTTTTTATATTTCCAATGCAAATGGTGTTTGCTAAAATATTTTATTAATAATTGGGCACAAAGACCCTCCTATATCATAATTTGGCCTTTTTGTCATATAAATGATTGACCAAAGATTTAGTGGAGTTTAATATTATGATCCATTTCTTTATGTTGTACTTCCTATTTCCTACTTGCTTCCTGAGTTGAAGGAAGACCTATTCTCCTTGCCTAATCACAAATAGCTTCTTTAAAAAATGGCCTTAGTTTAGTTTCTTTTTATACATATCAAGGAATAGGATCTAGACCAAAGTAAACGAGTTTCCTCTTAAAATTGCTTTCCTTTCTGTCCTAGTATCTTCTTATTTTAAGAAGTCAGTCTCTCATCTGCCATTGGAAAACTGTGATGCATGCATATACACTTGATTTTTTTTTTTTTTTTTTTTTTAAATCATGGTTGTGTAAAAGAAAGCAATAGCATATCTTTAAATGATTCTGCGAATACATATCATGGATGCATGCATATACACTTGCTTTCCTTTGGTGACTATTTGCATGCTTTGTTGTTTGACATTGGTTGATATTGTCTCCTTTTAGGATCAGATGCCCAGCCAGCTGTACGTGTCACTCGTGGGCCAACCAAGTACTTGGATATTTGGGATCTTCCCTCTGACGAAGAAATTGAGTTGCCGCTAAATAGTATGCATCAGCCAGTTGAGGACGGGGCGAGGACTTTTACTGGTTTCTTGGGTACGATTGCGCGAAAGCCCCACATGTGCCCGATTAAATATCTTGATTGGAGGGTCATGCCAGAAGAACTAAAAGAAGAGTGTTGGCGTGTTGTAGAGGTATGAAAGAAGTTAGAATAATTGTAATTATGACATTTTGTAGTAGGTGTTACATAAGTATTTTAGCATGAAAACATTCGTAATTTGATAACTCAATTATTTGATTGTAGCGAAAGTACCAAGTTCCTGTTGATCCTAAAGCATATGCGGCTTTGAAGACATTTACTTTACAAAAAATTGGGAAGGCTTGGAGGGATCATAAGTGTAGGCTGAAGAAGGACCATTATATTCCGAATTCAAGAAACAAAGCACAGGTGAAGAACAAGAAACCCAGTGGATGTATACCAGAAGATTGGGATGTACTTGTTGATCATTGGTACACTGATGATGCAGTGGTATGTTTGTTTTTCTCTCTTTTCATCATGGATCATACGTAAAGGAGAATGATTAATACATATTGGATTGCTTTTAGATAGGATTAGCTAGAACCTTTATTGATTGCAGGTTCCACCTTTCTCTCTCTCATTCCTTCTTTACTTTTTTTGCTTTTTTATTCTCTACAATCTCTCCATCTCTTTAACAACCATTTCATGTTTAATTTTTCATAGTTTTGATTTGAACATCTTTCTCTTTTTGCTGCTGGGGTTGCTTTTGTTTTTAATATTATTTGAAGCTCACGTGGATTATTTTGTACTAATAAGTAAGTATGCACTGGAAACAACTTGATGGTAGGTACCGTGTAACAATTAAAACAAGTAACGAGGTGCTGTACTCCGTACTTAGGATTATTTTATTTGACATATATACTTTGTTTGTTGGAAGTTTCCTAACTTGACAACGGTGTTGAAGTTTTTTAACTAATAAATTTCATAAATTTTAGACTAAAGTTGATAGTATTATTAGTAGCCAATAACAATAAAATCTAGTCACTGATTAGATTTAGGGATGCCATAGCAAAGTGTATTTCCTAGTGCAGTTCTACTTTCCTTCTTTTTTGGGAGAACTCTGATACCATTGATGGGTCCAATATGTCCTTATTGATGGGTCCAATGCACTTTCATCATTCCTATTAGCTGTCAGAAAATTACTCCAATTATGAAACTCTGATTGTATTGACTTTAGCAAGTGAAGTTAAATGTTAGATATTTAAAGCATATTGTATATAAATATGTAATTTTGTTGAATGCAGATAGAGTCGGACAAGAATAAGGAGCGTCGTTCTAAACAGGATGACATACATACTGCTGGTTCTTTGGGCTTTGCTATACACGCTGCAAAAAAGGTAATAAGTATTATGACTATTTTTTAAATGCATTTTGACTTCTCCTAAGTTTATGTGCAACCAATATTGATCACTACATAAATATGTTGTTCATAATGTAGGCAAAAACTGATGGACGTCCTGTAGAGCGTGCAGTATTATATCAAATTGTACATACTCGTAAAGATGGAACTGCAGTTAATCCTGTTGTGCAACAAAAAATGGTGAGTAATTTTTGCATTTCTTAACTACTAGTACCTTGCATGATTTTGAGAGTCATATGCTAGAGTTGTTGGCTTCTAAAAGGAAGAAGTAGTCATAACGACAAATTCCATTAAGCATGCTTAAGAATGCTATTCAATCAAACAGTTTGAAAATGGGTACCACTTTTCTATTTACATTATTACTGAACATTGGATTAGGATTGGGATGGGATGATGTCGTATTATCTAACATGGAAAAGGTCTGGACCCAGAGACCGTGAGAGGGGCCACATATAAAAATAGTACCAATAAAGAAAGAAAGTTTTGCATGTGTTATCTGCTGCTTTGTTAAAAACACAATTTACACCACAAATTTCTCTTACCATGACAAAATGTTGACATCAAACAGACTTGGAGAAAAACAATGAAATGAAAGAAAGCAAACTGGTGTTTGTTTGAGAGGAAAGTAAAGGAAGTAGATGAAGCAATATTTATTTTGTTTAGTTGTAACAAAAGGGAGGGAGAGGGCGGGTGCAAGTAACACCAACCTGAGATCCACCATTAAAAATATATATTATCCCATCTCATTTGGACGGAAACTAGGACGGAAACTAATATCATACCTCAATATATTATCCCACTTTTATCATTGTTGGGTATATAAATATGAGGGACTAAAGATATTAGTATAAGCTCATGCTACCAAAGAAATTAGGATCAATTAATGGGTTCAGCAAAAAGAAATTAGATCATAGGAATATAGGAGCTACCAAAGAATTTCTTTTTTAAAAAAAACTATTGGTTCAACCCCGCCCCCCCCCCCCCAAAAGGAAAAACAGTTGTTTTAAGGTTGGATTAATTTCTTCAAGGAAAGAAATTACGGAATCAAATGGGTTAGGGTCAAGGTGGGGGTAGGGTCATGATGAATTAGAATGGTATAAGATCATGCTCTATTACTCGTCAAGTTGTGTATGCGTATTATTGTATTGTGGACTAGTTGCATATATAGGAGGATATCTTATTAGAAAGATAAAAATATATATATATATATATATATTGGATAGGGGGAATATAGTGGGAAGATGTAGGAGTGTAGGACTTAGGGGGAGGATGAGCTGTGAAAGAAAGAGGGCTAAGAAAAATCATATGTCCTCCTCCCTCCCATGTGAACTGCTTCTAACTTGTAAGAGCCCACCTTTCTTTGCTTTGTCCCCAAATCAGACTCACATGGGAGGATTTGTGTCCCTTTTGCTTCTCTCTCTCTCTCTCTAAATTTCTTGGTACCTTCCATCATCTGATCATGTTGGAATTTATTATGCTAACTACTGTGTGGACGCTAATAATAATGATTAATTGAAAAGTTAGAATGCATGCCAATTGCCAAGTAATCCCCTTTGTTTTATTAACTAATTATCAATTTGTCTGTCAATTGTCATTTCTATTTTCCTTTTCTACGAGGAAGGGTTTTATTTTCTTAATGTATGCATATTAAGTAAGCATTTGAACACAACGGGTTTCTATTGTATCAAAATAAATAAATAAATATTTGGTCAATGCCCATAAAATGATAAAACTTCCACTATGCAACTAATGCCATGTTCTGCTTTATAATATTAGCGTGATAATTTTATATAATCACCACCCAACCAGTATAACCTTTATTTAAGAATATATATATATTGGTGCTTGCTTGTCCCATCCTATATACATGTATATATATGTTGTGAGGTCATTTTAACTATATGATTGCTAACTTATTTTTGTTTTGTTCAAACTCAAATATCAGGACAAAATGCAGGAATTGTTGGCTGACGATTCAAATCATTTGCAGTCATCTGACACGAGTGGTAGTATTGCATGGTCAGCAGATGATGTGTATGCTAAAGTGATGGGTAAGGAGCGCAAAGGTCGCATTCGAGGGGTAGGATTTGGTCCAACCCCAAGTGGTCGAAGTAGCAAGGCTGCTCTCACAGACAGTGAAATGCACTCAAGTCAAACAAGGGACAATGAAGTTGCACAATTGAAGGCTTCCTTGGCTACTATGGAGGAGAAACTAGCAGGTTTTGATGAAATGAAAGAAAAACTTAGTCATTTTGAAGAAATGGAGCAAAGAATGGCGCACATGCTTCAACAAATGCAACAAATTTCTTCACAATGCCATCAGGTATGATAAATGACTTTTAGGATGTCAATTTTAAAATGGTTGTTAGAGGTTTAAAACAATTTTAATGTCTTCATTTAACTTGTTCTCATTTTTGCCTTCGTAATATTTTTTTGTCATTTTATTCCATTTATACGCACTTATTGAGTAATTGTACTTTGTATGTAGGATGCTCCTCTACCCCAACAATCTCCAGCTCTCCCCAGATCATCAGCCGCATCTCATCAACCAAACACCTCATAAGTTTTATCTTGGTGTTGGTGAACTTTTTTGTGTACAAAGAATGGAAGAAGAACCACATTTTTTGATAGTGTTGAAGGATATTTTTGTATATCACTTTCGAACTTTCATTATAGTATTAGATTAACTTCAGCACTTATTTTATTCAAAGGACCACATCATTTTTTGTTAATCTTATGATGGTGGTTCTAAACAATGTTATGTATATATTTCTATGTTAATATTATGTTAGTTTTGAGATATTTATGGTGTTAATTACATTTGTGGTATTATGTTAGTAGATGTAAACTATTACAGGTTCTTTCGAACAGGTTTATGAATCATTTTTTAATAGCAAACAGTGATTTTAAAACTGACCAGGGGAAAAAAAAAAAAAAAAAGACCTACAGCGGCGGTCAAAAAACGCCGCTAAAGGTGTACATTTATGTATAAACTGAACATCTATAGCGGCGCTTCTGGACCGCCGCTATATGTCCTAAGCTATAGCGGCGGTCCAGAAGCGCCGCTATAGAGCTTAAACGAAAGTGGACAAAGTTCACTTATAGCGGCGCTTCTGGACCGCCGCTATAGCTTAGGACATATAGCGGCGGTCCAGAAGCGCCGCTATAGATGTTCAACGAAAGTGGCCAAACTTCACTTATAGCGGCGCTTATTGACCGCCGCTATAAGTTAGGACATATAGCGGCGGTCCAGAAGCGCCGCTATAGATGTTCAACTAAAGTGGACAAAGTTCATTTATAGCGGCGCTTATTGACCGCCGCTGTAGGTTGGGACATATAGCGGCGGTCTAGAAGCGCCGCTAAAGGTCAACCTATAGCGGCGGTTTTTGACCGCCGCTATATGTGTCTACCTTCAGCGGCGGGCTTGACCCGCCGCTAAAAGTTCTATTGGCCCGAATTCTAAACCTCTTTAGCGGCACTTTTTCCCCGCCGCAATAAACCCTTGACCGCCGCTAAAAGGTATATCTATAGCGGCGTTTTTGGTGACCGCCGCAATATACCTACAGCGGCACTGGAGCACTGGCGGGTTTGACCGCCGCAATAGCACCCGCCGCTAAAGGCTATAGGTACCTTTAGCGGCGCTTTTTTGGGCTTTAGCGGCGCTTCTGGACCGCCGCAATAGCCTTTTTTTTTGTAGTGATTGCTTATATTGAGCCTGTTTTCAGTAGTGATTATTTTGTTGACCCCACAACATTGTATACATGTCACCTATGTTTACCCTAAAACACGTCACAATTTAAAAATGACCTTGATGTGCCAATTTGAAATCATGACCTAACTTCAAATTCCCCTGCTGGTGTGAGAGCTCGAAATCCTTTGTAGGGACGATTAGGTAGATTCTTTAGACCCAGTTTATCAATTTGCAGGCCAGAGAGGGCAACACCCATTAATTCTAAACGACACTTGAAATGTGGGAAATACATGAAGGCGCTCTAACCATGTCTCAAGCACAAAAGTTCAAAACATGGAAGGGGCTTTGTCCTTTGGAATCTGTCCAACTGACCCTGAGCAGGTCAGCAGAAACGCACCAAAAATATATAATCACATTCAAACAAAAGAAAATTCATTAAAATGCATCTTAAGTCCTTAACCTAGGAGTTTTATGCAAGAATGTTAAAAATTCTATCATGAACAGTGTGTTTTGCGCTATAGTTGTTTGTGAATCCCTTTTTCTGTTCTTTTGAGTGTAAGGGTTGCTGCCTGCTGGTGTATCTTTGGGTCTGCAATAGCCAAAATAAGTGCGCAATAGCCAAAATTGTGCAGTTTATGATTCTTCTTCTATCCATTCAATATTTTTGTTTTCATTTCTTACTAACTTTGAGAAATTAAAGTTCACATTTACCACATGCATTGAGATTCTAAATTGCATACCAGAAGATAGTTATTATTGTTTATTTAACTTCTCTTAGTTTGATTGTTGAAAATAAAATTCATTTGAGGGGAATCAATTTATATTTAGTTCTTTCATCTTCTCCCATTCAACCCCTCTTCATTTTTATCTCCTAAAGAGCCCCTCTTCATACCATAACACCAGACCACCACTTCATGACCATCGGTCTCCCACAAGATCCACAGCATCAAACAAGTTGTCTCCTCCATAAGTCCGGTCATTCGAAGAGAATTTTTAGGTGAGCTTCCATCTCTCTTGATTTCATATATTCTTGCCTAGCACTCGTTTAACACTTGATTCCATGAGTGAAAGAAATATGAAAACCTTTTAATCAAAAATTGAAGAAGGTACTATTATGATATTGAAATTATTTTCTTTTAAGTCATTTTTGGAAATTGGTTTGGGCGGGAGAAGGATTGGCAAGTCTTCTAGGCTTGTAAGAGAGAATCTATTTCTGCCATATTAAGTTTGTGGATGCTGCTAGGATCTTTATCTTAGCAATTTGGAATTTGTTGATTGAACAGATATTGACATTGAGGTTTGAAAATTTTGTGTTTGTCAAAAGTGGGGGAGGGGAGATTTCCCTTTTAAGAGTGCTCTTTGGTGTTTACTAACCTAATTTACTCCTCTATTTGATATGCTGATCCATGTGGCTTATGTGAAATATATTGAAGTGCAATTTCTTTTTGTTTGGCGTGATTTGATAAATAAGTTTTGTTTCTTTCTATGTCAGACAGTTAAAAGTTTGGACAAAAAAGCCTAATGCTCTCCAATAGATTTTCTTGTCCTACCCTGACATAAGCTTGGAGGAGGAAATGCACCATCTCGGGTGCACTTTTTGTCATCCCTAACAACACCATTTTACATGTTATTTTTAGGAAGTCTTAGTTATTGTTTTGTGCTCATGAATTTGTAATCATGTTAGCTAATCAGTGATAAGGAAGAGTTTTTATTTGTTTAGTTACTAATTATCTATAAAGAACCTTGTCAGAAATTTTGAGTTGGTAACTTAATGACAAAGGCAGGGGAAGGCCTGTATGTGAAAAAAAAAAAAATGAGCTTAAAGTTCCATGCACTAAATCAAGATGTAGTTGCTTTGCTTATGCTGGAATTTGAGAATAAATCTTGTTATTTTGCACTCTCAATGTGAGTTGCTCTTCTTTCTTAGTTCTTGTGGTTTGATATTAGGCTATACAATTCTCAAATTAAAGGAGGGATTTTTGGATGGTAATGAACTTTGATTATCTGCATCCAGATTGTCTGCCATTTACGTTGCAATTAAGTTAATTGTGGGTTTGTTGCAGTTCTCATTATATTGGGGTTTGTGCAACATCAAGAATGTGGCAGATTTTGCTTCAGTGCATCCAAGGCTTATATGCAGACTAGTTACCATAAAACGAAAAGAAAAAAGGGCTTGTTAGCACATGACAAGATTGTTAGAGGTACCCATAATATTCTTTTTTTGGAAGAAGTTTAGAGCTTATTATTGATGGAGGTTTTTTTAAATCAACTTGAAGTACAGATTCAATTTCTGGGGGCATAATCTTCTATCCAGACTAACAAATAAGGGGAGAAAACAACTCGTCTCACAAGTGAATGAGAGTTACAATGCCTACGTACATGAGAAACACTTACAGCTTGGAAAAAAGAGGCAAGGTACTGCACGTCATTCGCAATATGACCAAATTGTGCAAGGAAACTGCAGCCACTCTCAAGAGCATTGATGAAGAACTCAGAGTCGCCTTCCAAGATAACCCGGTCGACACCTATTTCCATTGCAAATTCCAGTGCTTGTCTCGCTGCCAACGCCACGACTTCAATTACCGTGAAAGGCAGGGGCGGAACTGTGTGTATAGCAGGGTGGGCCAAGGCCCCTACAAAAATTTTGCAAAATAGTTTATTGTAGGTTAAAATTTAACAATATGACTTAATGCAGCATAGTCCCGCCTGTCCATGTCCCTTACAAGCCTCAAAATTGCTTTCCCAAACACGTAGCCACTACACTAGCCTAGCAAATCAACACTAGCCTAGTTTCTTTTTCATTCAACTCCAGAAATTAATTTCAATTTCCCAGTACTTTACTTTTTCAGCCATGAACCACTCAATTCTAAAAAAAAGTCTCATCTTGGTGCAATTTTTCTAGTCTCACTCTTCATTGACTTCCATTAATTTAGTAGTCTGATAGTCACATTCTTATTCAATAACCTTTTTTTTTTTAATAAAGAGTTTTCTTAATTGAAGTTAAGGGAAAATAGTTTAAAATCTTAAGAGACGCAAAAATTTTCTTATCTTTTTTATTTATAGTTCAGTTCAATTTCTATTTATTTTATCTTGTAGCTTATGATTTTAGTTTTTTTTTTTTTTTTTTTCCTTTTAATTTATAAAGCCAATTGATCATCAATTGATGAATACATTTTCTTGTTATATTGGTATGTTTAGTCATTAGATTATTTAAAGAGGAGCTAAATTTGATGCCAAATGTTTTACTATTGTAGTATAATGCTACATTGCCACTTTAAGGTCAAGATGCTAAGGCCCTTTTTTGAATAATTTTTATACATGTGTATTGCAAACTAAAAAGAATTTGTATACTCAAAAGGATTTAGAAAGATATAATGCTCTTGTAGTGCATTGAGTTTTTACTTGAATGTTGATTCAAAATAATAGTTTAGTCTTGGCCCCCCAAGCAAAAGTTCCTAGTTCCACCCCTGGTGACAGGCAGAGGAATCGGTTTAGCTAGAGAGGCCATAACCAAGCCAGCTTCATTCCGTATTACCACTCCCACTCCAGCACAGTTCTCTTTGTCAAAGATAGCAACATCGAAATTAATCTTATACCAAGATGTATCTGGAGGGCAACATGATGTTACCGAACTCACAGAAGGTGAAGGTGCAGAAGTGTGGTGCATTGTAAATTCAAGCAGCTGCTCTTTTGCTTGTAGGATTTTCTCGAGTGTACTTGTTTGTTTACCCAGACAAAGGTTGTTTCGTAGATTCCATAGAGCCCAGATCACCATCGAGAACAAAGTAGAATCTCTATTATCATCAAGTAAGTTGACAAAGCATGGACTGTGCCTCAAGTTACTATAGTTCCAGAGTGGGACTTGGTTCCACTATTCTTCAAGTTTTGGACAAGGTAGAGAGCATGTGTCACATCTTCTTGGTGAGTTTGACAAATTTCCCATATTCCGCTTGTGATTACCTGTCGCTTTAGGAGATTTGTCTTTGAAGGCAAAGAATTCCTACGCGCTGGCCAAACCAGATTTTTAACCTT